>WBNH01002239.1:300364-418644 GCA_013401255.1 Urocolius indicus
TGTTTTAGTTGGTATTAAATTGTTTTCTGTTTTCTTCCCCAAGCCGAGTAGCCTGGTCTGTTTTGTCCTGCACCTTAAGCGGCAATTAAGCCCTGCCTGCCCTTTAGCAATCCTTAAGTCTTCGGTACTTGAGGCTAATCGTGGTCTTTTGTTCCCTGATGGGCCTAAACCACGACAATTTTACAACAGTCAATGCCAGTAATAGCTGAAGTACTGCAAAGATGTGTTCTAGGTGTACTTGGGCTTCCTGTGGCAGCTGCTCTGGGTGAGCTGCAGGAACGTAGGTGTTTTTCACATCTGCTTATGCTGGTTACATGATATGCCACTTTGATTTTAGGAATAGAGATTATAGATGTCAATTATTATTTCAAACCTTACAAATAGGTAGAGTGTCTTGAACTTTAACACTCAACTTGTGAACGTTGCCATAATCACACAGAAGTCAGTACTATGTAATTGGTTTATTACATAGGTATTTTGAAAGTTGTTTTGACTATTTGGATGCCAAAGATGCAAGCTTTGACATTGACGCGACCAATCAAGCAACTGAATATTGCTGGGAGTGGATTTTTTGAAAGGATGTGATATTTTTTAGTGGAAGCTGTTGTGATTTATTTCAATGTTGTCGAAGATTTAATCCTAAGTGTGGATTTTTTGGCTTTGTATTCCTGCTTTTATACTTATATAAAAATATATACTTAAAACCCATTAAAAATAGGAGGCTTTTTCTCTGAGCTGTTTTGCTGTAGGACAGGTTGCCTTATCAGGTGAGTGCTCTGGTTGGAGCATTCCTTTCACAAGGAGAAGTCTTTTATTGTTAAAGAAACCAGTATGTTTTGCCACTAACCTTCTGGCTTCTGTAAGAAGAAAAGGACAAAGGAAAAGAGAAAGGAAAAAGTTCATCAACTAATTGTTAATGTGGAGAAGTGTAACACTTCTAGTTTTTATTTCTTGCTGTTTTTAACTGCAAGGTATGAAGAAGCGTTTCTGCAGAAGGCAAAGGTCATGATATAAAATAGTGTGAACACAGCACAGCAGTCTTCCAGCTCACTTTTCCCAAGGTTTGTCTCAGAACAAAGTGAGGTAACATGAATAAGAAAGTAAGTGTAATAAATGTGTAGGCCACATGTGTAGTTAAAGCTTTCTAAAGGAGAAGGGCTAGCTTTAGGCGAAAGGCTTCTATTCAGGTTCCATCCTCGACAAGAGGCTCACACTTGGGGAAATTATTTGGGGACAGCTGTCAATTCTGCATCTCTGGGGTCGCTCTTGTCGGTTGGATTGGATCTTCAGGAAGCAGCTCCTGAAATCCTTTGTGCATTGGGGAAACACACTCGTGCTACTCGTGTTCTTTAAAATTTGATTTGTTGCTGGTGTCTGTTGGAATGAGTTTGTGTTTTGTAATGCCAAACCCTTGTCTGGAGGAGTGCGAAAGAGCACAAATTTGATTTCCACTTAGGAGAAAGTTGTGAATAGCTTTGTCTGGACTCAGAACCCTCCATTTTGCTAAAATTTTGTTCATATGCTCTTTAAATAGCTATGAAATGCTAATGGGAGCTTTCATACAAACCCCTAAATTTTGTTGAGGGAAAAATTTGCTGTTGTATTAAATATGTTCTGAGACTGAGTTTTCTTTTTCTCTTGTTTTGTTTTGCATTACCCTTAGTTTCTATGTCCATTGCTATTTCCATTTCACCTGACATAAAAAATGAGAATAATCTGTTGATCTGAATAATCTGTAGCTCTGTTTTTTGTGGTAATGTATGAAAACTCTAAAGTCAATAGTGCTTTGACTTCTATGCATGTCATCACACATTTGGAGTTTATCTGCACCACAGATCACAAGATTGTTAGCTGCATCAGCAGGAGACATGCTCATTAAGTAATTATATTCATATTTCTCAGCTAAACAATCATTGCCAGTGGCAATGGAAAGTCATGAGAATGTGAGATTTTTTTTTTTTTTGTATCAGTATGTTGTAAGCATACCTCTTTGGTGCAATATTGTGGCTTTTTTTTAATGACATAGTTCTAGCTGATTTCTTTTTTTGTTACAGATTTGTTGTTTTCAGTCACCAAACTGTTGGCTCAGTTGGCAGCATTTGACTTCTGAAAATGCGTCAGCTTCTGAAGAACAACCATTGCTCACAAAAGACTTCCCAGCAATGGGATGTGCTGAAGAAAAATATACTCTGAAAGTAAAAGGAAAGATTAGTTTGGGAAAAGGCTGCTTCTTCCATAATTGAAGGAAAGATTTGTTAAACTCCTCCATTATTGGGAAGAAAGAGAGGTTGGTTGGGCTTTTTTCTTTTTGACTAACACGTGGGAAAAGCAGCAGCCAATCTTGCAACACACCATTTCACTCTACACAGCATGCAGGGTACACAAACGGAGAATGTTCTCACAGGTAGCTTTTTAAAGAGCCATGGGCTGTACAAATAAACACGAATTTGAGACATGAGTATCCAGCATGAGTGACATATGTGCTAATGTGTACACTCGAGTGCATCCTCTGCCTTTGACCTGTAGCTGCAGGAGTGTGGCCTGTTGAAATAAATGCCTGTTTCACAATGTGAGAATGTTGTGGGTTTTTGTTCTTATAACTGTGTTTAATCAAGATTTGTGATTGTCGTGGTTTCGGCCCATTCAGGGAACAAAAGACCACGATTAGCCTCAAGTACCGAAGACTTAAGGATTGCCAAAGGGCAGGGAGAGCTTAATTGCCGCTTAAGGTGCAGGACAAAACAGACCAGGCTACTCGGCTTGGGGAAGAAAACAGAAAACAATTTAATACCAACCAAAACACAAAACCCCAAAAACCAGAACCAAAACAAAACAACACAGAATGGTACAGAGATGAAGAGTCCGACCAGCCCTTTAAGACCACCTGCTCCCCACCCCTCTCCTCTTCCCGGGCTCAGAGCCCTGATCCCGGTGTTTTATACCTCCGTCCCCCCTGAACGGCCCAGGGGGGCAGGGAGTGGGGGTTTCAGTCAGTCCGTTCCTGGTGGCTTCTGCCGTTTGTCTCACCTCAGGGCAAGTGGGTTCCGCACCAGTCCTCCTTGCAAGTCCGTGAGGTACCACACACACATGGCAGCCCTGCACGGGCTGCACCGACGCACATTTGTCCCAAAGCCCTGCACGGGCTGCACCGATGCTCATTTGTCCCAAAAGTTGCTGCTCCTCTCTGCCTCTCGTGTGGGGCTGCTCTGCGGTGCACAGGCTCTCCAGCATGTCCTGTGCCATGACCGCCTCCCCCACACAGTCTCTGGCCCGTCCGGGCACACTCACATGAAGTTGCTGCTGCTGATCCATAGGTTGCAGGGGTACCGGCTGCACTCTCACCACGGCTTGCAGAGGGGTCTCTGGTCTGATGCTCCATCCTTCCTCCTTCTCCGACTGTGGGGTCCGCATGGTCGCCTCCATCTTGTACCACTCTTACACCTCCTGCCTGGCACCTCAAATTCCCGTCCCTAAATAGTGATCGCAGAGGCGCCAGATTGGCCCAGCCAGGCCGGGGGGTGGGTCTGAACCCAGGAGTCGGGGGAGAGTCTAAAAAACTTTTACCGGGTCTTCACTGCAACCCGCTCCCCCTGTTACTAAACAAAAGCAACTCCTTGCTAAACCATGACAGTGATTTATGCAGATACAGAGAGATTATTCTGTGGAATGTGCATCTCTGAAGAAGACCATGGAAAACTGAGCCTGGAGGTGTGCCTTCTATTGGTGTCTATTTGTGGGACATCTGAATTTGTCAGACTACAGAAAAATAAAGTCCCGGAAAACTGAAGCGAAAAAAATACCCCTAATTTAACATGCCTGAACCCCACAGCATTGGGATTGTCACCTCCAAATAATCCGGAGAGCCATAGCCAAAATACCTTTGTCCTGACACTAGGACAAAGTACCTAAATGCACGTAGGTTATGTATTGTGCATAGTTGTATACATAGAATTCTGGGTTATTGCTGCATTTGACTTTGCAAAGACAATGATGGCTTAAGGCAAAGACTCGTCATCGATTAGTTTGTGATAGTCGCGATCTCCGGCCACGTAGGACGAATAGCATGTGTTTCAAACGTCAACCGTCATGGGTAGATTCTGGCCAGATGGCAGCTGGAGACAAAGGAGTTAGTAGAATCACTTCGAAAGGCCAATAACGGGAGCCGAAATAGCTCAGTTGGGAGAGCGTTAGACTGAAGATCTAAAGGTCCCTGGTTCGATCCCGGGTTTCGGCAGTAGAGTTTTCTTCCCTCCTGTTTTTTTTGAACGTTGTTCGAGAGGTGGCTGGAGGCGGCGAATGCAGCTACTGCCGCCTCGCGGCTTCGGGCCGCTTTGCTCCGCAGCGCACGGCTCAGCCCTCCCCGTTACCGCCTGTCCCAGCCCAGCCCAGCCCAGCCCAGGCGGCTTGTGTAGGGTGCTGTTGCTTGCCCCAACCCAAACCCCTGCGCGGCCGTGGAGATGTGCTGTGGAACTGTCGCTTGCGATTCGCAGCTTGTGAGTGTTCCCGTCACTCGTGCCCATCTGTGTGGAGGTGGTAACATCGTAAGCTGCCCAACGATCCCACCCACTTTGCTCTGGCAGGGGTTTGCACAGCTCGATCTGCACTGTTGTGGTGTTTCCAAGGGTGAGGTTCAGGAGAACAGGGCCATTTTACCCCTGTTAAATTCAACATCGTCATCAATGACCTGGATGAGGGGACAGGGTGTGCCCTCTGCAAGGTGGCTGATGACACCAAACTGGGAGGACTGGCTGATTCACCAGAAAGCTGTGCAGCCATTCAGTCTTTACGTTCACGTATTTCCTCGTGATCCTTTCTTCATTTTTAACAGAATGATAGAATTTTTTGTTTGGATTGGAAGGGACCTTAAAGTTAATCTGGTTCCAACCCCTTCTGTCGTGAGCAGAGAGACTTCCACTACACCCAGTTGCTCAAAGCCGCATCCAGCCTGGCCTTGAACACTTCCAGGGATAGGGCAGCTGCAGCCTCAGCAAGTGAAGCACAAGTTCTAGTGCCTCACCACCCTCACAGTGAAGATTTTCTTCCTTATATCTAATCTAAATCTACACTCTTTCTGTTTAAAGCCATTCTCCCGTGTCTCAGCACTACATGCTGTTGTAAAAAGTCCCTCTCTAGCTGTCTTTTAGACCCTCTTTAGGTACTGGAACACTGCTATAAGGTCTCCCCAGAACCTTCTCTGAGTTGCACAGCCCCAGCTGTCAGCCTGTATTCATATAAGTGGTCCAGCCCTCACACCTGCTCTCCCCACTTCACCCAGGTTGTCTCAGGTGATGTGCTGCAGACAGCTAAATCCTCTTTCAGCTGTCTCACTCCCAGGGGTGCTCAGTTGGATCTTGCACAGGCTGGAACCAATGGGACAGATCTCTAACGTTTCATCAATATGCTGTGTGCAGGCCTCCCCATGCCACATACTGACTCTCCCAGTTTCATTTTGAACTAGCTCATTTGTTTCTTTATTGTGCCCATAATGCAATTCATTCACAGCTGGAAATAATCCTCAAGCTAGAAATACAGTGCTTGCCTTTCATATTTCAAGAGAAGGCTGCTAATTAGGTAAAAAACTCACACCATTTTGTTTATACAGAAAGCAAATTTGATTTTGAAGCCATGGAGAAGCAATAACCAGAGAACTTTAAGAGATGTTTTTCAGGCTTTATTTATTACATAATTTTATGCAAACCACCTGCAGTGTTGTGGGCATACAGGGATACCAACTGAGTGCAGGGAAATCAGATGCCATCTGAAAAAGCCATTTGCTCTGTGATCACCACAGGCTGGTTCCAACAGAGGATTTGAGTACTTGTAAGTTATATCAAACACCACCAAACTTCCAAGCAGCTGGATGCCAGGGTTGAGTCCAAAATAATGAGGCAAATGGATTGGCACAGGAAGGCAGAGAAGCTCAGAAGTATGATTTACAATATGTGTGCTGGGTAGGTGGTGAAGGTGCATTGACAGGTGACAGAAAAATTAAGCACTGGAGTATATCAAAGTCTACCTTTCTTTTGTACCCAAGTTGCCTTCCGAGGGCAGAAATATACATTAGGGCTCATTGTTTCTGCTCCAAATAAAAGTGCTGCTTTAACACACACCTCAGTACACTAACAGCAGCTCAGGCACTGCCTTGCAGAGTGGGGGACATGCCTAGTGTGCCTACATTTCTAGTTGGCTAGGTTTAGGTGGCCTTTAGGCCCTTGAGACACACCTTGGCTGCTGATTTGTGTACTGCAACCAGGGCACCTTAGTCCAGCTCTCTCTCACCTTCTGGGGAGGGGCAGTTTGTAATGCTGTGCTGGAAACAGCAATGCAGCTACGCTGGTTCTCATCCAGATGCTGGTCCTTCTGGTTTTTAAGTTGAACAAAATCACTTGGATTTTTCCAAGCCATATTTTTAAGGAGGGCATCTGGCTTTGGTTTGAAGATATAAGATTCATAAGGTCTCATGGTAATTTGTGGCAACTCTTCCAAATATATTCCTTTAATTTGGATCTCTGCTCTGTTAAATTCTAGCTAATTCTTTCTGTTAAGACTTTACTCTATTAGATCAAAGATCTTCTCAGTACTTGACATTTGGTCATCATGAAACAGTCAAGTCAGCAGACAGCTTTGCTTTGATAAACCAAAGAAATCAAACTCTTTGAGGTTCTCATTGTAAGACATTTTCTCCTGCTTTCAGATATTTTTTGGTAACTTTTAAAATACACTGACACCAGAACAACATCTGGAAAAAGATCTTTCAATATTGATGTCACCAATGCAAAACATAGCAGTAAGTCGTCTCCTTACCTCTCTTCAGCATCTTTCACCTATTCATGAAAAGGTATCACTGGTCCTTTTTTTAATCACAGCATCACAGTTCAAGCATTACTGTTGTATTGTTTGTCTCATACAAGGAGAATGTACTGCTGATGAATATCCTATTACTACAAACAGAGGTATTACTTAAAACCCTACTAACAAGACAGGTAAGGGATAATGTAACTGCTTATATTACCATTGTTCCTAAATAGCTTTTTAAGCTTTTGTAAGACTATTAAGACTGTACACTCAGGTACTCAGGGATAGAAGGAACTGTTAAAATGAAGATTATTTGTGACTTTTCTGTACTTTTGTGCGTGTGATTTCAGAAATAAATACTTTTATTTTCAAGAGACTTTTAATTATTCAACAAAGACTCTAATGCTGTTTTGAGAATGAATTAGGAAGGTATTAATTTCCTGCAGGTGTGTAATCAAAGGGGCAAAAGTGAGAATGACTGTTTACTTTTTGGCCTTTTCTGTACTTATGAATGGAAGAAAGCCATAGAGCAACCTTGGACATTGGACCTTTGAATCTGCCTGCTTGGCTTGTACACTAGCACCTTAATAACAAACTCTTTCCAAGGTACATTTGCTATGGAAGGGTGAGCTCTACACAGTGCAGATAGATAACAGCCAGCCGGTGCCACTCAGCTGCAGGGCCAGGATGTGGCCCTGAGACTACTTTTATGCAGTGGTCTGTCCATACTCCCTCAGTACAGCACCAGAGGCTGGGTTCCTTCTTCCATTGAGTTCCCTGAGGACTAGGAAAGGTGTGGGTTGCTTTTACCCTCTCCAAAGTGTCTGATTTTCACTAGGGGTACCCAGGCACACAGCTGCATGACAGTTATGTGCTATGGCAGTATCTGAAATGTCTATTTTAAGCTAAAGATAATATTACCTGTAACAGCAATTCCCTTCTCAGAGGTTTTGTGATTTTGAAGAGAAATTTTGTGGAGCACTGCAATGCTGATGTTATTAGCTCTTGGGGACACTTAGAAGAAAGTCTCAGTTTTGTTTGGTATGGGATTTGAAGATCACGCACTGAATAAGACCTCAGGTCTTATGTGGAAGAAGAGGATAAAATTAAGAGATAACCTTAATTCTGGTATTTTTTAACTTCTGTCTGTTTGATTTTGCAGTCTTGGTGCAGGTTTCTAATGTGATTTGGCAGGTTCTGTAAAAATAACCCCGAATGTTGTTGCTTTATTGCTTTTATGTCACATAATATTCAGGCATTTTTCATTCATCTGTATCTTCTTCACACGATGTTTTTGTTAGCATTGCTACTTTCTAGGTTTCTTCTTGCCAGCAATCGTCTCGATTTCCATTTGTTTTTCTATTAGCTTGTTCCCTCAAGATGAACTCCCTACTAAGAAGCAAATCCAGACTACTTTCACGTCTTTCTAAGTAAGCCTTTATATTTCAGTCACATAGTTTGTTCTCTGCTACTGGGAAACTTGCCTGCCAGTTACATATGTTTTTTTAAAGACCATCAAATACTGAAGTTGATACTTCACAGGGATTCGGAAGAAAAATCACATTTTACAATGTTGTTTCAGCCTCACTCAAACATTAAAAATCTGGTGGATTTGGCTCACCTGTGTTTTCCATTATCATCCTTGGCTACTGTTTTAAGTGAATGAAAAGTGGAGCAGCAGAAGCAGCTCAAGGAGAAGTGTACTCCACAAACCTAGCTCTGCTGGAAGCTGCAACATCTTGCAACCACAGAACGTGGCTGGACAAATAATGACGCTTAAAGCTTTACTTTGATATACCTCTACTTGGTATTTTTAGCTGTGGTGGAACAAACCTGCTATGCCTTGTGTTTTCTGCAGGCTCTCTGAGGGTTTTAACAAGTTCAGGTGTTCCTCAGACGAGATGCACCTCCTTCACCTTTACATCCCCTCTCTTTGCACATCTACCTGA
This sequence comes from Urocolius indicus, assembly GCA_013401255.1. Lineage (NCBI taxonomy): Eukaryota > Metazoa > Chordata > Aves > Coliiformes > Coliidae > Urocolius > Urocolius indicus. The sequence continues at coordinate 309,109 of WBNH01002239.1, forward strand.
TTAAAAAAAGTCTCCTCCTTGTCCCTGAAGGCAGTTTCCATGCATGATATTTATTACTGTTGTATCTGCCTCTCAGTGGTGAATAAATCTCACTCTTATATGTAGTAAAATTTCATTTTCCTTGGATTTAAAATTGAGTTTGTTTGATAGAAAAGGTTTGGTTTTGTCTCTCATTTAAACTAACATTTAGTAACTCACATTTAGGGTGTTTTTTTTTTTTAAATTGTATATTTTTAACAACAATTCTTCCTGTTTTTTGTTGTTTTCCCCCTGTACTTGGCTTTGGTGAGGCTGCACCTTGAATATTGCGTCCAGTTTTGGGCCCCTCTCTACAAGAAGGACACTGAGGTGCTGCAGAGGGTCCAGAGGTGGGCTACCTAGCTAGTAAAGGATTTGGAGCATGTCTCATATGAGGAACAGCTGAGGGATCTGGGGCTGTTTAGACTGGAGAAAAGAAGGCTCAGGAGAGACCCAATCACACTCTACAACTACCCGAAAGGAAGTTGTAGCGAGGCGGGGTTGATGTTCTCCCTAGTGACAAGGAATAGAAGAAGAGGAAAGGACCTCAAGTTATGCCTGGAGAGGTTCAGGCTGGATACTGAGAAGGAATTTCTTTACTGAAAGTGTTGTTACGAATGGGCTGCCCAGGGGGTTGGTGGAGTCATTGTCCGTGGAGGTTTTTAAAGAGACTGCTGGATGTTGTACTTAGGGAAATGGTCTAGTGGTTTATAGGGCTGGGACAAAGGCTGGACTCAATGATCTTAAAGTTTCTTCCAGCTGAAACGATTCTATAAGTTCATCTCAGGAACCTTATGTAAAGAGGCTTATTTCTGGTCGTACCCTTTTGGAGTTTTGGGGTTTTTGTTGTGTGTTCCCAGCCTCTCTGGAATATATTCCAGAATTCCTGCTTTGTACTTTTGTAGGAATATATAATCATAGAATTGTTTCAGTTGGAAGACTGTTAAGATCATTGAGTCCAACCACTAACATGATACTACCAGGCCTGTCACTAAACTGTGTCCCTCGGCACTTCAGCTATGTGGCTTTTAACTCCATTCACTAGCACTTTTTGGGCCTGGCCATCCAGACAGTTTTCCATGCAAATCATATTCTGTAGTAATGTAGAAATATACAATTTATGGTATAGTTAACAAGACAGATTTGAGGCAGTTAAGTGAAGTCTTAACCTTCACTCCTACTGTGGTTATCAATACTATCTTTATTCCTCAGTGAACCTCAGGGGAAACATTATATATCTGTTTGGATGTACATGCATCTACTTGCTTAAAGAATGGGAGCATTCATTGCTTTGCTTAACAATGTTACTGTAATTTAGCTCACATGACATGAGGGATGAATAACTTTTGTTCTATTTGATATTTTTTATTGGAATAAGTAGCAGCATTAGTATCTTGAATAAAAATTGTGAGAGTATATTCTGGAACTGGGTCTAGTAAGATTAATGTAAGGTCAATTCTTTAGAGATTTCTGATAGTATTTCAAATACTGCGTTTGTACTTACTTTCAGATTTTTTTTTCTTTAAATTGTGGTACAGAGCCAAATCTGTATTTCACAGAATCACAGAATCATTACAGTTGGAAAAGGCCTTTAAGATCATCAAGTCCAACCACTAACCTAACAGTGCCAGGCCCATCACTAAACTAAACCATATCCCTCAGCACCTCATCTATACGTCTGTTAAATATCTCCAGGGATGATGACCCAGCCATCTTCATGGGCAACTTGTTCCAATGCTTAATAACCCCCTTGGTGAAAAAGTTCTTCCTAATGTCCAATCTAAACCTCCCCTGGCACAGCTTGAGCCCATTTCCTCTTGTCCTGAGAGATTGACTCCCCCCTCACTACAACTCTCCTTCAAACAGTTGTAGAGAGTGATCATGTCTAGACTGATGGGGTATGAGCACAGCAGCCTTGTGGCTGTCGAGGAAAAGGAAACTCACATAAGACTGTGAAACTCTCTAACTCAGGTTGAATTCCTGTCTGCAGTCTTGGGTATTTTCTGTGAGACCCGACCAGATTACTCTCCCCTGAGTTGCTCTTCTGTCCTAACAATATGTGAATATGTTGTAGCATGTAAATTGGTTTTCTGATCATATGAAGAGGGATTTTGAGCAAGGGCGAGACCATGAGATCTTCAGAGATGCTTTGCATGCCCACACTTTGGCTGCATTCTCCTGGCTACAGAACCAGGAGACAAAGACAGTGAAAGAGCAGTGGCCTATGTTGGAGGAAGGAAGGGAGAAGAGTTTGTTTTTTATCATATTTTCCTTTCCTTTCCTTGCCTTTCCTTTCCTTTCCTTTCCGTTCCTTTCCTTTCCTTTCCTTCCCCTTCCCCTTCCCCTTCCCTTCCCTTCCCTTCCCTCTTTTCATTTAAAAGTTCTTTTGTCTGCGGAGCACTGAGTTGGATGTTGATTTACATGTTTCTTTTCACTTGGCCCTTGATCTATTGCTTGAATGCCATTTTTCTTGTAGAATTATCTTTCTTTTTATAATCTCCAGAGTTATCACCTGTCATTATGCACAACCATGTGGTTTGTTTTTTTCTATTGATATATTGATTTTTGCATAAATTTAATGTAGAATGTTGTGTTTTAGTCAAAATCCTTTCCAAAATTCCGAAGGCTAAATTCTTCTCTGGCTTGATGCTAATCTCTGCTTGAATATAGGAGAAGGAGCCTGCAAAACAATACTGTCATTGAGAATAAAAGTGTGGACCCACTGCCTACTTACTGCTCAGGAATTATGTGTTACCCGGGACAGCTGTGTTTAGTGATTTCTTTGCCTACACCTTTGAGTTTTCTCTTTCTCTGTTTTCTCTCTTGCCAAAAAAAAGGTGTGAATGTATTACTCCCAAAAATGCATTGGCATCCATATAAATGTATTTCTTTGACACCTTTTTAGGACAGTCTGAGAAATCAGCTATTGGGGATGAACCTGAGCATGAATCCAGACTACAAGCTAGCTTAAATACTGTTTTCCTGTTCTTTCAGCATAAAGCCCGAGACTTTTAACTGAGAAATTTAACACAGTTTCAGGGTGATAGCCTGACATGGTGGAAGTGTGGACAAGGCAGAACGATCACAGTTTGGATCACCGGGGCCTTGGCCACTGCTTATGTGCTCAGATTTGCCACCTGAAACTTCCTTTGATAGCTGAAGGCAAGCAGTTCTGGGCAGTAGTGCCAACACACAGCACTACTCATTTTTCAGGAGAGAGTAAAATCTCATAGTAAAAATAAGTCATTCAGCATGCCATTTTGTAAATCAATGTGCTGCTGATAGCATGCGGCCCTAACAACAGCTCCTTTATTTCAGCACAGTGGCCACGGGGAAGCTGCGGGAACTTCTCAACAGCCAGACACTAAGGAATGGGCAGTTCCTGCCTTTTTCCTGATGAGTAATTGAAGGACAACTGCCTTTTTTGTAGTTTTGCTTGATGCCTTCTGTACGGTCTGTCATGCAACCACGGTGTGTGGCTAGCGGCGCTGGCGGGCCTGCCACAGGCAACGAAATGGTGACACCTGGGTGCTGGATCTGTCTGTCTGTCTTCTGCTTGTCCACGTGCTCCTCCTCTCAGACAAGGAGGGCTCTCCTGAGAGGATGATGTGGTACTGAAGACCAGGGACTAGTGCTAAATTGTAAAACTGTGTAGTTGCAATAAAGGGAAGTAATCGTAAGAAAACCTACATACATGGCACTTTTCTATTCACAGTTTTCTTTCTCTTGCTAACTAGATAATCTCCACGTTATCGTCTGTCTGCTATGCCTTTTCTCCACACTCTAACTCCTCTGAAAATGACAGATTTCTCCTTCTTCATGTACTACATTGGAAACACTTTTCCTTGCCTTGCCTGCCTCAGCACCTCACCTTTCTCTGTGCTTACCCTTTCTGACTTACACAGGCTCTCAAATGGCAGTAGCTACCTATCTTTGGATATTTGAACAGAGCTGGCTATTATTATAATGGCTATTTGGACATGTTTTACGTATAGAATCTTCAGGTTAGGGGTTTAATCAGCTGGCTGAATGCTATCTATATATTTCAATTTTTTTTTTTTTAGATAATGCCAATAAATGTGTCTTCACTTTAATTGCTTTCAGATAGTATGTTGGTAACTCTGGTTCAAGACATTGTCTAACCTAGATCTAAAGACTGATCTTTCCCACACCATAGATGTGTGTTCAGGAGCTGAGTAGTATAGAGAAGTGCATTGTTTGGAGTATTTTTAAGTTAGTACCTCTATTTATAACTCCTGTGCTTCTTCAGTATATTTCCCCATCATCTAGCCTTGCATTTTGTCATGTGTTGTGTTGAGAGGAGCAGGCAAATACCAGTTCCAGATGAATTTAATCCTAAGAGTGGTAAATTCAAACCCATTTCAGACTACATGGTATCGCTAATTGGCTTTGTCCTTCCCTAAATGAAGTAGAATAATATTTTGGTTTGTCTGGCAAGTAATAAATTTTTTATATAAAGATTGGAGAACCTGAAAATGCCGATGAGAGTGTCAGCAACGTGGATGTACTCCTTAGCTGCGTGGTGGTGAAAAGCTTGCTGCATAGATAGTAGACTTCTTATGCCTGAATGGTGTGGTTGATATATTGAAAGGTACAGACACAACCACAGCTGATTTCATTATACATAAATACACATATTGCACAAAATGGCTAAACAACAGAAGTGTGGAGGGGGAAGGCAGACAAATCTTTTACTGAAGTGGAGGGAGTTGCCAGGTTTTATTTGGTATGGTGGACTGAAGCTACTGATTGCTTCAGGCTCCTTTCCTGACTTATCACTACTTTATTTTGATTTATTAATTTTATTGCTCTAGCACATAGGAGTTGCTTTGTGGGCAAGAACTGCTACATAGTATGAGCATTTTAAAGTAATTTTTTTTCAATGTCTTGAACAAAACCACTTGTCTGCATGTCTGGTGTATGTATTGATCCTCCAGACTGTCTCCTGACAGGTGGGCAATACATACTCAGCAGTATGTAGTAGCAGTACTCAACAGTTCTGAAAATTTAGCAACCAGCCCAGCCCCAAAACAACCTCTGGTGTGATGACAGAGAAAGGTTTACAGAGCAAACAGGACCTTTCACCCTTTAAAAGCAATTAAATAATTTATTTTGTATGCAAAAAGGCTATTAAGAAGGAGACCCTTCTCTATTTGCCACTCAGATGTTTACAGTACAAGTGTTGGAGTTCTGCAGTCAGCTGGTGGAGTCTCCATCTCAAACCGTTACTACCAGACTTATTAATTTTTGTTAACAATGCACCTGTATAACCTTTACACTTCCAGTTAATTTTCTGCTCCTACTGCTTTAGTGGAAACTGTTATCTTGCAGTCAACTGCAAAGAGAAGGGGTTTCTTTGTCTATTTATCATTGATTTACAGGGTTTTGATTAAAAGAATAAACCTGTTTCTCCAGCCACCTCAGCTAAAACAAGACCATCAATTTCTCAAAGCTCACGAAAGACTTAGAGAAATAAATCTGAGGCATTCACTCTCCTGACAAGCTGCCAGAGCCTGCAGAACTTGCTCTCATGTTGGCATCTTTTCTGCTCTTGATGTCATGTGCAAAACACGAGGATTTGTGCAGTGCTAATCCCACTAATGAGAGCTTCTCCTAACCTCTATATAAACCCTGCTCAAAGCCGTGGCTGCTGGGCAGGCACAGCAGTGCCAAAGCGCCCGTTTTTTGAACTACATTCAAGGCAATTAGAGACCAGGATTAAACAAACACCCGACACCAGCCTCCTCAGCAGCCAGAGGGATTATCCCAGTTGGCTGAGGCACGCCTGAGCTGCAGCAAAACCAGGGTGTCCCACAGCCAAGATCTCCTTGCACCGCTCTCTTGGGTCCAGTGGAGAGGCACAGCCTGCATCCAGCAGTAATGGGCACCCTGAGGTGGCTCTTCTGGGCTGGGCTGGGCTACCTGAGCTGCTGCTGTACCCCCCAGGTGCAGGCACAGTTCCCCCGTGCCTGCATGACAGTGGATGCCCTTCGCTCAAAACGCTGCTGCCCGGCCTTGGGGACAGAGCCAGGCAACATCTGCGGGTCTCTGCAGGGCAGGGGACAATGTCAGGAGGTGCAGGTGGACACTCAACCCTGGGGTGGCCCCTACACCCTTCGAAATGTGGATGACCGGGAGCGGTGGCCCCTCAAGTTCTTCAACCAGAGCTGTCGGTGCACAGGTGAGAGGGGTGCTGGGGTGAGGACACAGGTCTGCTAGCCTTACTCCAAAGGCCAGAAACATCCCTGGTGGTATAAGGCATTGAAAAGCCTTCAAATAGTATTGGTTTCCTAAAAATGCTGTCATGTTTATGATACTAACAGCACTCTTTCAGAGCTATGGAGTCAAAAGGGGATTGTAGTGAGGTGGAGGTTGATCTCTTCTCTCCAGTAATGAACAATAGGATACGAGAAAATGGGCTTTAATTGCTCCAAGGGAGGTTTAGATTAGACATTAGGAAGAACTTTTTTTACTGAAAGGGTTATTAAGCATTGGAACAGGCTGCCTAAGGAGGTGGTGGAAACACCATCCTTAGAGATATTCAAAAGACACATAGATGAGGTGCTGAGGGATTTGGTTTGGTTCAGATTAATGATGGGCCTGTCAGTGTGAGGTTAGTGGTTGGACTTGATGATCGTAAATGTCTTTTCCAACTGTAATGATTCTGTGATTGTATGATTCTATGAAAAAGTGTTTTCTCTCCTGCAGACTTTTGGTTTTTCGTCTTTATCCCTTTAGACACTCATCACCTTTGTCTGCGGGGTTTTGCACATTTTAGTGCTCTGTTCAAATGTCTGTCACTGTTAATCATGGGGCAGCGAGCTCAGATCAGTGTGCATTGATCAGAGATTTATTCCTCTTGGAGTAGCACTTCGCATCATGATATATCCCTGTGCACTGAAAACGTGTGAATATCTGGACAGTGTGTTTTCCAGGGTTGTTAACTAAGCCTGCAACTCACTTTGGTTCAAAATGGGTCTGTACAACTGCCAAAGATGCCATCCTGTCCGTTTCCTCCTGTCTCCAGCCCTTCCTTCCTACCTGTGACATGGGCTTCTGTGTTCACATACCAGAGGTGAAATGGATCATGGGAAAGATGTTCTTGAAGGCTAACCTGGCTGAAAGGATTGGGTTTTTAATACTACTTGAGCAGTGTTCACAGGAGGGAAGGAGCAAGAAGGTGAGATCAAAGCAGGATAAGGCGTCAGGACCTTTTGTCAGCAGCAACCCTGGTGGAACGAGGGTTAAAATGAGCAAGAACCACAGCCTCTGCCCAGACTGCTTTGCAGGGCTGTCAGGAGATGATACCAAGAGTCAGGCAAAAGACACGTCTCAAGCACTGAAGTCACTTACTAGGCAGATTTCAAATGCAGCCTAGGATTTAATGTTTGAAACGTAGTGTCATGTGAATTTTCTAACTTGGAGAGAATAGCCAGATTTCCTTCAATCTGATTCTTAGAACTAGCTGAGCCCAATCAATGTGAAAAGGAATCACTGCAAAAAAAATTTCAGGCAACAAATTAAAGTTTTTCCACACTGTTTTCAGCTGAAAGCAGAGAGTCAGTGGCAGATGACTTAAATGAACATATGGTGATAACGAAGCTCCTCAAAATAATAACAACAGACTTTAGAGTACAGATCAGCTTTTATTACTTCATTTGACTAGATTTCAAATGCTTGTGTGGAAGTACTTTTTCAGACACTTAAATAATCAATGTAGGTTTTTTTTGCATTTAAAGATTCTTACATATTCCCAGAATTGAAGTCAGGTGTCACATACAAACACAGATCCTGAGTCAGAAGAGCACTGAAGCGCAAGGGCATGCATGATATTTACACAGTCTGAGTAGTTATGGCATCAAAACCCATGAGCAGATTGAAGAGTAGTGTAGACAGACACGGTCTGCATAGACAGACATTAATTTCCTTGTCTAAGTAGAAGTAAGCACTGGTATTTGATATTTGTAGTGCTGGGTCCCAAGTTACTTGACCAGAATGCAGTGTCCTTTCTTTCTCAGTTCTGCTGAACTGTCTGCTCCCCTCAACTCTTTTAATCTGATTTCTCTCACTGTATTTTTGTTTTGATTGTACTCCTCTTTCTCCTTGCAGCCTTTATCCATCAGTGATATAAGATTAAAGTGGAAGGCATCCTGAAGGATGACTTTCAGAAAGGTTTCTTGGGCTCTAATTTGCTTGATGTTGTGTGCAAAGGCATTTCTAGGAGAACACTAAGAAGTTCTCAGTTATGTGGGATTTGAACTACATCTGATACTTTTACAATGCTGGTGATGGTCTGTCTGTGTCTGTTAGTATTTTGTTGCATTCATTTACTCTGTTTTACACACTGGTTGGCTATCTGCACACCACAGTTTTAAGTGGTGTGATGTGTGGTCTTTATTAGGCATCTGGGGGTCTATGGTACCTATGGTAGGTAACATAAATTAAACGTACTGATTCCAAGGGACATGGAACAGTGCATATCACTGCCATTAAGGTATCTTGTTTTCTAAAGGAATGTTATGTGCAAGTTGCCTATTTGAAATGCTTCCTGGCAAACTCTAATCCATGCCAAGGACCTTTCTAGCACATTAACGAATAAAGAGTCATATTCCAGTGCTGCCTTGGCCCTGTTTAATTTATAGTTTAGACATTTCCATCTAGCTATGGAAACTCCAGTTGCATGTAGCTGATTATATTTGGTTAGATAGTACCATTCAATGTTTCACATAGCTGATGGCTGTAGGGTAGGCAACCTGGAGGAGCTATGAGGAACAGGAGCCAGGATTTTCCAAAGGGGTGATTCTGGAGTTCTTGCAGGAAATTAATCCACTTGAGCTTTGTGCTAAAAACTTAATAGCTAAGGATAAAAGGAACTCTGAAAATCTGTCAATTTGTTGTAGCTGTTCACTGAGGGTAAGTGTCTTACAATCACATCTCTCCACATTTGCACGCTGAATATTTCTGGGGAAAAAAGGAAGAAGGGAGAAAACCTCAAACACAAACAAATATTGATGGGTAGTTTTGTGGGGTATTTTTTTCCCCCAAATTGCTGTAAATTTTCTGAGGGAAATTTAAAAAAAAAAATCAATTTTCTTTTCAATTTCTAGGCTTTAGCATGTAATATGCATCAGTTCGTCTTTAACTGGGGACAAATACAACAGAATAAGATTAGTACAGTAGAAAGATGTGTCTTTACTTCCCACTTTTTGTAGAAAAAGATCCATGGTTAAAAGATGATTGTAAGTCTGTTGTTGCATGTTGTTGTTGCATGCTTGTTGCATATTTCACTCAATANTCAATTTTCTTTTCAATTTCTAGGCTTTAGCATGTAATATGCATTAGTCCGTCTTTAACTGGGGACAAATACAACAGAATAAGATTAGTACAGTAGAAAGATGTGTCTTTACTTCCCACTTTTTGTAGAAAAAGATCCATGGTTAAAAGATGATTGTAAGTCTGTTGTTGCATGTTGTTGTTGCATGCTTGTTGCATATTTCACTCAATATGTTGGTGGCAGGAAAAATGTCTCTAGAAAAAAGATGTGGTTATGGCATTAATATAGTTGGGAGGTGGCAAAGAGTTGTTAGTTCCTGAGTAATTTCAGTTTTGAATCCATTGTATATGTTCTACAATCGGTTTGAGCACCCCTAATATTAATTTCATTAATATGAGTTCTTAAACTGAAATGACCTGGTGACAGTTCCTTACAGTGTTCAGTACTGTGTGAAGGGGAACACGGTAATTTGTTTTTCAGTAAAGCAGGAGTTGAATTAGACAAAATGTTGAATGTGCCAGTCTAACCCTGAAAATTGAAACTTTGGAGCTAATTCCACAGCAAAACAGTATTTCAGTAGGACAGTTACATTCAGTTCAGAAGAATGCTGGTTCAGAAGACTTATGAACTAAATGCTATTTTGAGCTCTATAGCATAAAATTGTACCAATGGGATACAGATCTGGCATAGCATTTTAAAAACTCAGTGCAGAAGATTATTGTGAAAAAGCCACAGCAGTCAGTCATGTGGTTGCTAGTACATACTTTGACAGTGATTAAACAGTGACGTAGTTTGGGTTCACTGAGGAGTTAAACATAATTCACTTTATTTCCTGCTATGTTATAAGGCTGACACATGGATTTGTGCTGAACATTACTGTCGGGAAGGTTTCAGCACTTGCCTCGGGTCCGACTCTCAGCTGGGTGTGAAGAAATCCAGTCCTATTCCATATGGGTGATAAAGGAGACATCTTTATTGCAAACAGGCTTCAACTTATATACAATACAGGCTTCAAGCTGCTTGCTTGGCAATAGCTGATAGGCCAACTAACAAGAAGTCACATCTGCATGTTAATCCTACTTGCGGTTTCTGTGATAAGCGAGCTTCAAGCCTTGCAGTTTCACATACTCCTTCAGGTTCTGCTTTGCTACATTCCTTCAAGCTTACAGTTTCTTTCCCACACACACAGCTGCCTTCATATCTATACTCTAACGAGCAACACATCCTTGATGATTCTTCAGGTCCACTGTTCCCACCTTAGCAACTAATGTCCTGTTTACGGTCTGAATCATGCACTAAGTCCATGCAGCTGGAGCCAAGGCTGTCCTGACCCAGCAGGCCTAACATTATACCCCGGGATTTGTGTCTGTTCTCCACACATGACCTTTTTTTTTTTTCCCAGTTTTTTTTTTTTAAAATTAAAAAGTATTTAAAGCTTTTCACATTCCTGTGCAATATATGATCAAGCTTGGGACAGAAGGTTTAAATTCTATTGTTTAGCTGTAAGCAAACTGCCACTTAAGCCCTGTAGCTGATGTGATGTCTCCCTCATTAGGTAAAAATGAGCTTTTCAAGTAGCTATTAAATATGCTTCATTTACTTGTTGTAGGGCAAGGTGGTGGAGGGATAATACTAAATTATAAGCATACCTTGATGACCCTGTTAAAGCCTGTACTAGCTACAGATCTTCCACTTTCTACTGCCTAACAGCATGTCCAAAGAGCTAGAAGAGGCAGAGGAGCTAACCATTTGTCTGACGTGGTAACAGTCCTGATCCTGCTCTTGGGATACTGTAGTATGCTGGTGTTTCAAATCTAATGTAACTCCTGTTTTAATGCAATGGCTACAGAAGTCTGAAAAGAAATCCTTTCTCCCCATCTGATAAATGATGTGTAGTAAGCTGATCTCTGTGGGAGGAAGAGGCATGACAGCTGCTCAGATTTCATCTTGGTACAATAAAACAAGCAGAAGATGAGTGCTGGATAGGTTTCTCTTTACTAAAGAAAAGACACTGAGTTGGTGGAGTTATTGATTGCTGTTACACTCAGTGTCTGAACGCTGACCACATGATACACACACTCAGGTAGAAAAATCACTGTCTGAGAGCTCAGGCAATCACTGAGGCTGAGTAGCAGCTGGTGATAACTGGTGCTAACATACACTAGTGATGTTTATTAACACATACCAAGTGTTGTGTCATGCCTTATTCTCAGTGTCATGCCCACAGAATGACCTGCTGGGAGAAGTAGCATGGCTACAGTGCCTACAAAATCAGCCAGATTCACCCAACCTGACTGGGAAAGAGCACCGTTATTGACTGTGAGATTAGACATGAAAGAAGATAGCTCCTGAGGCATGTGGTCCCATGTCCAGACAAAAGGTTTAGTTGGGAAGATATCCCAGATTTTTTTTTTTTTTTTGCCCAGAAGCAGTGCAATGGTAATTCCTGAAAGCTGTAAAACAATCAGGATGCATCTGGACCCTATCCATGACAGGATCTCCTGCCTGTGTGCCAGAATGACCTCTCACACTGTATTTTCTAGGAAACACAAGAGGTGAGAATAATCTTTGTTGTTCCTTGCATAGCCTTGGAGCGGTACTACACTGAATTGCTATTTGTGAGTCACTGAAGGCAAAAAAAACCCCCAAACTGAAGGCATGAGTCCTTCCATATTCCCATGGTTCCTGTGGTCAAAAAAATCTTGAAAGGGTCTCACTGTTCTATTAGAAATGTCTATTGTGTGCCATATCCTGATAAGATTACTTTTCCTGCTCTCCTGGAGCTGTGCCACTGAAGTCCACCATCACCAGCCTAGCAGATATTGAAGTTAAGTTGAAAGAGACTAGGATGTACATTTCACAGTGCTATCATGTAGGGAGTCCACAGGGCAGTCAACTTCCTGAAAACAGCAGTGCATCATTTCCAGACCAGTGACCTGGTAGAGAGCTGTAGAAACAAATGCTGAAAAAGTAGTTCAGTTGAGACATAAAAATAACTGGGTCTGAATACTGCAGTCATTCCTGTTTGCAATGTGGGAAATCCCACAGACCTCCATTGGTTTCTTGTCATTTCAGCTGCTGTATTACAACAGTCCTGTGATGCCTGGAGTCCATCAACAGAATATGACAAAAAGCAACTTTGATTTTGTGAAATGTTGCTCTGTTTAGATCTGTGCAATGGTTTAGCCCTGGCTGGATGCCATGCACCCACCAATTTATTCTATTACTCCATCTCTTAAACTGAAGAGGGCAGAGAGAAATATGAGAGGTTTGTGAGTTGGGATAAGGACGGGACGGTCACTCGGCAATTAGTGTCACGGGCAAAACAGACTCAACTTGGGGAGAATAGGTTTGATTTAGGAATGAACAATCAGAACAGAGCAGGGAAAATGAGAAATAAACCCAAATCTTAAAACACCTCTCCCCACCCCTCCTTCTGACCTAGACTCTCTCTCCTCCCTGTGAGGGGATGGGGGTTATACTCAGTTCATCACAGATCATCACCTCTTCCCTCTCCTTCCCCATTGACTTTAGTGTCCGTGGAGATGTTGCTCTCACAGAGGAATGTTGCCCGGACAGAGGAATAGACATCATCAGAGCCTTAACAAGTGACTGGTAGAGTCTTATTCTGGTGACAAGACTAGATCCTGCATTAACTTTGGTTCTGTTAGTGCTATACTACAATATGATGCTTATCCAAGGCTGTGAGTAAATGAGTCCTTTGGATCACTGGAAGCATGGCCACCAATCTCAAAAAAGGTTGTTGACAGATCTTTTAATGATTAATTCCTGCTTTCCCTTCCTTCTCTTAAAAAGGATTGAATTGTACCTTTGGGTGTGAGAGGACAACTGCTGCTTTCCAGAACTTTGTGGTCCATGTGCTGAAACTTGTGCAATATACCTGGGCTAATCAGGCAAAGTTGCAAGATATGCCTGATACTTGTCATGTGGTCAGTACAAGATGGAGGATGTCACGGGTCCTCATAGCTAGGCTGAGTTGTCAAGAATGAGCAAGTATCCAGACAGTGAAGTACACTAAATTCACAACAGCAGCCATGCTCTCTTGATGTAACTCTCAGGATATTGTGATAAAATCAATCGCTTGTGTTGCTTCCTCCGTGTCTTAATCTCTGCCCTCACCATAATAACATATCCATGCAATCTTCTCTCTTTCACAAAGCTATAAACTACTTGCTTTTTTTTTTTCCTAGTATATACCTTAAAACGTAAGCCCTATAAACCTGGAAACTGTCCTCATAGTATACTGTTGGGCTGTACATGATCCAAAACTTAGTTAAGTCTTCACCCTTGTGGCTCCTAAACTTAGCACTGGTCCTGAGCTTCATGGCAGCATGTATACCTACAGATGTCAGAGCCTTCAAAGTAACTATAAGCTGTCCAAACCTGCACTTAGGACTCATATCATCTTGGTGGGTCTCACAAACGTCCATCACAAATGTTTAGAGCTAGCCATAAGCTATGTAGCCTTTTGGTAACAGCTCATGTAACCTTGGAGGTCTTTGAAACTAGTCATAAGCCCTGTAGCTCCTAACAAGCTGAAATCTTAGTATTAACTGTTGTTCTGCTCACAAACTCAGCCCTACAGCCTAGGGATTTCTACCCATCCAGGACCAATTAATAAGCTGCTTCCCCGTCTCCATGTCCTGAGTCCAGCAGGGAGCAGTGAGATTTTGCGACATTTTGGGAAATGATTGGCACGGTTGTTGTGGAGTGGGTGTTTATGTGGGGTTCGAGGGAGAGTGTAGTTAGGTAGTCTCAGTGAAGGTTCTGGAGAACTGAGTGGAGATCCCAGAGGACTTTTGGCTACTGCTCCTTCCTTCACCTGGCAGCAATGCCCACTGTGCTAGACCACTGCTACACCAGCAGCCTGCCTGCCTGCAGGCAGATGTCTGCTGCAGGAACGACCAGTGGTTCCCTATCTGCCCCTAACGAAGAAAGGCAAAGCAGGCTGCAGCAGGACCTTTCTGCTGCTGCTGTTACTCTGACACGGTGGGAGAGGTTCCAAGGTTAAAGCAAGCTCTGCTTTCCTGGGCTCTCCCACCACGTTGGAGGGCTTGAGTGGGTAGCCTAGAGCAGACCTGATTACTTGTCTTAGGAGCAATGCTAGCGGGGCATGACGCTGCTGCAGCCCGGCTCAGGCTCTTATTGCAGCAGTGCTTAACAATGCTTGAAGTGTGATCTGCAGCATTCCTGCTGCTTGACCTGGATTGTGTTGGGGCCCAGATACAGTCTTAACAGACTTAACAGACTGAAGAAAGCTGTGTTGTTTGGGGATATTTTTTTTCTGTGCTTAGGGATCCATGTGAATGGACTCTTTTTTTTTTGGGTTTCTTCCTGGAAGTCTGGGAGTACTTGGGAGCCAACTGAGCAAAGCATTTATTCATGTGCTTAACCCAAAGTGCTCAGCCCTCTCTTCAGTGAGACTCTTCATGTGCCTGAGGTCTTCATAGAGATCTGAGCATCTTTGGGGCAACATTACCCAGTGCTTCACCTCCCCAACCAGCTGAGTGAGATTCTTAGCCCTGCTGTGGCTCTGGCAAGTGAGCCGATCCTTCTGTTTAGGCAATTGGCAAGGCTGCCAGTCTCCTCAGCTGCTGTTCCTTCCAGGAACTGTGTCTCTGGGAAAAAGAGCACTAATTCTTAATTCTTCTGCATTTCACTGTTAGTTTGCCCTGATTCATAATGCCATGACTACTCTTTCTCTCTTGATTCAGGCAACTTTGCTGGCTATAACTGTGGTGACTGCAAGTTTGGCTGGACCGGCCCTGAATGCAACATGAGGAAGCCAGCAGTTATCAGGAAGGACATCCACTCCCTGACAGCAGAGGAGAGAGAGCAGTTCTTTGATGCTCTTGACCGTGCAAAGACAACCATTCACCCAGACTATGTAATTGCAACACAGCATTGGCTAAGTCTGCTTGGTCCCACTGGAGAAGAACCCCAGATTGCCAACTGTAGTATTTATAACTACTTTGTTTGGCTTCATTACTACTCAGTCAGAGACACGCTATTAGGTTAGTGCTTTTCTTACCCATCAGGCTCTGCAGGTAAAGGTGAAAAGTATTTTGCTGACTAAAGGTAAGTATGCTTAACACACCTGTGCTACTTCATCGAGCAATAGGCCACAGCAGGAGTAGACCTGCGGAGTGAAACAGTTGGTGGTGAGAAGCTGGTGGCTGTCTTCAGAAAAGGAGCATGTGCTTCAGGCCTCCTGGAGCAGTCTGGAAGCTGGAGCACACCAAGCTGCACTCCTGGTGCATCTTCCGTCTGGCAGGAAAGCCTTCACAGGCTCCACCGTTGGCTGAACTGAAGTGTGGTCAGGCAGTGACAGAATTCAAAAAGACATTCCAAGGACAAGATAGAGATAGCAGTGGTGGCAAAGGGTCTCTGCAGTGGTGAAGGCAGAGACTATGTAGAATCACTGCTTTCTGTGGCATTCAGCAGGTCACTGAGGATGGGATTTGCCTGACTAACCCCTGCCAGCTTTTAAAGCCAAACCACATTAGAGATTTAGATATCTAACACCATGCTTCCTCTCAAATCTAGGTTGCTAGTCCTCATTGCTCTTCTAGACAGAAGTATCTATGCCAGCCTCATTTCACAAAACCCAGCTCTCTCAGGAGAAGGCACCAGTATGGCTTTTCTACCTGACAATCCTTCATGAAAGCTGAATGGCTCATATCTCCTTGCTAGAGGGTATCTGTTATCCTGTCATGGGTTTTCTTCAGTGTCCCTTTCTGACGCTGTTCCATTTTGCAGGGTTGAAGGAGAGAGTCTCTGGCTTAGCAAGAGCAAAGGTCCTTCAGGGGACAGGACAGTCAAGTGGAAAGGGACAGAGACAGCTTCTAGTGCTGCTGGAGTGATAGATCTGTATGTGTGTCAAAGCTCACTGTGGTGATAAACAAATCCATATGTGGTTTGAAGCCCCTTTGCATGTCTTCGTTTTCATGTCTGATAACAAGAGCACAATTCAAGAAAAGACAAGCAGAATTTGAAGAAAACTGGCAAATGATGTTGGATTACTCTTGTCAGGTTATGAAAAATGCTGAGGTTGTCTTGATAGATACGTGGTTTAAGTCCTGCGTCTCAGCAAGAGAATGAGATAATTGTGGTGCATATTAGCAAGGACTAAGGTTTTAGACAAGAAGGCTGCTTCTTAAACCCCAAATCCACTGAAGTGTTAAGAAATGTTCAGAATATCTAACTGTTGGGTATTCTGCAAAGTTGGAAAACTATTCTGTTGGAAAACTGTGAGGTTTTGAGAAGCAATAGAAGAAAATATCCACAGAAGGGTTTGTTTCACTTGTCCCATGTAACTGTTGTGTAGTTTTGGATGCGCACTCTCTTTCCAAAGGTGCAGAGCTGCAGGTTTTGTTTAACTCTACTCCAGGCAATAGAAGAAAGTGCAGTCTTTCTCTTAAGCCTCATTTGGTGCCTAAGTGCTTATTTTATCTTCCGTTTGTAGGACCTGGCCGCCCCTTCACAGGTATTGATTTCTCCCATCAAGGACCTGCCTTTGTTACTTGGCACAGGTATCATTTGCTGTTGCTGGAGAGAGACCTGCAGGTTAGCTGAACAGCCTTTCCTTTTCCTCATGCAGCTTCTCTCTTTTGCTATGTGACTTGGTTGAGCCAGAAAAGTGTAAGATATTTCCTAGGACAGATTCTTAACCAAACTCCCAGGAGTGCTGGCTCACTGATCTTTTTCTTGTTTAAAGTTTTCAAGATACTGAGGGATGAACAGTTTCTCATTGTGAACAATGTTGGGAAGGTTATCATGGAGATTTTTTTCTTCATCTCCACAAAAGAGGACAGAAGATGTGAATTAACATTACTTTTAAAAAAAGATCAAAGCAACACATAAAACTTGATAACAGATATTGCCTGCTGATGTTGAAGGTATCATCTCGACAAAAGCAGCTTTAAATATAACTCCCTTTAAATGTGCCATATTACAGTATTTAATACATACATATATTTAGGAAGACATCTTTTAAAGAAATACATGTAAATGTGACTGACAGTCAGTTGCCGAAGCATTGACTCTTTCATTTGCATTTCTTCTGCTTGGAAATGTTACTGTATTTTGACCTTGCAGATCAATGAAAATGGTTGATATCAAAATAGCTGAGAGATCTTGCTTGCGTGAAATCGTATCTAACAAGCAAGCACAAGCAAATGCACTGTATTCCTCTATTAGTACAAGCTTAGATTCTTCCCTGGGGCTAGTCTTTGTGGAGCAAAAGCAAACCACATGTACAATTTTACCGATTACCCACTTACATCACTTAGAAAGCCTCTTGGTTGTGTAAGGCTCATTTCACTGCTCCTTTACTCAGTGTTGGTGAGGCTGCACCTTGAATACTGTGTTCGGTTTTGGGCATCTCACTACAAGATGGACACTGAGGTGCTGGAGCACGTCCAGAGACAGGCAACAAAGCTGGTGAAGGGTCTGGGGCACAAGGGTTATGAGGAGCAGAGGAGGGAACTAGGATTTGTTTAGTGTGGAGAAGGCTGAGAGGAGACATGATCACTCTCTACAAATACCTGAAAGGAGATTGTAGCTAGGTGGGCGTTGATCTCTTCTCCCCAGTAACGAGCGATAGGATAAGAGGAAATGGGTTGCACCAGAGGAGGCTTAGGTTGGAGATAAGGAAGAACTGTTTCACTGAGAGAGTTGTTAGACACTGGAACAGGCTGCCCAGGGAGGTGGTGGAGTCACCATCCCTGCAGGTATTTAAAAGATATGTACATGAGCTGCTGAGAGACATGATTTAGTGGTGGGCTTGGTGATTCTGTGATTCTGTGATCTTTGCTCCTGCTCTCCTGACCAGTCTCCAAGTTGGTAGAAAGCCTAAGATGGCCAAAACCAGTGCAGTCCAACAGCAGTGAAAGTATTGATAATGTCTTTGCTTAATCAGACTCAACACCCCAATCTTTTGAAAGCAGTTGCAGAAATGTGAAATGCATATATTTGAAATGCAGAATGAAAAGCAGAATATCCAGTGAATACACAGTGAAACAACTTGCAGGAATATATTTCTCTTCCCTTTGAAGGCTATTCTCTGCTAACACGTTTCTGTCCATTGCAGCGACTGGTGGGCAATGACTCCTTTGCCCTGCCTTACTGGAACTTCGCCATGGGTAAAAATGAATGTGACATCTGCACGGACCAGCTCTTTGGAGCATCACGGCTGGACGAGCCAGGGCTGATCAGCCTGAGCTCCAGGTTCTCTCAGTGGCAAATAATTTGTAACAGGTACGAGAATATCTAGGGCAAGCTTGCATCCTTACCAAACTGTGCTTTCATTCAGTACTGACAGTGGGAGCTGCACTCTCAGTGTGAGTGAGTGGTGGGAAAAGAGCCAAGATGCCCTTTTTGAAACTGGGAATCATGGGTGGTTTGTGTGTAGAAGGTGCTGTGTAAACTTTACTCCCCTCTGCCCTGCCACTCCCCCCCCATTTTCCATATTGTGGAAGGATATTTTTTAAAGATGATTCTTTTGGTACAACAAGTTTGAGGCTGCCAAAAGTCTGAAGAGTTTGTACACTGGCAAGTTATCTTTTAAAATAAATGACTATGTGTCAATTCTGTGCAACAAATGCATCTGATTTTGGCAGTAGAAACACAAAACTGTTTTGGCATATAGGAAGCTAGATATAAACTGAAAAATCTGTTCCCTTGTATTGGGTGAGATCTTAACCCTGATATATTTAATGCAGTTTGGAGATTGACTTTGAAGATGCTGAGATTTCACATGGAAAACAACAGCGAGACAGCCAAGAGCTTGCTGCCAGCTCTCTGTAGTCATACACCAATTTGAGTGAGAGCTAGGCTTTGACAGGGGATTCACATGCAGGATTAGGGCACTACGACATCAGATGCTGCTGCTTACAATACCCATATAACTATCTTCTGTCAGCTCAGGAGCAGTGCGCAGTCAGTCAGGAGGAGGTACCAAGAGCTCAGAGCTTTTCAAAAGAGTCTCTTTCTCTGGGTACCTAAAGAGCTACTTGAAATTCTAGCTTTAGGCATCAGTTGGTTTTAAATCTTACTCCTACTTTTTCTCTAAGATAAATAGGGTTTTATTTTTTTCCTAGAAAACTCAAGGACTACACTTTTGCCTTGCCAAGGTTAAACAGAGAAGGGCTTTTGTTTACTTCAGGATTATCTGAAAATGCTGTTTCATTTCATACTGAATAGCACACAGTTTTTTTTTCACAAGTGTTAACATTCTTTTGCTCCCCTTCTCTTTCTCTCCTTTATATAAAGGACTTGCTCCCTGATAGCTAGTGGGTGACCCCTGCTACAGCAGGATGTCCTCCAGGCCCTGAAAAAGAGGATGTAATGCATTGCAGTTGTTTTGCTGTTAAAGGGCATAAGGGATGGAAAGTGAAATCCCACTTTCTGTCTTGCCTTGCTTTTTTCAGCCCCTCTCATGATGGATTTTCCTGACATTTCTTCCTGTCTCTGTTAAGAGTTAAAAGTCTAGTCTTCACTTGAGACTGAAGGTTTGTCAATTCAAATTTCAAAAGACTTTTTTAGATTGTCTGGCAAAAGCTGTTCTTCCAATGCCCTTGGGAGGGGAGAAGGCATGAAGGGAATTGTGCTTGCCTTTCCTAAAGCATCCTCTCTCTGTGGACAATGACTTTGGTAACTCTTGGTCCAAATGACTCATGGTCCACAGAAGACGCAGAGCCACAGAAAGCCGTGGCATGGTGGCAGTCCTGCAGTAAATTCAGCTCCCAGGCCACAGGAGGTGAACTAAGATGGACCAGGAGGTGTCGGTCCCTAACTCTGCTCCCTCACATGTATAGCCAAAGCCTCTTTCATACTACATGAGAAAAAAACAACTAATCATCACCTTCTGACTTGTACCTCTTTCTATTTCACACTTAGCTTGGATGACTACAACCGCCTGGTCACGCTGTGCAATGGGAGCGATGAAGGGCCACTGCGGCGGCGGTTGCCTGGGGGTTCTGGTGAGCAGCTGCCCACTGCAGATGATGTCAGGAGGTGCCTGTCCCTGCAGGAGTTTGACAGCCCCCCATTTTTCCGCAATTCCAGTTTCAGTTTCAGGTCTGTCCATTGGCTCCCCTACAGCTGGTTGGGTCACAGGTTTTCTTTATGTGAGCATTTGTCAGCAAAATACTGTCACTAGATGCTGCTTTTTACCCATCCACAGGAATGCGCTTGAAGGCTTCGATAAGCCAGGTGGAGCCCTTAGCTCACCAATGATGAATCTTCACAATTTAGCTCACTCCTTCTTGAATGGGACCAGCGTTCTCCCTCATGCAGCTGCCAATGATCCAATCTTTGTGGTATGTCTTTTCCCCCCTAGCGTGAGTGGCATTTGCTGTGGTTCAAATGCACTTGTCTCACCAGGGATTTGCAGAATAGAAGTAACGTGAATTCCCTAAAAAATGTCAGTTAAATAGAAAAGGAGAATTCCTTTATCTTTTCTTGAGCACTGCCATGCCTGCAAAATGGTCAAGTAAAGAGGGAAGAATTCTCAGGCTGATTGGTAAAATAACTTTCTAGGGAGAAGAGCTGCTATGCCAAGTCATGTTGTCCTGAATCCTTTTATTACATGATATCTAAATGTAATAGCTTATACCAGACAATTTTACAGGAACAAGATAAGCTGATAATGGGACTAGATATTTTAGAGCAGTAGACTGGGTAGTTTGCTTCTCTATTTCAAAATTCACATCTAATTTCAGGGTCTCTTGAGAAACAAAAATAATATGATTTCACTGGTGCGTTGGTACAGTGCTGCACTGCTGAGCAGCACAAACAGCAATGTGCAAATAAAAAGATAATAGTTGACTCTGCTTACACATCTTTCTCTCCATGCAATTTCTTTTCCTCTTTGATAGATAAAACCACAGTGATTATTTAGAGAAATCCTAATACAAATTAATTTCTTTCCTACCTTTAAGTTTGCAATCTTTTGTTGGAGAAATTATTCCAAATACTTACGTAGTGGTTCTTCAGCTTCCTTAATAATTCTTGAATTCCTACATTAATTTCTGTCTTACACAAAATCTTCATTTCACTATGCTGTGATTTTATATACAGGAATATTTTCTATAGGATATTTTCCTAAGTTTTTCCCAGTGTTGTAATTGAAAAACACGAGTACAAAAGAAATTAATTTGAATTGCCCCAGACACTTGCAATAGTTGTGTGAAAGTGTTTTCCTGTATTAGTGCTCTATATACATATTAACCCACTGGACAAGACCTGATCACATTTGTCGGTACCTGGATCTGTGAAGCTGGTGGCACACTCTAAAAGAAACATAGAGGAATCAAATTTCCCACACTTTTCCATACTTGTTCAGAGACAAGAGAGATTAAAATATGTTTGAGAGGTCCATTCACCTGAATGAGCTCAGTTAACCCTCACCTGAAAGGACAGACTTGCCCATTCAATGCCAGCTGATAGTAAGCCATCTGGAAAAAAGAGCTTTTTGTTACCAAGCAGCAACAGGGATGCATACAGTAAAATAGCGCATGCAGGAGATCAATTTACTACAATCTCATAAGCTTTCCTGGTTTCCCATTCTGTAAATGCCACATAAATTAAATTGCCCTCTTCTCTCTCAAAGCTGCTGCCACCTTATGATCACTCTTATTATGATCACGTTATTATGATCACTCTCTACAGCTACCTGAAGAGGAGTTGTAATGAGGTGGGGATCGATTTCTTCTCTCCAGTAAGTAATGATAGGACACAAGGAAATGGGTTCAAATTGTGCCAGGGGAGGTTTAGATTGGACATTAGAATCATAGAATAGTAGTCGTTAGAAGGGCCTTTAGAGATCATCTAGTCCAACCTCCCCTGCAGAAGCATGTCCACTTAGACCAGGTCACATAGGAATGTGTCCAGGTGGGTCTTGAAGACCTCCAAGGAAGGAGACTCCACAACCTACCTGGATTAGGAAGAACTTTTTCACCAATAGGGTTCTTAAGCATTGGAATGGGTTGCCCAGAGAGGTGGTGGAGTCACCATCCCCAGAGATACTTAAAATATGCAAAGATGCCGAGGCATAGGGTTTAGTTCAGTGATGGACTTGGTAGTGTGAGATCAGTGGTTGGACTTGATGATCTTAAAGGTCTTTTCCAACCATAATGATTCTGTGATTCTGTAATTAGGCAAGAGTCTTTTAAATGCTGTTGAGTTCTGAAAAAGCTTAATGTGTGCATATGCCCATGCCTGGATTTGCAGGTTCTTCACTCCTTCACCGATGCCATCTTTGATGAGTGGATGAAGCGATTTAATCCCCCTGACAGTGCCTGGCCGGAGGAGTTGGCCCCCATCGGTCACAACAAACTGTATAACATGGTCCCTTTTTTCCCTCCTGTGACCAACGATGATCTCTTCCAAACGGTGGAGCACCTTGGCTACACCTATGCCATTGACTTGCCAGGTACGTCTCAGATGTTTGGAGGCCATTCCAGGCCAAACGGTGAGGCAGGTCACATTTTCAATGACACAGGCCTATGGAAAACAAAGCACCTTTCACAAAACATATGGGTCTATTTCTCTGCTGGTGAGCAGTCACATATTGTAGCACAAGTACTTACAACTCGCCATGTAAGCCATGGTAACTACAAGTGTGAGCATACTTAGTTAGCTCTGCTGCAAAATGCATCAACTTGAATTGCTCTGTCATTGAGGATGCTGCTGCTGTGAAGTTGAAGAGTCTTTGATTTTGGCTTCTGTTCCCATCACAATTTATGCCTGTGGCAGGATCCTTTAGTTTGTCAGAGGTCAGGCAGTTTGCCAGGGAGCTCATTTGGCTAACACCAGTTGTTAAAAAATACTTGTTTTGCATAGGGCCCTGAATGATACTGTACCATGAATCTCATTAGAGATGAACTCCATTAATCTTTGGATACTCTGGAGAGATTTAACTGGATATTTTGTCTTATTAACCCCATTTGAAAAGATTTTCCATGCCCACAGTTGTGATGTTCCTTAGGGTTTGTCTTTTAGTTTGACATTACCTTTGACATAAATCAGATAAAGACAATAACCAAGGAAACAAAATATTTATGCACAAAATGAAAAAAAAATGCAATGAATTGCAAATATTTGTAAATGGCACAAGTGTATAAAATGCATGAAAACCATGCTTCATCTGCTTTACCAAAGATTAAATCTGAGCAGTTTCTTTCTCCACCTTGGTATTCCTTTGAGAGGCAGTAGGTGCTTATCTAAGATATGTGGTTAGAAATGCCCTCTAAATGCTTACCATATGTTTGTGGTTTTAATCTGTGGAGACTGTTTAAAGGTATATAAACTGCACAAGATTGAAACCTGTATCCTTGGACTTCATTCATGCAGAGGAGTCCTGATTGTAGAGATGTGTTAACTGCTTCTGCAGAACTTTTCTCAGGGCCATCCCCAGAATTTCCCCTGAAAATTTAAACTTCCTCTTTCACGGAGTTTCCATTTTCCTCTCTCTGGACCATTCTCCCCGCTCCTGCTTTGGAAAATCATCTGTCCTTTGGACATGAGCTATCCAGAGATGAACAGAGGCAGCAACTTGTGATTACGCTGCTTCACAAATCCCACCTAAATAAATCATTATCTCACCATGAAGCAGCATATCTATCCCTGTCTAAATGGTCAATGTTCAGAGAAAAAAGTTTTTACATTAAACTCTTTGTCTTTTATCAAAATATATGACTTGCTAATTCTACTTCATGTAACCACGTTAAAAATCAGTATAGGTAATGGGTTGCTGGTTCATTATTTGAGAGATGGTAGAGTGGTTAACAATTCATTTTGGGATGTTACTGAATATGAGCATGACTGCCTTCAACTCTTGTTGGCAGAGATTGTGGATTGGGGCATGCAGCTTTTAGTTGTTTCTATAGTCAGCGTGGCATATCCTTGAGCCATCTGGATCTAAGCCAATATGTCCAAGTACTTTTAAAATACCTTAAATCCCTTTTGAGAGATTTTTCATGAATATTTAATCAAACGCAATTAACTGCCATCTCAGTATATGCAGTATTTTTCAGAACAGGACAGCAGGCAGTTGTTGCTTCTGAAAGCATAAATGATAACACAAAATAAAGTTATTTAGCCAAGTGGAGCAGGATTATTATGATAGGCAATATTATCTTAAAAGACAGTGGTTCCTCAGAAGTGGTTCAAAATCAGAGAATGCAATCTGGAGCCAGTCAGCAGAACCACACTGTGTGCTTTCAGATAAAAGTTTGACAGTAGGTTGCTTTGTGGTCTTGAGGAAAATTTGAGGGTTTTCTCTTGACCAAAATAACTTGGAAACAGCTCTGCTGAAATGTCATTATAGAAAGAATTGCTTAAATAATTCCTAATTCTGGCCAAATTAGAGAAGAGAAAGGTCTTTTTGTCTTGTTATTGTTAATCTAACCCATTCTCAACACTTTAATTTGTATGAAAGGTTTGAAGTTTAAATTCAGCTGTAGACTTTTCTGGCAGGAAACATCTCTGGCTCTGGTATGTGCGTTGGTTACATGGTACATTAGTAGCTTCCCTTGTGGCCAGTGGTTCTGAAAGCCACAAAAGTAATAATAATCACCAAGCTGTAGAGTATTTTCTTTCTTCCATGTGATTTGAGAAATGAAATTGTGGGCTGTCCTCACTTCAGACATTTCATATTTTCAGGTTCACTTGAAGAAACCCAAGCATGGGCTGTCATGATTGGATCCACAGTCGGAGGAGCACTTATAGCTCTGGCCACGCTTGTCCTGCTGCTTGTACTTTTCCAGCACAGAAGGCAGAGGAGAGGTTTTGAACCACTTATGAATGTGAGCCTCAGCCCCAAAAAGTACATGGATGAGGCCTAGTGTTCTCACTTTGTTTCTTTGCTTATTCTTGTAGGAAGAGACCTTGATTGCCTTACTGAAATCTTAGCTCAGAATTTATCCCACACTCCTCCAGCAGCTGACTATATTGTTCTCATTTGGGTTTCCCCACTGTCTTGTGAATGCTAATACCTAAGTATCTGGGTACATATATGCAAGGCCTAAGACGAGCCCAGCTTTTCTCTTTACCAATTATTATCTGAAGCGTGTGATGCTTGTAAGTCATTCTCTATAGATTTAGATCAAGACAGCTAAGAATCTAACTAGAAGAAAATCAACTTGAATAACCAAGATAAGTTTGCACCTCAATGTGTTTTAGATTTAATTTAGCAGCTCAGAGATGTGCTGAAAGTCATTAAGTCTACATATATATTTGAATAACAAATTGTTTTACTGTTACCAATAAATATTTTGAATAGCATAATCTTGTTTTAAGATTTGAAATGTTTCCTCCTAATTGATAAAATACTATAGGAACCACCTGGTTACAGTTTATTTCAGAAGCATGGCCAATTCAATTTTTGCATTTTTTGAAAGGCCCTGAGTGTTACACAAATTCTGCTTTTGTAGACTTAAAAAATCTAGTTAGTTCTGATATTTCTTCTAGGCCTGCTCAATAGTAGCTGAGTACACTAGAAAGATGATCTCAGTAGGCCTTCACGTGTACTTATTTTTTAATATGTATAACAAAAAAATGACCTCTCAAATGTGTGTTTTTTGTGGCAAACTTATGATTTGCTTGAGACATGATTGGATGGTCCTTGATGCATCAGGGAATAACAGTCTCCTGCTGTTTCTGCTGTTCTGTGGTGCCTTTGGAGGGTCCCAGCCCACTTGTTCCTAGTCATGCTCATAATGTCCATGGTTGGAGCACTTTTTTTGTACAGCTGCTCAGTCCAGTACCCTAGTTCCCAATTCAGGTTGCATTTCAGGGTTTTTTACCATGTAGGGACCAGCATTACTTGGTGCTGAGGACATCAGCAAAAACCTTCAGAGACCTGGCATGGGCATCTGTCACATCAGTTGGACCTTGATCAGTGTCAGTTTGTAGCTAGGTCTGAGGTTTCCGTGTACCCTCCTCAGGGAGAAGTTGCTAGCCCTTTTGCAACGCTACAGGTCTTCACACACACCAGTTCCTGCTAAATACTGATTTAGAGAGATACTGTTGAATGGACGTTGACACTTTTTTGTCCTTCATGTGGTGTTGCAGTGAGTCTGCATAGCCAGATTTCGGTAGAGGGGGGCTACAAGGGTGACTTCTTTAAAACAAAAAGGCTGCTAGAAGCTTCCCCTGTATCTGAGAGGGCCAGTTCCAGTTGGCTCTTACATGGACTCACCACTGGCCAAGACTGAGCCAATTACCAATGGAGGTAATGCCTCTGTGATTGACATATTGGAAAAGGGGAAGAAGCTGCTCAGTATATGCTAAACTGTAGCAGCAGAAGGGAGTAAGAATATGAGGACAACATCTCCACAGATACTAAAGTCAGTGGAGAAGGAAGGTGAGGAGATGTCCAGGAGCTGGAAGAGACTTTCCCCTGTGACCTGTGATGTGAAGACCATGTTGAAACATGCCCTGCCGCGGCAGTCCATGGAGGCCATGAGGGAGCAGAGCTCCACCTGCAGCCCAGGGAGGACCATGCGCTGGGGCGGATGGATGCCTGGGGGAGGCTGTGACCCCATGAGAAGCCCATGCTTGAGCAAGTTCCTGGCAGGA
This sequence comes from Urocolius indicus, assembly GCA_013401255.1. Classification (NCBI taxonomy): domain Eukaryota; kingdom Metazoa; phylum Chordata; class Aves; order Coliiformes; family Coliidae; genus Urocolius; species Urocolius indicus. The sequence continues at coordinate 336,026 of WBNH01002239.1, forward strand.
CCTGAGAACCCATGTAGAGAGGAGCCCACACTCAGACCAAGTTTGCTGTCAGGACTTGTGACCCTGTGGGGAACCCATGTTGGAACAGTCTGTTCCTGAAGAACTGGTTCCTCTGTGAATGAGACCTATGTTGGGGCAGTGTGTGAAGAACTGCAGCCTATGGGAAGTACCCACATTGGAGAAGTTTGTGAGGGACTGTCTCCTGTGTGAGGGACACCACAGTGTAACAGTGGGAAGTGTGAGGAAGCCTCCCCCTAAGAAGAAGCAGTGGCAAGGTCCATCTGTAATGAGCTGGCTGTAACTCCCATTCCTTGTTTCCCTGCGCCGGTGGAGGGGAAAGAGGTAGAAACCCAGGAAAAACAGAGAGATGGGAGAGGTATTTTAAGATTTAGTTTTTATTTCTCATTTCCCTACTTTTTTTTGATTGTTAATAAATCAAAACATTTATCCACAAATTGAGTCTATTTTGCCCATGATGCTTGTTGCTGAGTGATCTCCCTGTCCTTACGTTGACTTGCAAGCCCTTTATTGTATTTCTCTCTTTCTTGTCCAGTTGAGGAGGCTGAGTGATATAGCATCTTGGTGGGCACATGGCATCCAAATAGGGTTAAACCACCATAGATATGGATGCCAAATTTTATGGAGGCCATGTTGCTACTTCTGAGAGTGAATCAGACTTTTTTTGTAAGCTCATAGGGCTCAGTGTGTGTCTAACCAGCTGCACCACCTTGGAGGTTCAAATAATGTCCCAAGTGTTTGCTTTGCAAGCCGCCCTGGTTATGGGCGACGAGGACATTAGATTGATAGCATGCACAGAAGAAATGTTAAAGTTGAAGATCTGTCTGCTGGTCTTTCCACTCGCTGGATCTTAGTTTAATAATTAGGGCTTTTAAAATGTGACTGGTCTTAACACTTGTTTCTAAAATCAGTCTGAGGCAATCTGTATAGAGAACAAAACCTGCCCTCTCGTGGCTTACTGGAAAATAACCTGGTGACACCAGAAAGCTGTTTTCTCCCTTTTTAAAAAGTACAGTCTTGATTCAGCAACTAAGAAACGTTGTGTCCTTGGTGAAAGGAAGAAGCGCAGGAAAATTTGATATGAAATACTCAAGAAAGTTAAGCACAGAATATTACAAAACAGAAGAAATCCTGTAGGAAGGCTGATTGTCCAGGGGAAGAGGGTGAGAGACTGGTACATCCATCTCTGTGATGACTTTTTACTCAAAACATTGCTGGCAGACGGGAGGTGCACTCTTGAGTGACTTCAAGCAGGAGTGGGTGTAATTGCCACCTCCTCTTCCTTTAAAATAATTCCTGCTGAATTGGTGCTGATAAAAGGCTCTGAATCAGGCAGAAGCATGTAATGTGCAGCTGCAAATGAGATGTTTAAGTTTGAGGAGGGAGAAGTGCTCAAAAACATCCCTTTCTCAGCCTTTTTGTTAGCTAGACTAAGGCAGCTTCCAGCTCTGCCTGTAGGATTTTTTTGTGGATTATCTTTCTGAAGGGTTTAGTTCTCTTTAGTCACTAGTTAGCTGCTCTCTCAATTGGCTGTACTGGATCTGTGGGCAGCTAATGCCTCTTTCTGAGCAATCTAGCAGGTCAGATGCCTAATTTTTTGGCTCTGTAGTAGGCTAGTGGCAGCCACATCACCTCTGTCAGTCATGGCCTGTGCCTTTGTGCAAATGATTATAATGAAAATTCTCTGAAGGAATTAGAGAAAACCTATTTTCTGCATTAAATCAAATCTCATTGCTGGCTGTTTAGGTAATGCTTGAGAAGGGATCCGTTCTTATTCTGTGCCTGATTTAGGAAAGAAGTAGTGTAAAGCAACCACATTTTATGGCTATTATTATAAAAATTGAAGTTGCCATTACTAACTTTTTACTTCTATTAACTGCTCACTTTACACTGCTTTTGGGAGAGGTGTTGTGTGTCTGTGCTTGTGAGGGGAGGAAAGAAGTAAATCCAAAGACTATCAGCTAAATTTAGTAGTGAGTGTACACACTTAGAGAACCAGGTATGTTAGGCCAATGGCAACTAGGAAAGAAACAATTTCCTTAAGTAACTGCTTTGGCCCTTTCTGCATTTTATGCAGCCAGTTAAGTGCCCTGCACACATCTGCCTACAGAAAGTCAGCTCTACTTCAGTAATTCTGCACCTGAGACACAGCCTTGGAGAGATACTGGTTATTTTGTTAAAGCTAGGCTTTCCAAGACCTATCTGTCCAGAAGAAATGGTAGCAGTGTTAGCTGTCTTTTTACACACCAGCTCTATCTTGTTGTGAGAGGGCATCCACCTCCTATCCTAAAATCTGAAAGACCATGGATGTCAAAAATAAACCTCTACTGTATGTTTCACATTAAGCCAATGTATTCACCTAACTGCAGAATCTGCAGGTCTACTTCATTTTTGCCTGTCCTTATCTTCTTCTCTGACTCTATCTGCACTTACAGTGATGTTATTGTTGCCATGTGTTCCCTCTTCAAAGACTCCTGAGGCCACCTTTGTGCCAGGACACATTTGATTTGCAGGTAGCAGCTAAACTGGTAAAGGTGATGATGAGAATGAGAAACATGAACACACCAACCTATTAAGTAGAAGGAGAATAAATGGCCAAGTCTCTTCCATAGCAAATGATCCCTCTCTGTTGGTCTCTCCTCTCTTCACGGCCTTGCAGTCTCTGTCCTGTTCACAAACCTGTGAACCCTGGAGCAACTTCAACAGGCAGGATGGAAAGAAAACATGGGCTAACTTCAACCATTCCCCTCGATACCACTTCCAGGTGCCTGAATAATGGAGGTGGTCACTTGACCTCCAGCTCAGATGAAGTTTTTTCGGCCCTTATCTCTGCCCTCAAGCTTTCTCACAGACATTAAAAAGCTTAGTTTTTAACACCTGGTTCTGCTGGTGCTGGGTCTCCTTCACCGATTCCTGATTCTCTGTGGTCATGTAGCAAAGAGCTCTGGTTTGGAGGTGGTGAGTTGTATTATGTGGATTGATAGTTGCGATACAGGTGCTTTAAATGTTCAGTGTTGCGGTCACAGAATCCCTTCTTGTGTCTTTCTTTACTTGATGATTTCATTACTTCATCCGAGGCTGCTTCCAGGCCTGATTCTTTGACATCCATCTCTAAGGGTTTGGTCCATACCATCTCTTAGCAGACTTTGTTATTTCTGCCTCAGAGGAAGGTTTCCTGAGGTTTCACTGGCTCTTTTTTTTTTTTTTTTTTTTTTTTTTTTTGGTACCTTTTCCTTGAAAATATCTTTCAGCAGCTTAATTTTTATGTGGGGGTATTATTACTCAAATATCTGTAACAGTTGGCTCCTCTGCTTGAGTTAACCGAAAAGCCACTAAACATGTTCAATGCTCAGAAGCTGTTATTGTTGGGAATAAGGCTGATTACTGACTTGTTCTGGGCTGGTTGCCACCAGTTTCAGATAGAGCCTGAAGGGCTTATTAAACCTTTTTTTGTTTTCCATTTTTACCAGGGACTTTCAAACTCCAACCTGGCTCCTTTCAACAAATTCTTTCACTTCCTTTCATGCTGCCATGGTCAACTGTTTTTCAGGATGGGGAGATTTTACCAAAATACTACTTCTTTCTCTGTTGCTCCCATTGACTGTGCGTGGTGAGGGCATCATGGGGAGAGCTGGAGTGTTCAGCCCTTGCAGATGCACATTGAATTCACTTGCAGTCCTTAAGACTTCCATCAACAACTGGCTTTGTGGTTAGCAGGTGCACACTTGCTTGGCGTGCTGCTCTCTCACTGGTCCCCTTGGCACAGTTGTCCAGCAGAGATAGGAACAAATGGCTTCATTTAGAGCAGCTCTAAGACTGTTCAGATTCGTGTCACATCCCAAGGCGGCTGCATCTTCTCCCCAAGCCTGGAGATGAGAGCTTTGATGAAATGTAGAAAGCTCTCTTCTTCTGCAGATGTGTACACCCACTCAGTGTGCCAAACCCTACGGATTTAGAATTCAGCTTGGAGCTTTGAAAAATACCACTTGTGAAGGCAAAGCACAATCCTTCCTGAGAAAACAAAAAGCTGGATTCTTAACAGAAGGAAAAAATCACCCTTTAATTCAGGCCAAATACACTCTTTTCTACCTCTTTTTCTTTTCCCTCCAACACTTTCCATGTGTAATCTTAGGATAAGTCTCACGATTTTGCAAAAACAATGAAAGCATTTGATTATAATGTAGAATTTGTTGTTTTTTAATGCAACCTCCCAACTAAAAATATTTCATCAAGGACATGACAAATGGAGAGAGGGATGACAGAGCTCAGTGTTCATTTATACTCTGTCTCTCTGCTGGAAAGAAAGAAGTATACCCTGGTGGCTCTGCTAGGACAGACAAGCAGAGAGATAAGAGACATATTTCTACTTAAATCAGAGGACAAAAAAGCCTTGTACATTTCTTTTCTGTCTTGCCTGTATCTAAATTTTTTAGCTTGGCTTAGGGATTGCTGGTCATATTTTTCTGATGTATACTTAATTGTGTTATTCAGGCAGATGAATTTGTATTGGCTCATCTCAACATCTTGTCTCATGCTCAGTTTTGTTTTAGTTGCTGTCAATCATTTAATATCAGCGAGGTTTTTATCTGGAAAGAACATCTCTAGTAGCACTGTACCAAATTGCCCACATACTTTAATATTCCACGATTTATTTTGTCTGGAAGCAAGGTGAGAGCAGGTTTTACAGTGCAAAGTGAATGGGAATGGGAATTTATTGAACAACACAGCTACTTGGAATATTGCTGTTGCCTGACGAGTTCTAATAAATTAATTTTGCAGCCAAGGAATGTCAGTCTTTTTTCCTTCCACATTTCATTGAGTGTGTAGTGGAGCAGCTTGCTCCAGAATAGAAATCCCTTAGTTTTCAGTCATCGCTGTGGCATGTTATAGGGATCTTTCAAATTGTTTTAGGGAGGTGTGACGCAAATATTTCAGCATTTCAGGGCACTGTAACTACACATAGAGTGAGAGTTACTGAATTGTAAGACAAAGCTTTCCAAGCTTCACAAGAGTCAGGAAAGTAAAAAAAAAAACAACACCAAAGCCTATTTGAATTTTTAGTATGTTTGCATTGTAGTGCAGGGTTGTCCCAGCTGTAAATTTTCTGCTGGGAGGTGCCCAGAGATTTCACCTCTGCTGGTCCCTCTGGAGAATTCTCCAGTTGTTGCCAGATGGAAGAAAATCAAGGTAGATAGATCAAAGTAGTCCTTACTAGGTAACTAAAATTAAATTGTACTGATCAAGATAACATCCCTCGCAAAGAACATCCTGGAACTTATGGACTCAGAATGGACACGACAGTTAAGTTTCTAAAGAACAGGCTGACTTGGCAAAGAGAAGCAAGGGCTAGGTGTACTTAACTGAACTACAAAATCACAGAACCACAGAATGGTAGGTGTTGGAAGAAAACTCTAGGGATAATCTAGTCCAGCCCTCCTGCTAAAGCAGGTTCCCTTAGATCAGGTCACATGGGAATGCGTCCAGGCAGGTTTTGAAAACCTCCAGAGAAGGAGACTCCACACCCTCCCTGGGCAGCCTGTGCCAGGGCTCCCTCACCCTCACAGGAAAAAAGTTTTTCCTTAAGTTTAAGTGGAACTTTTTCTGTTCCAGCTTTTGTCCATTACCCCTGTCCTATCACTGGCCAGTACAGAAAAAAGTGCCACTCCGTCTTCTTGACATGCACCTTTAAAATATTTGTAAGTATGAATGAGGCCCCCATTCAGTCTTCTCCAGACTGAAGAGTCCCAGTTTCTGCAGCCTTTTTCATAAGAAAGGTGCTCCAGTCCCCTGATCATCTTGGTGTCTCTGTGCTAGACTCCCTCCTCTCTCCCAGATTGCTTGCCTTGTCCTTTTGTCTCTTTCTGCCTTACTTTACAAAGATATCTATTTCATCATCTTCTAACTTATCTATAAATAGTCATAATAGTGGGAGAATGCAGATTGAGACTTAAACCTAGCTGTGTTTTAAAAAAAAGCGTTATACACTGTGTAGCACAAATAGTTGATGAATGTTCTAACCATTTGTATTGTATGTACTGACAGCTGTTTTAAGTGTAGTCAGGGTTATGGTTAAAAGACAGAAGTTTTTTGATATCTAATTATGAATTTGTGAGGAATGTCTGCATTTACATTAATTTTATTGATTGTTTAGTATTAATTAATGTATGTGCTAAAACTAAATAAATACGTGATTGAAGGTAATCATTAACCAGAGGAAAAAAAACCCGAAAAACTGCATCGAGAGCCATACTTGGCATCTTAATCTGTTTGACTTTAATGATATTTTTACTGACAGTCAGCTCGATTTTTCCCTCTAAATTCTATTATACCATGGGTCCTGGATTTCTTTCCATTTTCTCCCATACTCACCATCTTATCTGATATTTACAGTAATTCCAAGAACCAAAGCTGGCTTGTTGCAGTAGGCTAGTCCCTTCTGCAGGCCTCTCATGTTTTAATGCTTGCCCTGTGCCAAGAGCCCTTAGCTGCGTAGGCTGATCAGCTCTGCACTCCCTCTTGTAGATCAGGTTTGGTCAAGTGAAGCTGATCTCAAAAGTGAGCACCATCCATCACATGGAACATCATAAAAAAGGGCCATTGTCTCACTGCTTATAAGACAGTATCATTCCTCATGCAGATCCAAATTCCAGGGGAGGTTTTTCTTGTGTTTACGTTGTGTTGCAAGTACTTGACACCTGCACATTCTTTATGTTAGCTTGGCATGTGTATTTGATGGCTCACTGGTATGTCTGAGTTTAGAAATGCATCAGAAGACATTTTCTTAAGCCACAGTTTTTCCTGGGTTAGTGAGAACAGTCAATTGGATTTATTGTTTGCCATCTATGCTACTCAGACATTCAAGTGAATGGATATGCATTTCACAGATGCAAATATGATATTATGTTCAATATTGTATTAAAAGTGTGCTAATAAATTTAGCAAAGCCTCAGAATTTGGTATATCAACGTCACTTCAAATGGTTTTCAAATATCATCTCTAAAATTAACAGACCAGAACCTTTACTCACCATTCAAATAAAAGCATCTGTTGTTTTCAGACAGTTAGCTGTAACATTTTCACTGTTGAAAATACTTTCTCAGATTTGATTCGTTTTGAAATGTATTTGCATTCTGATGAGACAAAAGATCATAATAGACTTGCAGTGCTTCATACAGTCATGAAACAAATGTCAGAAATCTGTCTGTGAAAATGGTCATTGTAGTATTTCTAGACTAATAGAATTTAGTGATGTTTGAATAGGCAGCTAGATTTTTGACACTTAACTGAATCAAATCTCTAGTAATGCCCATTTTCATTCTGTTCCAGCAAGATTAAAAGCAAGGCACCATTAATTAATAGAATCTTGTGGTAGGTACCTGAGAAAAGAATAATAATGAAAAGGAGTTATAAATTTTCAATTTTTCCATGATTCACTGAAGACCCTATACACCCTTGCAGGTAATATGTCTTCAGGAAAGTAGCAGAATTTGAAATTGATGCTTCTCCATAGCTCTTCTATGATAAGCAATTGTTTTTTCCTCCTTGTAGAGCATAAAACATGCACAGCAAGGTTTACCTAGTGTTAAGAAACTAAAGAGTACTGCAAAATTATTGGAACCTGGAAATCATTCTTCAGAGGTTGAAAACTGAAAAATGCTAGTTTTTGTTTGAAAGCTCTGTGCTTTGGTCTAGAGTGGGGAGCACAGCAGTCTACTCTGAACAAGTGAGTACATCCCCAACCCTGCTCAAACAATTTGTTCACAAATACTGTTTTAAAATGAGCTGGTCTCAGCTCAGTGATAGACACTCCCCAGAAGGCTGCAGGCTTCAGCTCTCTCAGACAGCTGGTGTGGGTACCCAGAAGTAGGTCACAACATAGTGCCAGTGGAGGTGCTCAGCCTTGCCATGCGTTGACTCCAGCCCCTGCCTCACGAAGGCTGCTCTGGCTTTCCTGCTGGGCTGTGTATTTGCCACCTGCACACAGGTATCTTGGATTCAATATGAGCTGTGACTCAATGAACTCCACAAAAATGTCCAGTGCCATTTGAGACACCCTAGAAAATCCACATTGTAACGAGCAAGACTAGATGTAGACACAGGATCCAGTGGGAATCTGAACTGAATCCTGCGGTACCCAGAATGGCAATGGTACCTCTATTTGGACAACAAAGCCCTTCCTCAGAATGAGAGTCAATTCACCCAAATCTAAGTTTGCACCTAGAATTAAGGCAGGCTTCAGCTCACTCAGATTTACAAAATTGATCCTCTTGCCTAAACTTAGGCTTGTAGTTTCATTTAAGGTTCTGGAAACCATCCTAACTGGATATCCAGCTGCCACTCTCATAAGGTTCAGGGTCTCTGCAGGTCCTGTGTCACGTCTGCTGGCTCTAGGCAGATGTCTTTGCTAGAGTAAGTGTTTCAAGTGACACCAGACAGCAATATATAAGCAACTGAACAAAACTCTTGAACTTAAAACTGAATCAACAGAAGAATATTTAGGAGGCTGTATTGGCAGTTTAAAACTTGTATGAAATCTTAAATGCCACTAAAAGAATTAGACTAGGTAAAATTAAAATGAAGAAACAAGCCCCTTTAGTTTTCCAAATGCCATATTTCTTAAAGAACAAGATTGATTTACATTTCAAGGCTCCCGTGTCACAAGTAGCCTTAAAAAAAAAGGTGTTCAACAATTGCAGTAAAATGCTACATTAAGTTAGCTCCCAATCTGATTGACTTAAAACTAATAAATAAGTCAAAATAATAATTATAATTTTTTAAACTCTTACATATAATCACAGAGAACTCTCACCTTTTGCAGTAGAATAAACGCCCACCTCCTGCCTGAAAATTAATCCTTAGCTGTCATGACTTTTGACACTTCCACAATGTTCTTCACTCTCTGGCAGATTTTAGGGGAATACACTTGGCACATAAATATAGCTGGAAAAAGTGCTGTAGAATGAATTCCTAATCAATTATTTTGAAGATTCATTTTACTTCATGATTCTCCAGTAGCTGACAATCATGGGATTAACATTGCTGGCCAGCAGAGAGCACTTTTCATTTTGCAGCCAAAGAAACCGCAAGACACGAGCCAGGTACTTACTTCAGATATTTATTGTAGTCCATCAGAGAATATCAAATCCCTGTTTTCAAACCACCAATTTACATTGCCTTCATGGTGTGAGTGAAGAGTGGTGAGAATGAGAAGAACTGATGAGCATGATTTAGACTTTTTTAACATATCTCAGATAAAAATGAATTGGACAATTTTAAGTCAGAGCAGTTATAGTTTTATTCTTTATATGGTAAAGCAATCTAACAAAACCGATACCATAAAAATAACTAGAATGAATAAGGCATGTCAAAGTCTTCACTGAGGTGTCAAGTATATATATATATATATATACACATACAGTACTGAATATTAAGCAACAGTGTAAAAGATTGCCCCACATTTTATTACTGTCATAATTACGAACTACTGGAGTGTCATCACTGTTGTTTGAGATATAGACACTGAGGATAGAGCAGATTGAAATGGTTAGTATCAAACTTGTTAGATATGCTTCTCCTGCTACTGGAGGCAATGGCAAGCTCTCAGTAGCAACAGTGGAAGGAAGACCAGAGACGCTGGGGAAGGCGTTTCTGATCCTCCGTTGCATAGTCCTCACACAAGGTAAATTACATTGTCCAGATTGCCGTAACACTTTTAAACTTTGGATTGAAAGAAGCTACTCAGGAGAGTCTTTATCCATACATCTTGAGAATAGTTACCTCATAAAAATTACTGCTTCTGCTTATCTCTGTTTAGTGTTTGGATCAACGGGTTGCACGCAAACCACTTATTATGGTATTGTGCATGTCTATAATGGCCTCTAGGCTGAAGGTGGCCATGAATAATTCACACAGCTTATTATACTACGATACCAGACCAAAGATCCTCTGTACTGTCAACAGAGAGAAGTAGGAACAAGATATAATATACACACCTATAGCAGGTGGAGAGAATATGTTTTCCCATTTCTGTCTGTTGAAAGTAGAGACAGTCAAGATCTCATGGCATTGGGTAGCAGTTTGACTCCCTCATTGGTTTCTTGACGTTGCATGTCACAGAAGTTGCTGCAACCGGATACCTATAGTAGATGGTCTGCATATAATGTCATGTTTTGCATCAATAAGACTTTCCTGACAAGCAACCTCATATTTTGTTTTTTAGCTGAGATATTTCTCTTTCTGCATGTGGAGTTAATTATGGATTCTATATTGTAATGCTTTAACAGTCCAATTCCAGTAAGGTAAATATAAAGGTCAATAAGTCACTTTATTTCTCATTATAATGGCAACTGGAAAATCTGTTTTCTAACATTTTTCACACAGTATTTTTGTGGAGATTCACTGACAAAGAGTTTGTTGTGATTTTGAAAAGAATATCCTAGGGATCCATGAATTAGGCTTTCGTATAACGATTAGAATCTTATGTGATGGTGTCTTAACAAAAGCAAAACTTTGGCTAGTAATCAGTGACAATCAATTAGACTTTCCAACAAGCCATTGCAAATTTAAAATATGCATATGAATAAACAGTAGAATAACACTATGAGAGAAATAACTTTCCTTACACTGTCGTCAATGAAAATACACATTCATTAATATACGTATACTATGAAGCAGAGAAACTAACAAGGTACAATCTGTCTGAAAAGCATTATGTGAATAATGTTTGCAGGCAAAAGGCAGGGCAAATAAAATTAATCTTTAAGAATCCTAGTTATTGTCTTGGCCTGTTATTGAATATTACAATCCTATCCTAACTCTCAAATGTGTTGTAAGCACTAAAAAGGACTTTCTCAGTAGGCAGCAAAAGAAAGTATTGATTTAGAAGATAAAATGTATGGCCTTTTTCAAATGCCTTTGTCTAGTAATATGATATTGCACCAGGCAAAACTGCCTTGGCTGAGCAGCAAGGTCTTCTAATGCCTATATTTCAGGAAGATGCGTTACAAAAAATGAATTTAATAGGAGGTAATTCATTATCTGTTAGTAATTTTAAGGTGTATGAAAGAAGCAGGAGCAGCACTACAAATACATATATAGATATATATATCTAAATGACTGTTAATACAAACCATCCAACGAAATATCCCTGCAGTCAAACTTTTCTTACTAATGAACAGTAACATAGCAGTTTATGGTTTAACTGTTCTGGGATTTCCAAATATCATCTTTAACATCCTTGACATGACAAATTGTGAACAAAAAAAGCTTAAGAAACACAGATTTCAAGTCTGGAGGGAAGACTCATGTATTTACATTACTGATCACTGTATTGTGAAAACCACATTAACTGTTGTGCACTGGACACTAAAGGCTGAGGGGGAAATGGAAAAGCAATGAGCTGAATAGTACTGTCTGAGATAGTATTGAAAATGCCAGACACTTCTTTTTATCCAAAGGGAAATTTGAATGCATTTCTACTAATCAAAACTTTCTGGGGAAAGTGTGTGAAAAGCAAAGACGTGATGAAAAAGACCTAGTGGCTGTAGGAGTAATGCATCAAGTATTGTGTCACATCATTTTGGGTGATGGACAGTGGCAGTATGATTTCAAATTTATAATTTAGTTAAAGGGGGTTAGATGATACCATTAGATGTAAAAAAGCCACTTTCTGTGGATTATGAATTTCATTTGAAAATAACCCATCAAATAGGATGACAGTTTTGATCATCAATATTTTACCCAATGCAGTTTTGAAGAACGTATTTTCATACATCCAGAAAAGCCATCATTTAGCAATCGTTGTAGTCTAAAAAGAAGGTGATAGGGGTTCTGAAAAGCTCAGCAAGCCTTTACAAGTTGTGTTGCAGTCAAATAAAACCCAAGAAATTATAAAATCCATATCAGTAAAGTTCCAAAATACTGTATGAAGTTATCATCTTGGTTGTTGTTTTTATCTGGACAGCTGTCTTTCTTTAAAAATTATTTCCACATTTTCCTTTCTACTACCAGAAAATGTTGACAAATAGTTTCTGCAGTCTCACCCTTTTCCACAGTTATTTCAGAGAACCAACGTCACTTACACACGTGACACAAGCTATAACAATTTCTGAAGCACAAGATCCTGCCTGAACGTCACTTACACATGTGACAATTTCTGAAGCACAAGATCCTGCCTGGGACCCTTCTGGTTAGGTCTGTGTCAAGTATTGTGGTAAAAGGAGTCCTTCCAATACTCTTCTATAACATATTCTCTTGAAATTTACTGGCTTGTGGCTGTATTTATAGAGAGATATATGTGTGTATATAAATGTGTATAGAGTGATATATGTTCACATCTACTATGTGAATGTGCCATTCTTCGAAATGCAAAAAGGAAGAAGTGGAAAAGCACGAGATCTAGAAAATAGAACACCAAATAGGTGCTTTACTGCTAGGGCTTTTGGTTTCTGCCATATTTCAAGTACCAATCCCCAAAAAGCAGGTTGAGGAAACAAAAAAGCTTTCCTCACTATGGAGCCCCAAGTGATGTCGAAGGATAAAGAGGAAGTTGAGCTTCATTATTTTCAGCATTTAAAAAGTTACTTTCTGTCATAACAATAAGCTATTTTGCAGGAGGTGTCTTAGTGGTTTGTCAGCATTATCCTATATATATTAACCTCGCCTTGTCTACCAGCCTCTTAGAAGATACGTTCCTTTCACTGGTGCAGTAAGAGTTGAGACTGAGCACATTAGTGATTAAACCCAAAGGGTATCTTTGCCGCAGTTCTCACTCTTGAAGCACTGTATTAATCCACTTTTTGCCCTTTGGCAATGTGCATATTGTGCCTCACTAACTCTCTGAGCTGTCTTGAGCCCCATGCAATGTTTTCACCAGCTTTGGAAAGGCATCTGGGATTTCAAGGGAGACCTGTTTGAGCTCTATCCCTTGTGCACATGCACATTGAAGGCAGTGGCCTCGTGTGCTCATAGCTAAGGTAGTTGATAGGTTCCAATATCTTACAAGAATATAAGCATAATATCATTGGGCAGCATTCAGAACAGCAAATGCATGTTGGTTGTATGTGTAGTTACATTGGGATTGTTTTGGCCCAGAAACAAAGCCATTATATTATGATTTCCCCAGCTGGGATCCCTCTCTAGGCTTCTCACTCCAGAACTGGCATGAAGGAGATGCACTGTTGTGCCAACAAGGAGATGGACAGGTGAGAGTCTGGGTGAAGACTGTATCCCTCATCTCACCAGTGGCATCTACCTCCAGGCACTTAAGTGAGGTGCCTACATGACAGGCCTTGTCATCCCAGGCTGTCTGTGCAGAGGAGACAAACTGCTTCCCATATACAGATGTGCCCATGTCTTTTGACTAATGGTAGAGATCTAGAAAGACAACCCTGCTGAGAGCTGTGGTCTCATGAAGCGCCTAGTGCTAGGTGGGATGAACTGAGGCCCTAAAATACAGACTGTTTTCATGAAGAGATGAGGTGAGAGGACAAGGAGTCTGTGTGAAAGGATTTCAAGCCTGAGAAAAGGTAGGGATTGACTATGAAGGTCTTGATGCACTTGGCACTGTTACCTCTTCATGCTTCCAAGTTCTAAGTCTACAAGTGGACTGAAAGTGCATTTACAGATAATAAAGCAGAATTTTCATAGTCTGCCTATTGGAGTTAGTAATCATAAGGCTGTATACGATTGTAGTGGAAAGAAAAGTCTAGTGTTGCATCCGAAGTAATTATTATAAAAGGCTATATACAGAAACGAATTGCATTAGCCCTACGGAAGGTGATTTAAGGCATTTTGCACCAAAAAAATATTGGGCTCTGTGAAAACTATTTCACAAATGTATCAAAATGACTGTATATATTTTCCTATTTCTGTCCATGGTGCATTACTTCTCTGAAGTTACAAAGCCATAAAGAATCTTTTCCTTGAAAACTCCCATATACTGCTAAGTACTATATCTTTGAAAGTAGTGCTTGGAGATGGGAGAATTTGGGATTTTTTTAATTAACTTTCATTTTAACTGGAATTCTCCCCAAACTGAAACTGTACCACTTAGTTTCAGGTATGAGCTATAAACAAGACCTATAGGGTTCTAGTGGTTTGGGTTTTTTTTTTCCATTCCAGATTAGACTGAAATGTTAAAACTGGCTGAATAGAAAAGTGAGTTTAATGTTTAATGAGATTTTCCCAGCCAAATACTATTTCTGTCTAAACCCAATTTTATGTTAAATTTGACTTGCATTCAAATATCAACCCTATCAATTCACATTTCACTATGTTAAATACTAATCTAGAAATACAACATCAAAACTGGAGCTAACAATTTGGATGCTTTCAAGCTATGTTTATACCTCTGGAGTCATAAAAGTTTAACAAGCAAGTATAAATGTCAATTGATACCCAAACTAAGGCATCTGACCTACTTAAACAACACTCTTTCTTTGAATTTGATAAATGTAACAAAACTGCTAGTGGAAATTAAATGATATTGCTCACTAACAGAGCAAAGGAACCTGTGAGGAGTTGGTATGTATACATACACATCAATTTATGTAGTTTGACATCCCTGAACATCTGAAAGCAAATTCTTCACTTGTAAATTTGTGTCCACATTAGATAAAAACTGAAAAGAAGATTCATAATATTTTGGACTTGCAAATGTTCTTTTCTCTCCCCTCAGATACACTCATAGATTCACAAATTATCCACAAAATATTCTTGCAGCCTCCAACTCAACTAATAGCTCAAAGCTGAAATCTGAACTACTCTGATTTCTCTTTGGGAAGATTTTTAAGAGTGGTAATCACTCTGTAGCTCTAACAAGCAGCCTAAAATGACTGAGTGCTTCAAATTAGTCTGTGTACCCTAAAGATTGAAACAGTTAATCTGTAGTTACTCTACACACATATCATAGAATCATAGAATCACAGAATCATAGAATCATAGAATCAGGTACACATAAGCCAATGTGAAAGTTGTTCAAATGAAGCCCAGAATGTTAAAACAAAATACAAGGAAAAAAAAAATCCAACACCAAACCTCACAACAATCAGTTACAGAACTGTTATGAATTGTTTCCTTGTGCTGTTACCTGCTCAGTTAATTTTGTTACAGAAAACCCACAAATTCTTTGCCATTGGCCTTACTGGCTCATCAGCATGGCAGAGAATGACAGAACAGAAAGTGTATGATACAGTTTCAAGAAAGAAACAGAATTTTGCCACAACTGAATGAATGAGCCAAAATGTGTTCCATAAGCTCTAATTACACACTAGATTGAAAAAATGGTAATCAGGATTAATGTCAAGAGCAAGAACATACATCCAGCAGAGCATGTTTAGAATAGAGAATAAAAGCTGAAGGTGGGGTTTGATAAAGCCTTAAAAACTCCCAGAAGTTGACCAAATATCTTTGTTGATATATCGTCTCAAAGTAGAAGCTTTAAGTGCTACTATGCTACCAAAGGCACGGAGATCTGGGCAAGGGGTACAGAAAAAAAATACCTCAACAGTGAGATAAAAATCACTGAAAAGACAGTCCGGCCTGGGGAAGAAAATAGTCATAGGGATGCTGGTGACTCAAAGACAGGTGGGATGTGTGGCACACAGGAGGAGAAGAGACAGATAGGAAGCTTTAGGTAGAAATGTTTATCATCAGGAAACATGTATTTGTCAAAAAAGATTTTTTTTTTTTTTCTTCTGGGATGCACTAGTTTTTTTGAAACAGTCAGTTTGAAAGATTTTTCTGACTTGGGATGCTACTTTGAGGTGAGGAGGCAGGAGAAAGAGCACAGTTTACATGTAACATGATGTTTGGGGTATTTAGTGCAATGTGGGGGACCTCTAAGGAATCTTGGCTGAATGACTGGGGTTTGGACTTCCTCCAAGCCTCTATGAGTGAGATCTTCAGACTTGAGAAAACTCACTAGATGAGTAGTGGAATTGAGTCATATTTGTGAGAGTTATGAAGGAATTTAATGCTTAAATATTGTATATTTTTTAGGAAAAAAAGAACTACTGACACACAGAAGTCTGCTTTAGGTAGTAAGCTCTTCCTCATATGCTGAAAGATACAGAATTAGCTGTGGTATCTGGAAATTAAGAAGAGAGATTGGAGTCTTACTACTTGAAGTAGTAATTGGGCCTTTGCTCTGTCCATGAGTGGATGGTTATAGTTCACAGAAAAGTCATGGAAGTTAAAAGGAAGAGCTGGGCAGCTGTGAAGAGCACTAGCTGTTTCTCATATGATTTTATTATTAATACCCCACAGTCATGTATCTGCTGGGTCTCACTGTCAAGTCATTGCTCCCCTCACTCACTCCTCCGTTATCTCTCTAATCATCTTGGAAGATGAAACTCCGTCATTGGCAGAGACAACTTGCACATCCAGGACGTTCCTTTCTTCAGAGTATCTGTGTATGGGAGCTCAGCAGAACCCTGGAGAGATATAAATGCAGCTCCAGGAGTTAAGATCAGCAGAACTATCTAAACAGGTAAACCTATTTTTTTTTTCTTTCAAGAAAGAAAATCATACTGGCTTCTGTTTTAGAGGAAGTAAGTGTGTCTTCCCTGGAAATTTGGCTTTAAAAGACCTTCAGAAATACTGACAGATGTTACCTCACTATAACCAAGATTAGCCATTTTGCACTTCGTTGTTTTTTTTGTTTGTTTTTTTTTCCTTTTTTTACTAATAATGAATGGATACTCCTTTCAAGAAAAAAGACAACTTATTTTGGTAATGTAGCTTCTCTGAGTTTAATAAACAAACTACACCACTGGATGCTGCCTCCTGCTCAAAATATTAAGTGTCACCGATCCCTTGGTGTCTCAATAAAGAAGGAAAAGTAAGATTTTTTTTTTCCAGTCCACTATGAGACAAAATCCTTTCATGTATGTTACACTGCTAAGTTTCAATGCTACATAATTAAAAAATAAAGGTGAAATGAGAGCTGATTGAAATACTGATCCATTTTCTCAAAAAGGTTTGATTTAACTGTGTAGACTTTGAGCTATGGACAAAGCCACGTGACTTTCTTCAGCTTCTGGACAGAGACTTCTTTTATGGACAATGTTGTTGTTTTCTTGAGAGTCAGAAAGAAATAAAATATGAACAGCTTCAGGATTTAGATTTTTCTCTCCCTGTTTATGGTCAAAAGCTTTGTGAACAATGAAGCTCTCATTTGCTTTTTCACAAGGACAGGATTTCACACAGGTGCAATGCACAAGTTTATGTGATCATAGATGATGGGCAATTAGAATTGTAAATGATATAATCAGTTTAGTAGAAAAATTAGTAAGTATTGTAAAGGGACAGTTCATGTTCCATTGGCGAATTACCCTCGAGTGACTGTTTATGTTGAAGAGCAGACATGAACAGGATAAACTATCAGAAAATACTCTAATTTTTTTCTGTATTCAGTTTTAATGAATTACCTTTCAGAAGCAAATTGAAAACAAAACCCCACATCTTGCATCAGTGCTGAAATTTATTTTTTATAGTGAAGTAATGAAAATCTTGATAAATACAGTTACATTTTATAATAATTCAGAGTCAGTAAACTGAGGCAACTGCTGCCTGCTGAGAAGCTTTATGCTCAGTCCACCTTCCAAGAACAGCTCTAGCTCAGAGCCATTTTGCATGGAAACAACTCAAACTGGTTCACACACTTGGTGGAATCATTATTACCTAAAAATCCCACAGAAATGGAATGATTTGTATGGCTGAGACTCAGATTTTTGAAGCTTTCCATGGACAGAGCTCTGTTGTGCCTCAGAGAATTGGGAGAGAGAAGTCCTTACAAGAACCCTGAGGAATAGGATCGTCTATTCTTCTTCTTTAGCAAAAAAATCTCTACCTTCTTTTTTCTATTCTTTCTGATTGTCTTTTTTTTTTTTAAATGCCTAAATTTAGCCAGAGTTCAGGCAGTCTGCACTGCAGTTCCAGTAGTGTGTACTGAGTCATTGGTG
This sequence comes from Urocolius indicus, assembly GCA_013401255.1. Lineage (NCBI taxonomy): Eukaryota > Metazoa > Chordata > Aves > Coliiformes > Coliidae > Urocolius > Urocolius indicus. The sequence continues at coordinate 354,007 of WBNH01002239.1, forward strand.
GAAAAATCTGCAGTACACTGGACACTAAGGATTTGGGGACAATGGAAAAGCAGTTTAATTAATATTAAACCAGAAAAATATCACAGAGGTCTACAGCACTGGTTATGTTATTAATTGTATCTATTTATAAAATAGCCTCCACTTTAAAAGAACATGAAATGTTAAGAACTTCTAGATTGCACCGCATAAAAGATTTATACGATCAAAGGATTTTTCCTTAGGACTTAAGTCCAGTTACTTGAACAGGTAATTACCTTCTTTATCATTGCTTACTTTACCGGCCACTAACAGAAGAGAAATATTTAAATTGTGGCATATCAAAGAATTACCTCAGAAGAAGAATTACTGGATGTAAATTATGTGCAAATAGAAACACTGAGAATTATGTAGATGCTCATAATTATGAACACGAATGCTCTCTCTTTTCTTTCCTTCATTACCAGTTTCATTTGCTCTGTAGATTTAATAGTTCTCAGTCTCAGAAAAATGCAATGTAAGAAGAGAGAATTCAACTTCTAGGGACTATTAAAGGAATGTGTGCCTAATGCCTCTTGCAAGAATATCTCCATCTCCTGACAAGATACCACCATGCATAGTAGGAAAATAAGAGGAGAAACAACATGGAAGACAAATTTGTGGCAGAACTGCCATGAGACAATCATGTTTTGGTAAAGATTAGTCTAGTTTGTTTCACCATCAGTTTGTAAGATACAGTCCAAGCAGAGCAAAGCCCCTCCTGCAAGCTCCTTGAGTGAGAACAGCCATCAGCAAACCCCATAGTTCATAGACATCTCTTTTATGCCCTTGCCCATGAGTTTGTGGAGGTTTACAAACAGCTGAAAGGACCAAAGCACCCTGGACATTCGATTTGGCTGTGGTAGCTGAAACTAGTCATCAAATCACTTAAATGTGGGCTGAGGCTAGCACAAAGAACCTAGAAGTCCACCAGCTTCTTAACCAGCAATGCGGAGCAAGTGAAACAGAAGGTGTGCCTCAGAGGACTTAGACTTTGTTACTTGCCAAGAAGCTTTTAGACCCAGAATAATCAGGTGGAAACAGTATCGGTTACCACCAAATAAACACACAGTGGGGAAAAGCAAATGGCACTCAACTTTGTCCTGAAATGAGGTTGCTGGGGAGGAGAAGCATAAAAAGGTTATGAATAAAGGTAGAAAGAGATGGACCAGGGAAGGGTTTTAAAGAGCTCTCCTTGTAGAACACTGCATGTGAGAGCTCAGGAAAAAGGATCAAAGAAAAGATCCTCTGCTTGGTACCTACTGTACCAGGGACAATGAAAAAGTGTGTAAGAATTGGCTTAAGTTCAGATGTTTAACTTCCTGAAGGCTTTAGTGACTTTAACGCCTTAAAGTTCAGGAAGTTAAGATTAAATGCTGAATCACAAGATTTTCTCTAGAGGGAACCATCAGGAAGCACTGCCATGGCTGGTGTAAGACTGGTGTGACTGGAACACTTAGCCAGATCTTTTTGCATGCTAGACTGGGCCTTGGAGAATAGATCATACTACTTTGAAGTAAATAAACAAATGGGGGAAGAAAAAAAAGAGTGGAATACAAGTAGCTCAAAACCTATGCTTTTTGTTATTAGACTTACTATATAGCTAGTTTGCAAATACTTTTTGCTAAAAGTGCCCAAGTATACTTTAATGTGCTGTGTGTTTTCTACTTTAATTTCATGCCTAAATCGATAGCTAATTATAATTTGAGAAGAAAAAGAGATTGCAATGGATATGATCTATCTGCTCTGCTGTTAAATTGTAATGTGGTTGGCTGGCTTTATAGTGTTACACAATTTGTCTATAGCGTTTCCAGAGTCACCATAAGAATTAGGAAAAAAAATTCTGGTGAATCATTTCAACACCACACAGAATTGTCCCAGAAGCCCTTTGTCTGTGTCTGATGGAAGAGGGGAGGTTTTCATGTCTAATTGTTGACACTCATTTGCCCGGGATTTAAATGGCTTCCATATCAGGTCTTACAATGAGATGCAACTCAGGGAAACTCTCTCCAGGACCATAGTCATTTAGGCAATGATTATTAAAGCAATATATCCTTGAAGAATCTGAGAGTACAATTGCCATCACAAATAACATCCATGACCTTCTCTAGGCCTGTCATACAAACTCACATATTCCCCACCAATGCAGACATATGAGAGAGGTTTTTCTCCCCCACTCTGCGAACCTGTTAAGAAATGAACAACTGGATATGTAAAAAATTCTCTTCTTTGATTTTCGTGCTCACCAGTCATTAAAGGGTTACTTTTCAGAGCAGCAGAAAATAAGAAGAGCTGGTTGACCGAATATTTTTTTCTTACAAAGAAGTGTCAACCCTGAGCTTGTAATTAAGAAGTTAAAATCTGTGATTTATATATATTTATATATATAAAAATAGATGATCATACTAAGACTAAAAAAGTGAAAGAAACCTCCATGTCAGTACTATATATTTGTTTGTTCTGAAATTTTGTAGAAGAAATCCTTGTGACACTGAAATTAACTGATATGAAAAATGTAGTTAGGTGTGAAACACACTATTGATCCAGTTGCTGTTAGTCCATCAGAGAATTGCTGTCTTGGTAGAATAACAAATATAGTAGCAGAAAGTCCTAATCAATGTCAGGAGAGTGACAAAAGGAAAGAGATGATATCACAAGAGATTATTTTCTGTCTGCACCCTCGAGGGGAGGTTTGTCAAGAGTGTTGTTTAGCATTACCACCATGGCTGATGGTGAGCTAAGTGGAAATCTGTGCCAATTGTTTAACATGGATAAATACTAGAAGAAGCTAGGTGAAATCGTGCTACTACTCAACTGTTTTACTGGGCATTAAGATTTAAATCCTAAATAACTGTAACATGATATTCTGAAGCTAAGTGGAGTTACTATCATACTAAAAAGATAAAATTATTTCTCAGCTTCTCTACCTTAATACCAATCTGATGTGGTTGGCAGATGAAGTGCAAGACATTCACTGTTGAGACATACGTTTATGTTGGACAAAAGAAATTCAGATTTCCTCCCTATAGCAATGACCATTGTGATGATCTGAATCATCCTACAGAAGCTCCTAAAGGAAACCTGGCTGTCAGTGAAGAATGGTTGCATTATTTTTTGTTCCATTCTTGTCTCTTTTTGTTCTGTTGATGTTCTGTTGAAATGCAGCAGCCTTCAGTCAGGCCTGATTCAGAAAGAAAACTGTTTTCTCGGTTTCTTCCCCCTTCATTTTTTTCTCGTTAGGGAAAAACACACACCGTAAGATCCTTTTTTTTTTTTTTTTTTTTTTTTTTTTAACCTTTGCAGCATAAAAGGAAATGAAGCTCAGAAAGTTTCCTGTAATAAAGGTTTGAGAAAGAATTCTCTCAAGAGTGGATATCGTCTTCAGAGATATCTGAAAAAAGCAAGGACGCAGTTCGTTCTGGCACCTGGTACTCTTTGGGAAAACAAAAAAGGGCAGCAGGTTGCGGTACTGCTCTCTTCTAGTAGAAAACTGCAAGCGTTTGTGGCATGGTCCGTTGTCCAAGAGTATAAGAAAAGAAGAAAGTTGGCTGTTTCTGTAGCTAAAACACAGTTTCTCTGACCAGACCCAGGATTATCTCCACTGTCTCTGCAGAACAAGACTGATGAAGATGATGAGCAATGTCTGCAGTGACCAGCTTGGCTGTGTGGCTGAAGCTTCCACCTCTCTCCTGTCAGAGTCGACTGGTGGTGCTTCGGTGGTGATGAAATCGAACTCGGTGGGACAGATGTCATCCGTACAGCCACTTCCGCTGCCCGAGCCGCTGGTCTCGTCACCTGTTACAAAGGAGCAAGGGAAACAACATGAGGGATGTGGGTTACAGCATGCATCCTTTTTCTCCATTCCTGTTCCACCCAGTGCCCTGGTGGGAACCAACACTTTGGGAAAGGGAAGGTGTTGGTGGTGCTAACTTTCATTCAGTAAAGCATCCAAATGAAAGGCACTGTGATTTAATTAGGTGATTAAATGCTGTTCTGGAAAAGGAGTGGACTGTTGAGGTTATGGAAAGCCCTCCATGTCTTGGTGCATTTGGCATGAAGATAAGCAAGAGAAGCAAGAGACACAAATATATAACTGGAATTTAATGGGACAGAAAAAGACTTTTTTTAATGTTGTCAGCAGCACAGAGCACAAAGACCAAAGCAAGCCATTGACTTGGAACTGATTTATAAATGTATTCAAAAAATGTTGCTATTTAAAGACAGTTAATGCTTTCTTACTCGTATCCTGGAAGTTGACATCATTTCCATTATACGCGTTCTTCAGTTTGTTAGTCATGACACGTAACGCCATGATTTGTTGTCGAATGAAAGTATCTGGCCTTGTGATGTCCACGTCTACTTCTGGATTGTTGATCTGGTTGGTCAAGCCATCGTTCATAACCTCAGGCAAGTATCTATATAGCAGGATGAATGATTAGTTGAAAATGCAGTAAGTTTCAGAAATAAAAGACTCTATAGTAAATGCTGTGCTAAGCAACTTGACACTGGTGATAATCCCACAGTTCTTAAACAGCTCCAGTGAGACTATTTTAAAAATATGGCTTTTAATTTTACAGACTTCAAAAGATATTTTTAGTAGCTCAGCTGAATGGAAAGCAGAAAGGATTTAAACTCTCTGACCTCTTAACTCTTCACATACTCTCCAGCAAGTGCACTGGGTCAGTGACCTATGGAAGAGGTTCACCAGCCAGCAGTAATTCACTACATGTTCAGATCCTCTACTGATATGAATGGCTGCACACTAAATTAAGCATCAAACAGCATGTTCCCCTGTTTTTATTTCTTTCTGCTTAAAAAAATAAGAACTCCTTCGTTCTATAGAGCAAATTTGTTTTTCTGAGGTAGTTCCTTGTTTAAAGGAAACAATTACATTCTTTTCTGATTCTTTCTTGCATCTCTTTTTTGACTTCCGTGAATAACATCTCCAGCCTATCTGATATCCAGGCCCAAAACCAGTATTGTGAGTTTACCACACTCCAGCATCGTCTTTAATTTGATCCTTATTCCTTACAAACAGGCTATACTCACATCATCCATGTGCTTTGTGCATAACATATTCAAGGTATGGCATTTCCTATCCATCCACACACCTAAAGTTTTTATTCAGTCTTTTAGTTATCATTTCATGATTACTGCAGCATTCCCTTCTCTGACCTTGGCAATTGCAGTCTTAGGCTGCTGACAGGCAGTAAGTGTACCTTTACAGGTATCTCTCCCCCACAAAAATCAACCCATACCTTCAATCATCCTACAGTAAAAGTCTTCATTATCTTTTGTTAAATACACACACTTTGTCTGCCGCTGCTCTTTGTCCTCAGGAAACTCTCCTTACAGATGACTGCAAAGCTTTTTTTTTTCCTGCTTTGGATCAGTTAAAAATGATCTCCATGTTTTACAGCTGCTATGCTGATAAAGGGTTGACATTATTTCTCTGTGCGGGCATGGTATCTTGAGAAAATAGTGCATCACTGCTTCCCTGTTCTCTCTCATCTGTCTTCAGTTACCTACTGTCTTTGTCTTATATTTAGATTGTGAGTTATTTGGGGCAGATCTACCCTTTGTCCATGTTCTTTGTCAGGATATGATCCATTTTGTGATTAGTTTCCACACTAGGCTATCCTACTGATGTTTGTGGGACTCCTTGTGTGTGCTCAGGCAGTAATGATAGCACAGTCTAGCCTACTAATGGCAAACTCTCATGATGCCTGGTACTGAATATAGTTTAGGAGTCACTCTCACTTGTGCCAGACCAATAGTCTATCAACATTCGAATATGACATTGGTGCCAATGTTATGTTCATATTGGTATGAATAATAAATACATCCCTTAAAAATAAATATGTAATTCTGGGAGAAAAAAGAACTTTCTCTGCTGAAGTTATGATTAAGGGAAAGTAAGTTTTGTATTGGTTCTGGAGATTCACAAAATGATGACTGCTTTGCTGCACCAGGGAAGGGTTTAGTCTCATCATATTAGGTCCTCGCTTTGCAAGATGAGACTCATTTGTCATCACGGCCTTTGAAAACTTACATGAGAACAATCCTGAGGGAGTCCAAACATACAAGAACAAAACATGACTGCTAAAAATACCCAGCCTCAAACCGCATGTCCTGTAGTTTCACTAGTACCGTAACGAGAAATAACAAGGCTATAGGGATCCCATCCAGACTACTATGGTCTGGGATTGGCTACAATGAGAATACAAAGCCACTTTCCCTAGTATGGAGGACTGCAGACTGCAGGGTTATGAATCATCAAAGATAGAAATTGGAAATAATTCTACAGAGCTGCCTGGAGTCAGCAGGATGGAGACCTTGGCACACTGGGAAACTCTGGGCTGCAAAGGTACAGCACCTCCATTAGTCACATGTCTCTACAAATGAAATGGCTGCTTGTAGATGAATTACTCAGCCTAGGAGTAAATCAGTGTTTTCAAGGTGCCGTGGATTAAAAGAAAAAAAAAGAATGTAAGAATTGCTCTTGCCTCAGAGAATGTCCATTTTGCCCAGTATCTTGTCTATGACAATGGCCATAGCCGTTAGCAGCTGGAAGCGATTTCAAATCACCGAGTATTCATGTGGACTGCTTTCCGTGTTTATGAAAGTTTAGCTGTTCTTTATTGCAAGGCATTCATGAGAAGCTATGGTAGCTTTGAATGGCAGTTCACAGGCTTTCTGTGATTTATGTTTGATTTTGTCCTGTCTTATTGTCAATAATGAAAGAAGAATGCGTTGACTTTTTAGTGAGCTTTTTATATGGAGACAATATGGGTTAGTTTGGAGATTTAAAGCAGTTAGAGAGCTCTCTGTTGTGTGATTATTACTGAGGTTCATATTCTGCACTGTGATCAGTGTGGATCTGATGTCCTTCTGAAGATCACCTAACGTTAAATGGGCCAACCCATTCAGTCATAGAAAGTTATTCAAACTCACACACACCTCGCAGTATCTACCTCAGCATCTGGTGATTCCCAAAACATTCCTGGCATGAAAGGGTTTCAGCTCAGTCCAGTACACCTCACCTAGGTTTGTAAGGGAGTCATACTGGATGTGGGACACAAGAAATACATTACCTTATGATTGCCTAAAGTTTAAGGGGGATACTTAAATTCACAGGTGAATGAGTCTTTCGGCATTTAGGGGCTAAGAGCAAAAGAATTAGAGAGGCTGAAGATTCATCTTTAGGTTTATACAGATGTTAAAACTTGCATGTCTAGATTCAAGTATCTGCATATGAGCAGAGCCACGGTCTCTCCAGATCTAGTCAACATGAGAGCTAGTCATAATTAGTCAGGAGTTTGTTCATCAGTGGAGTGAGGACAGCTGTTGGAGTCCCATGTGCCTTTGGCCAAATGACTAGTTCATTAGATTTCATCTGCTGGGACTTAGTTACAGAAACAGACATCTGGTGCTATTTGAATGCTCTTGGTTATTGCGCTTTGTTATTAGCCCTGAAAGATGTGGTTTTCTGCATCCTATCTACAGGCTTGAGGGGAAGGTCTTGGACACCTAGGGCATCTAAATTTGTATTGTGTCCTTCTTTATGCAGGTGAATTGAGCCTTTACTGCCACCAGGGTATATGCTGCTTGGTGTCCTGCTGCCACTTCAATAGGGTTTGAGTACCCTGTAGGTCCAGTGACTTATTTGCCGGCTACATGAAGTAGCTTGACTATTTAGATCAAATCACATAGCAGTAGATAAGTGTATCTAGGCAGTGAAAAACTGGCCCATTGACTACACTGACAGGATATTGGGGCATTCTTCAGACAACACTGGTGATTTTTAAAATGCTCAAGCAGCTCTAGCCCAGCCTGTGGTCTAGATGGGAGGTGGTATCTTGTCTCAGACAAGCCAGAGAATCTCAAATGATATTACTCTTGCTTAGGCAACACAAATGACTCCTTATTGTCTCATTCACAGGCATACGTATCTATATATCTATCTCTGTCTCTATCGCTATCTATATCTATATTTATTTACACTCCCGAATGTGAGGCTGGATTCTGCCCTCATTAGTGAACTAGTTTACCTGCTTCCTCAGGGAGGAAAAAGAGCAGAAAAGCCTATATTAGATGTAAATGTCTTCGAATTGTTTTTCTTTCTTTAAAGGACTGGTACAGATACATGAACAAGCAGCCCAAGGTGTTTCATGAGTGGCAGCCTCTGAGAGGCAGTCGGCACATGTTCTGACAAATGCATTTTGATGTGTGTGGGGTAGAGTTAAGTCACACACACATGAGTTGGAAGCCATGCCTTGGGACCACATTTTGACAGAAGATTTGTTGCTGGCTGGGCAAAGTTGTGGAATACAGCTGCTTTTGCTGCAGTTCTGTAAGTGGAGACACCCCTGTGAATTTTAAGCTTTGCTGCTGCTTCTGTGCTTGTTAATGATCAATTTGTAAGCCTGGCCATTACAAGAACCGTATGCCCATTATAAACGAAAAGAAGTGCCAACTTGAATCAGTGTCTGTTCTTTGAATCTTCTTTTATATATATATATATAAATCATCTTTCTTAGCCCTCTGAGTATAGAGAAGCTGAACAATACTGTTTATTTTCTGCTGTTTGTTCCTCGCTCAGCTATGTCAGGATTTTAGTGTAATTTACATTGTTTTTTTAAATATTAATGCTTTCTGTTCCTCTTAGCCTTTCCACAGTTCTTGCTTGTCTCAGCAGATACAGCGAAGATATCTTTTGGCACATCGTAGCCAAGTACCACAAAGCCTATTTAAAACCACTTTTTTTTTTGCTATGAAAAGGAAAAAAAAAAATTAGAAGGAATCTTCTGGTCTTTAGAAGACATCTGCCATTAAGAGCAGCATATTTTGCTGCTGCAGCAGCTGCTTACAGTATGACTGGAGCATCCCACCAAGGTAGTACTGGAGTTTTTCCAGGTTCGCAGAATTGTAGGCAAGAGAGTACAAAATACAGCACAGGCTTACTCAGGCTGAGCTGAGGGTAGGCAGTCACATCTGGTCCAGAAAGATAAGTGCAGTGGAAAATTGGCTTGTTTGGCTAACTAGATCACCTCATCTGATTCTGTTTGCTCAGGAGGTAATCCCCATAGGAAGGATATTTTCAGTTTGGTTGTGGCTTTTTTTTTTTCCTCCATCTTGGAGAAAAATTCAAAGAGACAGAAGGAGAGGGCTCATCTGCTAGTTTCCTGTAAAGAAGAAGATGTAAAAATAAACTAGAGCCATCCATTAAGAATAAGTAATTTTCACACTTAGCAGTAAGCGGTTTATTCACACTTTTATTAGTGGTGCTAAATGGTTATCTTTGCCCATCTCCAGTGAAAGGACATTTAACTCATTCTGATTGTAGGAATTGCTGGTTAGCAATGGGCAGCTTTCCCAGACACTGAACTGATGAGTCTTTTTTCCCACCTGAATTTCACCAGGAATGAAAAGGCTCGCTACTGGGGAAGCAGGCACTCCCATATATGTGGCAGGAGAAGAAGAAAATTTCAGGCCAGCTGAGATCCCATCCTGTGTTCATTTTGGTGAAATACCTTGTAGTTTTGAACTAGAAGTTGAAAATTATAGTGTTTGTTTTTCCTTTTATTTCCCAACTCTCTATTTTTTTAATTGTTTTTATAGTTGCAGTCTGTGTCACATACAGTTCCATTTCTTCCTCATTGTACTGGGAGGAGTGGTGGGTTCCTTATGGAAAGGAATGAAAGTCTCATCTCTTCCATAGATTACAGACTTCCAGGGCTAAGACATATTAATAAGCCTATAGTCCTTGTGAGTATGAGCACCAAGATGGCAGTGCATGAGCACAGTATTTCACATGGTCTGGCTGAGGTGGTTGGAGCAATTTTCCTCCTGACCACCAAAGTCCTTGCAAATTTAGTTACTGTTCTCAGTTCAGTAAAAGTCACTTATTCAAGGGCTAACATGTGGGATTTGGTTTAAGTCCTAAAGTATGAATTCCATAATTATTAGGCAAAGTCCTTAATTTCTGGAAAAGATCTAGAAGTGAAGACCTTAACAGCTGTTGTTAAGAATTTATCTGTATATAGGGAAGCAGTTAATTTTTTAGTGTTTTGTCTTAATTATGTTTTTTAGATCCTAAATACATTTTTTTAAAAAAAACCTATCTCTGTACATTTGGCAAAAACACTAGTTCTTTAAACATAAAATTATATTCAAGTTCTTTTATGAATACAGATATGACGGGGAAGTCCTGTTAGGCATCTCTCTAAAAAAGCACTTTATCTGAAGTAGTTATTATTTCTAATATGGATTTTTCAAAAGAATAGATTCATCCACATAATAAACATTTTCCCATTTCCACATCAGTTGGTTTCTACCTGTTATGATCAGATTAAAACCATTCTTTGTACAGGATCAGCAACAAGCGAAGTGCAACCTTCCAGAATGCCAAATGGATGACTTTCTTACCCCATGATTATTTGCGAATTGGCAACCTTCATTTGGTGACCTGTTGTCACTGTAAATTAATCACAGTATCAAAGGGACGTCTGGGGAGTGTAATAACCACAAGTGACCTTGGTGTAATGCCTCTCTCAGGAGAAAGCCTAGTTTTCATTTTCTGCAATCTCAGGTTTGTAACTCTTTTCCCCTGTAAAAGCAGCATGGGAAGGTGATGTGTGAAATGAAACGTGAGGCATAATGCCTATCTGACAATTCAAAGTTTCTAATTCTTTATACCACCATAGGATGTGATCAAAACCCAGCAACTATTTTCTTTCCTAACAGTAGCTAGCAGCATGTTGTCCTCTTACTTGTAGTATTAGTGTCTAGGAAAAGAGGAGGTGGCTACTTTTCCTTTTTTCTTCTGTTATGGGCTGTTGTCATGCTCTCTGAAATTTAAAATGCAGCTCTTCATATAGCACAGGGATGCTTATGACAGGTGACACAGTGAACAGATAGATACATGCATATTGGCCAGATTTGGCAACACTTGTTCTTGTGAACTAGCTTTTGATATCAGATACTAACCAGTATGATTAAGGAAGCATTTATGTCTTTTCTTTATGCTGCAGTAAATGTCTATGTTTACCAGCAAAGTGGTGATTTTGCATCTAAAGCTTGTTACTATCAATACTACTTTTAATGACCATGGCATTCTGTGATACCTCCCTGATTTATTACTATTCTTCCCACCTGATGCATTTACTGAATTCTGCTGGTAAGACTATGGCTATACATTTCCTCTGTGAATGGATATGAAATAGAAAATGGACAGAGGAGCAGTGGCTTGAGCTGCTGAAACTGTATTTCCAAGTGATACTCTGAAGCTGTGATTCCACATCCAGCGAAATGTCTGTATTGAATGAATCAAGAATATTATCAGCAGAGGACAGCTTTTCTCAGTGGCTCCAGAACATTACTCTCAGAAGACATCATGAAAATAACCAGGATTCTTGTAAGATAAATACTGCAAGAGGAGGGTGAAAAACCACACGCATAAAATGCACCTCTGAACTCCCAACAAATGTAGAAATTGTGCCAGACCCTTCATTGTAAAAGCAGAAGAGAGATAAAAAGTATCGGCCAGACATGGTGCAAACACTTAGAGCTGGTCGTTGAAACCAGGAGGGAAATTAGAAGGTTTGACTGCTCTTTTGCAGGAAGAGGAGCATATATCTATTATGAATGCATGCATCCTGATATGACACACAGCATCCAGCTGGGATGCCTGGGAATTTCATTTAACTGCTGCAGCACACCAGCCTGTGTTCATATCTTACAAAGCCCACCGACAAGGAGAGGTATAATAGAGGAAGACAAAACTCCATTTTTATTTCTGTCTTCACACTGTTTCTTTGTGATGAGTCCTGTAATAGCCAGATGCTCCTCCTAGCCATCTTTGTCAGAGTTCTCAGTGGCTTTCTCTGGATCTGGGGCTTAAGAACTGAGCAGGGATTCATGCTTTTGGGCAGATTTGTCCGTGTGCACTTCAAAAGTGGGTTCAATGGGCTAGCAGTATCCCAAACAGCCTTCTGCTTTCATTGATTCTTTTGAGTAGAATTGATTCTTTTGAGCATTATGTATTAAGGCTAGGAAAAAGGGTGCGGATTCACTGCAAAGCCTCCCCCTATAAAGCGAATTTCTTACGAAAATGATTAGATGATGGGACAGGTATCTGTCTATGTGTCCATCCATCCATCCATCCATCCATCCATCCATCCATCCATCCATCCATCCATCTATGCAGAATGGCTTTTAACAGGTATATAAAGTATCACTGCTCTCCAAATTCAGCGTTCACCAGACACTCAAAGCTTTCCACTCCTCCTGTCTCCCCCAAAGCACAGGCTACCGCTGCACACTAGAAACCTGACTGCCTCTGGTGCAGTCCTTGAGGCAATTCCTCTGTCTCTCAGTAGGGATAATCAGATCCTCTCCTCTGTCAGCTGATGAATCCACACTGGAACCTTTGGAGACACCTGCTCACCTGCCAGCTTCTGACACAGCCAGAGCCAAGTAAACTTCAAAATTAAAACTCACGGAAAACTCATCACAAACAAGGGCAGATGAACACAGTATCTCTGATGAGGTAATGTAAGGTCAAGCCTCCTAGACAAGATAAGTAGGAGTGTTACAGTTTTTCTCTGCTGGATATTTTTCAGTTGTTTGCTTTTTTTTTTTTTCATTTTTTCCCTGCAAATAGCCCTCAGCTTTGCCAGCCAATAGCAAACAGAACCCAAATTCCAATTTCTGTTTCATTCCAGTATGATATCCCGAGAGTGCAATTGCTTCACAAGCTGTCAGTCCCAACACAGGGATGCTAAATGGAGCTAAAGAGCTCTTTGAAATCTCGGTATAAATTATCCTTCTGGAGCTGAACCAATGAACATTTTCTGTGTTCACATGCTGACACGCTGTGCACATTTACCCTGACTGACTCTCTGGCTTTAATGGCACCTTGACAATAAGTAATCTCGGCTACAAGCTGTGCGTGGACAATTACTTGTTCTCCCCCCTTTTCCATTTCACTCTTATAAACAGTTTTGTGAAATACTCTCAGTTTCGTGATTGCTTGAGGCCAGGTGGGGATTTGGACTGAGTGTGGTGGAAAGGGGTCCACCTCACCTCGCCTTGCTGTGGCCGTTCCAGCAGTCCTCCTCGACTGATGGACCCGCTGTCACTTTCTCATCCTTGCAGATTGTGTACGGTAATGTTGACCAGAACTTTTTAGAGAGCTTTAGCTTTTCTTTAATATCTGTTACCTGATAAGGAGACAACAAGAGAGAAAACATGTTAAAACCCCCAGCCACACTATTGTGTTAAATAACAGATTGCTTAATTTCATAATGAGGATGATGGTGAAAGCAAGGCACTCAGCATTTGTGTTTGGAAAGTATGACTAACCAAAGTCACCTTTTTCCACAGGCAAGACATTAATAAAAGCGTGTTACACCTTGCTCTTTCTAGTCTTTTTTTTGTCTAACACTTTCTAAATGTACATCTTTCTAAGAATTAATATGCCTCACTTTCTGCTGAATGTAAATTCAGTTAAACAATGTACATCAGACAAATTGTCTCACCCACCAACTTGATCATGCCTTAGAGAAATATTATATTTAGAGCTACACGCTGAGGTTTTAAAAAAAATATGGTGCAGTGCTGAGCTGATGTTGAACTGATTTAAGATATGCAGGCTGAATACATTGCAGTACATTTGGGTCTCAGCAGCAACAGCGAGAAGTTTGTGTACACACATGCATGCAGAGACTACATCCATATCTGCTGTTAGGTGTAGATAAATAACTGGACATAGACTTCATGTTCAAAAAATGTAGGGATAATGTTGAAACAGTTTCCTTAGGTTATAAATTCCTTGAACAATAATTTAATTTGGCATGATTCAGGCCCAAAGAAGGAAGAAATAGAATTTCCAGTATTGACTTAATAAACTAACGTTCTGGCTAAAATGTTATCGGTTCTCATTTTGTGTTTGGTATACTAGAGTGGAAAAATCTACAAGAATAGATAGAAAACACAGCAAAGGACAGACTAGAAAGGATGAATAGTGCTACTGTTGTTCTTATGGAAACAAATGCATTTCACATTAAGTTGTAATAGGATTTAGAGGAGCTTGTTGAATAACTTTCAAAGGAAATTGCCAAGCTTTATTCCTTAAAAAAACGAGAAATAAAAGCTCTCCATTCTTCCATTCAGTTTTGAGATTGGCTTTTAGGTTGTCGAGGAACAATATTTTACTTTGCTATTTATCTCTTCTATCTTTTGTTCTGAAGACATGATAGCTCTCTGAGTAAATGGCCCATGCTGCTTTGCCATGCTTAAACTCTGTGGAATGTCATTTTATAAGTCAGGAGATAGAAATAGCCAAGGATATTATTTCAGAAGCACCGTCTGCATTTTCATCTGTAAAAAATAAGTAAGACAGTATTTGGCTGCATGGGTTGTTGATGTTGTTTCTTGCTGTGATAGACACCTTGTGAATCTCCTCCACATACCTTGCCAAGCCCTTCGTGCTTTGTTTTCATATGAGATACTAGCAACATTTGCAAGCTCTCAATAGGGGTGCCCTGTGAAGCCAAAAGTTAAATTCCAGTTTATAGACCGTGGGCAAACTTTCAGCAGAAGTGAGGATGGTCTCAGGATCACTTTCTGATATCTGGTATCCGTGGTCCACGGTCACCAGACAGCAATCCGTCTTTTACCCCTTCTGCCCATCCTGGGGGTAAAAACCCCAAGGTCCTTACTAGTACGGCTAATCAGCACTAGTGGCTTAGTTAAACTGCTTAGTGTTCAAGGAGAGGTGTGTAAACTCCTGATAGGCCACAGTGTAGTATGTCAGATAGAAAACTTAAGGAGAAGGGTTTATAGGGAGGAGGACCGATCTGTGTAAGCTTGGGGAACATGAGACTTAAAAGTACATATTTTCTTATTTATTGCTTGTGCCTGGATAACTGTTTGCACAAGCAGTCTGACTGATACCGGTGGTGAGTAACTAGTTTTCAGAGCAGTAACTTCATTGTTATCTGGAAGATATTTTGAGCTATATCTGGAAGATATTTGAGCTATATCTACCATAATCAGATTAGAGCTGATTCTCTAGGACTTGCAGTCTCCTGTTTTGAACCACGAGTGAGTCAACACCCACTGGAAATCTGAATTCCTTACCAGCCCTCGTAAGGGCTGTAATTTGGAGTACAAACCTTGTATTTTCTAAGAAGTTGGTAAAAGAATGGAGAGAGATTCTCACAGCTCATATGCTGTACACACTCTCCGGATACACCCTGAAAATCAAAATGAGGGCTCCCATTCCCTATTCACTTCGGAATACCTTAAACGGTTTACATAATCTATATGTGTACTGCATATATACAACAAATCATTAAATTTCCTAATAACAAAGACTTTTTTTTTTTTAATTGGTGTTACAGAAATACACCTGGTAAATTAAGATAGTCTTCCTTTACCCAGGATTGTTAGTAAATGACAGCTAATTAAATCTCATATACATTCCCCTGAGGCATCATTCCCATTATAGAACCTGAGGGGGAAGGAAGATATTTACATGACTTACAAAAATCAGCAACAGTGAAAATTACTAGTTTAGGGAGTGATTACTATTTGCAGCCCTCTCTAGATGCCTCCAATTCAGGTGCATTTTAACAGTTTTCATCCCTCTCACAGGTATCTGTCCCTCTCCCTTGCATTATTTCACCACTGAGCTTTTCACCATTCAGCCTGGGAAGTCTTGCTCTTTCTTGCTTCGTGATGCAACCTCTGTTAACCCTCTCAGCTTTAGCGGAGTTTACACATTTACCTAAACAGTTCCTTAAACCTCAACCTGAAACTGCTTTTCTGCAAGTGCAGTGTGATTTCTGATGGCCTTGAAAACGGAATTATGAATGTTGATTGATTTACCACTTCTTTCAGGGACTACCATGTTCACTTCTGCATGACGAACGTTCAACCAGACAATGACTTTGGAGTTCTTTTAATAATACTTTAAATGCAGACTAGAATCAGATGATGTAATGCCTGTCCTGTCATGACATGTAAAACTTTTGCCTGTGGGTTTTGGTGGCTTCAGTTCTGGTATCCCCTCAAGCACAACCACTGAAAGCCTCTTATTAATCCCCATGGTTACCCATGTTCCTCTGTATATTGTTTTGGTCGGCACTAGCATATAATAAAATATGTAAAAGATGTACAGACCCTTGGAAACAAAATAAAAGCCACTAAAGATTCAGTTAACACTGCTGGCTCATGGCTTATGAAGTCAGACTACTGTATTCCCCTAGTTACCTGTGGCCTTCTAAATGATTCTTTGGTATTTCCTACTCTTTGAATTAAAGATTAACTTTCAAGCTCAGTTAGACTTCTGTGGAAACGTTTAAATGCACGATGTATCCAATTTTGGTATTTTACATATTTCCTTTCTACTTTCTCTACCAGAGATTTATTTGGATTAAGACAGCTGGATCTTTTTGACTGCAGTTACCCTGATTTTCCCTAGATAGAATCCTCATGTAGCCTTGATATTATATTGAACTACTTTATTTCAGCTACTTTGAAGTTACTAAACTTGTTTCGAATTGCAATGCTTTCTCTCTCATAAGAAAAGGGATATAGCAAGAGCTACACAAAGTTACACATTTAGTTTATTGGAGACTGTATAGAAATGGATATTAAAGTGCCTGGCCTTCATCCATGATTGCTAACAGAAGGGCATTAATGTGTAGGTGAGAAAAGTAAAATATTTGCATCATTTCCAGAGAGAAATTAATATCCAGAGTTATGGAAATTGTATAGTTACGTGTTCTACATAAAGAAATACAGTTATTTCTTATTTCTGCCACTGACTTCTTATGTGACTGAGGCAGTCAAGTATGTCATGCAATTCCTCAGCAGAACTTGGAACAACACCCATGAGCTCAGTTCCAGACCTCCCAGCATGGGCTCAGTTATAAGCAGATAAATAAAGCTGACTGACATTTGTGTCTTCTTTACTCACCTTGTACTCTGAAGTAATGAAGCGAGCTAAAAAGCAAGCCCATCATTTTAGCAGGAAGCAGACCTTAGCATTCCTTGTCATAATTCAGCACATCTGGATAAACTGAAAGCCTCACCAGGATAATTAAAAGCATTGAAAATATAATATAAAACTAGAAGTGAGATGACTACATTTTATAATGCATGAAAGATCCCAGAAAGACACTTGCTTGTGAAGTGGGCAGACAATTGCCTCTGGAATCCACTTTGGTTTAGCTTCCAATGGAAACATGCTCCTTTAGCAGTGGCATAACATATGCTCAGAAGAATGGGATCAAAGAAGCAAATGTTAAAGGTGAGAACCTCAAAATAATTTAAAGAAGTAAATTCCTTTTTTTCCCACTTGTCCTCCCCTGGCAAATTCATCTCATAGTCCTTCCAGATTTATCATCCCCACACTATAATCCCTGCTATGACAGGTAGGGAAATATCAGAAATAGCTAAAACAGTGTTCAGTGATAGTGGAATGTGTCCAAGACTGACTCAGGTCCAATCAAATAAATGAAATTAAATAATATGGAGTCTTGTTTGTGTTAAGAAGAAATGCTTCTCATTAATCTTCTTCTTCCTCATGTTTTTGCATTGCAATTTTTTCTTGTTTGTTCTGCAGTTTGGGAAGATTTTCCTTTTGAAATGCAAGCAGAAGATTCAGATTGCGTTTCTGTCAGTAACTTCTCCCCAGGGATGCTCAGAAACTTCTCAGTGCAAAACCTCATTGAGAGCTAAGCCTTTATACCCTGGAAAAAAACATACAAATGTTTCTGTCTGCTGACTGGATGCTGCTCCTCTGGTGCCTCAGGATGCCACTCTGGATGATGACATACCACAGGTTGGTATGTGGCAGAGTAGCCACTTGGAAGATGTTTCTAAAGGATGTTTGTGTGAAGTGCAGCAATTTCAGAGACTTCAGGCCAAGTATGTAAAGTATATCCTACCAGTGTATTTTGCTAACAGAACAGCTGCAGACAGTGAGTAGAAAGAGGCCTGGAATTTTGTCTCAGAGAACAGACAGGAAAGCAGCCATCACAAGCCCCTTTCGTGTCTTCATCATTTCTTTAGTCACTTGTTTCTTTGCCTTTTCATTCACAATCAACATTTAACTAATGCCACTTCTTCATGCTACACTACTTCCAGGTGAAAAAACAGACAGTTTTGTACTGCTTGTTGCTTGCTTTCCCCTAGACATGCCTATCATACTCAGCCACTCACCTAGCTAACACCCTTGCAGGTCTTTATTAAAAGTGATGTAGACCTTGTATAACAATGGGCAGCTTGGTAACAGGTTTAAGAATATGTTGCTTGACCACCTGCATGCTCTTTGCCATGGACATGATCAGATAGGGAGAACAAAAACATCATCACAGTCTGATTTGTGCTACACTGTACCAGCAGAAAACTGCATCAGACCTTCATGTATTGGTTGGTATTTATGTGCATTAGGGATTGAATCTGAAACTATTCCA
Source organism: Urocolius indicus (assembly GCA_013401255.1). Taxonomy (NCBI): domain Eukaryota; kingdom Metazoa; phylum Chordata; class Aves; order Coliiformes; family Coliidae; genus Urocolius; species Urocolius indicus. The sequence continues at coordinate 372,510 of WBNH01002239.1, forward strand.
AGACTAATGGCTAAAGACTTGTTTAAAGGGATTAGGTCAGCAAACACATACTATGTGTGGTTTTTAACTAGTTATTACATTTATGTTTCTGCTACATGTGGATATCACAGTCAGGACAAGAGTCCTATGTCACAAGCAGGTTAGTATAGGACAGCTGGGTATTTTCATTGGCACACAGTTTTCCTTATAAACTGGACTTAATGAAAAGCAGTTAACTCAGACCCCTAAGTTTTAAAGGCTGCCCCTGGAGAGATGCATGTCCTGTATGTCCTTTGATATATCTGCCATCTCTATATAGATGTCTCAGAGACACCAGGCACTTATGTATACTGATATGCAACTGACTCGACCTCCTCTGTCTCACTCAGGTGTCTGAATTTAGCTTAAGATAATTTTTCTCTCAGAGGCTTTTAAAGGCACCTTCATTTCTCCACTGATTGGAGTTGAAGAAGCTGAGATACACATTTTTGTTTAGAACAGCTCATTAGGTGCCCCAAACTTCAATGCCCACTAGGTACCCTAGTGATGGTGACCTGCTTTGATTTGGAACAAGTGAAGCAGAACTTCATTTGCTCTGAATGTAGATAATTTTTTTTCATACGTTACACTTTTCCACTTTTTCTCTCAAAAAACACATTTAAACGCCGCGGCGGTTCCCAGAGAATAAGACCGTAGATTGTTCCACTGAATATAAAACTGACAACCCTGTTATTTTAAACTCGAAAGTGACAGGCTGTTATTTTAATGAGGTCTGCCAGTACCAAGGTTAACCAAAGCTTTATTTCCCCTACAAAACGTTAAGGCTGCGGTTCTGAAAAGAGGGCTGTGAAATTTTACGGTTGTTGATACTTTCTCAGAGCAGACAAGTTCTGAGAATTTCACCCGGGTCATCTTGCGCAACAGACGCTTTTTGTTTTCCTGCCTCTCTTTAATTAATTAATTAATTAATTATTAATATTTGACTTTGTGACTTTAAATGGTCCAGAGCTCTACCCATAACTGCCTGCTGATGATTCATGTTTCTGAACAGAAAAGCAGATGACAGCNACCTGCTTTGATTTGGAACAAGTGAAGCAGAACTTCATTTGCTCTGAATGTAGATAATTTTTTTTCATACGTTACACTTTTCCACTTTTTCTCTCAAAAAACACATTTAAACGCCACGCAGTCGCCGAGCTGACGGTCGTTTGATTAATTTTCAGCCTTTTAAAAAGCGAAACGCATACGCGGCAGGGATTCAGCGGGAGGATTTGAGCATCCCGTCGGGTCGGCTCGGTCGGGTCGGGTCCCGGCTGCTGGGGAGCACTCTGAATCTGGGGGGCCCTCGAGGTGGCACTGTTGCTCAGCCTTAGCGTCTCTGAACAGACATCCCCCCCCCACCCCATNCTTGCGCAACAGACGCTTTTTGTTTTCCTGCCTCTCTTTAATTAATTAATTAATTAATTATTAATATTTGACTTTGTGACTTTAAATGGTCCAGAGCTCTACCCATAACTGCCTGCTGATGATTCATGTTTCTGAACAGAAAAGCAGATGACAGCTCTTCTAATCAAGAACTAATGCTGAATCCCAGTTATAAAGCACAAATGGGCACTTGGGTAATTTGTGAAATAAAACAAATGAGCTAGGCGACTTTCCAAAGCAAGACTTTTCTCACTAGAGTATTTTAAAGCAAAATGAAAGAGTGTTTTTGCTGTCACTGTCTCTAAGGGCTATCCACATCTTTGACAAGAAAAAAAGCTAAGGGCTTTAAAATAGTAAAGAATTATTATTAGCCCTACAACATTCTCAGACTAACAGATGTATAACTAGAGATTTATGGTAGGTTCAGCTCCCATACTAACACACCTACATTTATGTTTCCACATTCACAGTATAGCTCATGGGAAACCAGCACCAACTCACTTAAGTTTCTAGTGTCATTTTAGATGCCAACAGAAACCTGGGCCAGTCACTGTGGGTTGTGAGTTACACATCACCACTTGGTGATCTGTCTCAGATGACCTAGTTGCATTTTGTTTCATTCAGTTTTGATCTGAAAGAGGCATTTTAAAGCAATCCAGATTGCCTTTTGCATGCCTTTTAAGGAAATTAATTTAGAGGTTTGCAGAAGTCTCCTTGCCGTCTGTGGCCTGGCAATGGTTGTGCTACATTGCATGTTAGCCAGTTCCAGAAGCAGTTGTCATTGCCCATGTAAGGAGCTAGACTGTCACCTTGCAGAGCTGACAGCTTAATGCTCAAAAATAATATGAGCAAAGTGAGCACGTGCCTTATGGCACTGCTATCTTTTTGTGTCTTAACTTTCATCTGAAAGCTCACCAAACCTTCATCAATCTCCATATCTCTGAAGAGAGCCCTCCACTGCTTCACACCAGCAAATGGAGACATTTTAAAAGTAAAACCACTGACATTATTGCTTGCAGGCAGGTAGAGCCTAACACCAAACTCTTCCTCACAGTCAGCACTCATTTTGGCTGGGGAAAGCAAGGGGGTTAGTCAAATGGTGGAGCAACCTGGGCTAAACTTCGACTCCATTTCTTAAATGTGCTTATTTACCCTGCCCCTTGCTCTTGACTTGATTTGTATGACTGGTCTGCCTCCTTAAGTAGGTATGTCATGTCAAGTTCATTGCCCTTAGCTCCCCAGTGAATAAAACCATTGCTTTTGGGAAAGTGGAAGCTACTAGAAATGTCAGTGCCCTGAAATGGAATCCATAGGGACTTGAAGCAGTTTTCCCCTTTCTTATAATACCTGAGACCAGTGCTGTAAGTCTGGTTTATAAATCTGATTCAAGAAAATCCAAAGCACTTGGAGGAATCAGCTTTTTATTGCAGATAAGTATAAAAGTAGCATGAGAAATATGCTGGAATCTTGAAGATAAATGCCAGAGGCTTTTCTGTGGCAAGGCTTAGCTGTTAAGCACTGATTCTTTGTGAATAGTCCTTCCTCCCTGCAAGCATAAATGTTAATAACTAATGTAAACAATTACTCATAGAGCATTTCAAGCATCTACAGACTTTCATTTGTCCTGGAAATGTTCATCTGATACCAGTAGTGAAGTGGCTGTTTTTCCTCTTAAAACTCAAGGGTTTACAGGGAGCTGCATGTGTTTCAACTGACAAGTAGCACAAGCCTTCCAACAACTGTGAAAAGCATATGACTTCTAAGGGCAGCAAGAACTGGGTTATGCTTTTTTGTAACAGAGCAAGATGGATATTGCATTCAGTGGGATCTTGATGGGCTTGAGAGTTGGGCAGAGAGGAACCTCATGACAAGTTCAGAGTCCTGCATCTGGGAAGGAACAATCCCATGCACGAGTACAGGCTGGGATTGACCTGCTGGTGAGCAGCTCTGCAGAGAGAGACCTGGGAGTCCTGATTGATAATAAACTAACCATCAGCCAGCAATGTGCCCTTGTGGCCAAGAAGGCCAATAGCATCCTGGGATGCATCAAGAGTATGGCCAACAGGTCGAGGGAGATTCTCCTCCTGCTCTACTCTTTCCTGGTGAGGCCTCATCTGGAGTCCTGTGTCTATTTCTGGATTTCTCAGCTCAAGAGGGACAGAGAAATTCTGGAGAGAGTCCAGCAAAGGGCTATCAAGATGATCAGGGGACTAGAACATCTTTCATATAAAGAAAGGCTGTGGGAACTGGGGCTGGTTTAGTCTGGAAAAGAGGAGACTGAGAGGAGATCTTATTACCATTTACAAATATCTAAATGATGGGTGTCAAGAGGTTGAGACATCCCTTTTTTCTGTTGTAGCTAGCAACAGGACAAGGGGTAATGAGATGAAGCTGGAATACAAGAAGTTCCACTTAAATAGAAGAAAAAACTATTTTATTGTGAAGGTGAGGAAGCCCTGGCACAGGCTGCCCAGGGAGAGCGTGGAGTCTCCTTCCTTGGAGGTCTTCAAGACCCGCCTGGACATGTTCCTACGCGACCTGATCTAGGTGGACCTGCTTCTGTAGAAGGATTGGACTAGGTGATCTCTAAAGGTCCCTTCCAACCCCGCTATTCTATGATTTTATGATTCTATGACTCTATGATTCTATGAAATGTACAAATCTGCGTTATTACAAGTGGTGAATATATACAGCCAGGAAAAATTTAAAAGCACAGAACCTTTGAGGCTGATTGTGGTGATGTGGAGTTCAGTATTTATTTTTTATCAAATTTTCTTTCCAGACTGTCTGAGGAAGATGCACAATTTCATTTGCAGAGTTGCTTCAGAGAGAGAGGGATTCAACAAATCAGTGTTATATTACATGCAAATAGAATTTGTTAAAACGTCTAAGTCCAAAATGAAAATCACAAAAGGTTCAGAATGAAAACAATAATAATTTCAGAAAGGTTTGTCAGCGCACATTTCTAGCAAGGCAAGTAGGCTCAGCAGGAAAAAACACTTATCAGGAAAACAATCTGAGTCAGAGAGAGCCTTGTACTGTAAATCTGCTCTGTCAATATACTAATGACTTTCATCGCCTTGCTACTGAGGAGCGGGTGAGTTATCCTCCGCTGATGTGGTATTGTGCTCTTATGTCCTTTCATGATAGGGTTAAGTACTCCAATTATCGAATCCTAACAGAAAAACGGCATACAGCTTCTTCCGGGCTGCCAGGGACTCAGGCAGATGTAGGCAGGAGATGCAGAGGTTGGATATGGGTCCAGCTACAGCTAGTGCTTAAGGATCACTCGAAAAGAGGAAGAAAATTTAAGTCCAGTTTGAACTAGAGCAAAGTAACGAGGTGTTCTCACACGATTTCATCCTAAAGCAGCAAAAATCTAATGAGACTAATCAATTTCCTGTTTTCTGACATGCCTGGGTGCAAAAGCCACGAATTTTGATATTGTTGCAAGATTGGTGTTCAATCTAATCCTGAATCAGGAAATGGATCCCTTCTAGAGTTTGGTTCACTTTGAAGCCGAAAGTGCTAGCACGTGTGTATATCTGGACTCTGCAGTCTGAGCCTCGTGACTTGCTCAGCAGTATGCATTCAAGGTGCACTGCTCACCTCTGCCATAAATTCAATACACTCTGCAAGACCATTTGTGGAATCTAATCCGGACAATTTAGAGAGCAAACACCGATGAAGAAATTTTGTGTGGCTAAGAATGTGCACAGTAGCAAGCACTTGAGGCATACTGTGTGAATCTGATTGAGGAGATGTCTGTGCCAACGAGTTTTGCTTTCCAAATAGAAAAAGAGCAGAAAGGAATACCCCTATTACATATATATAGGAAAAGTTATTATATGTGAAGAAAATTACTTGAAATCAAACAGGGAGTCACTGGATAAGCAAAGCATTACTCCTACACCTCTATCACCATCTTCATAATGAAAAGTCTATTTTCCCTCCTTGAATATTGCTTTAAGGTAATAAGCCTCCCTCCTTCTCCAAGGATATGTCTACTGAACAGTCATGGCAATACAGCACAGTTAAAGCTGTATTTAAATCAAGCAGGTAAACACAGCATGAAACTAGACTTAGTGTTACTGCTTGAGTATTTATTGTGGTGCTTGGGCAGGCTTTGCAGGTTGCCATCCATCTCCCTGTCACCTTAAGCATGCTGCTGGCATCTGAGCATTCTGTCACCCCAGTGCTGCCACGGGAAGGGTCCTGAGTTAGGCAGCTATGCATGGAAAGCTGATTCTGTCTCCCAAGAATGACAGAAAAATGCTAAACCAGGGCTGGATGGGAAGACAAGCAAGATAGAACTGGGAAGAGCTGGAGGAGGAGAAGTTGTGGTTGCTGCTCCGGATGGTCTGGGAAAAGGAAGGCAGCTCTGGCTGCTGCCTTGCATGTGCTGAGCAGTGACAGCAGTGATGTCAAGCCTGCCTTTGCTGACAAGCACAAGCAGCAAGCACCAAACACCTTGCTGTGCTCTCCCCTTCCTTTTACCTTTACTGCTAATATGAGAGGCCTTTGTATCAGAGAGGCTGTAGAGGGAAGGCAGGCTGCATGTCTCTGAGGTAACAAGGCTACTGTAACTGAGATATGTGGGGCCAAATAGGATGTGGGAAGAAAGTGCTCTGTATTTTCTGCTGCAAGCTATGAGGGCAGAATCAGTGGCGGAAGCAAAGCTACAGGACCCAAAGCAATCAAGCTGCAATGGATAGCCAGGGAGTTACCTCACAAAGAACAGTAAAATATTCTTGTCTCTTTGCTCAAATCCTGGGGAATCCTCTGCCTGCTTTTCACAGCTGTCTGTGAGCACAAACAGAGCGTTACCTGCTGCAGAGCTGCCTATAGCTGGCAGGCAGCATCCTGCTGGCTTTTCTTCGTGATGGAAGCCAGAAGCTGGACAGAAGATCGATGTTTGCTCCTTGCACGTAGGCAGCTTAAAAGCAGCATAGTCTCCGTGCCAGCACCCTCAGTATTGAGGCAGCTGCACACTGACTATTTACTTGCATATTTTTCAAAGTGTCTTCCCCACCTTAGCCCTCTGTCACATTTCAGCAAGGATTCATCCAAGGCCATGCCAGGCATTCAGTGATCACAGGCTATGTTCCCACGGTCATGAGTCTATCATAAAAATGACATTCTAAAAGTAACAAGTGCTGCAGTTTATTTGACTTCAAAATCTAGAAGCTTTAGGATTCATGTTTTGGGGGATTTAGCAACAGCCTCAAAAGCTGGAAAATTGGATTTATTTTACCATAATAATGAAGACTGTGGATTTTAAGAAAAGCAGTTTCACAACACATGGGGAAAAAAAAATTGCAATTTTGCCTATAAAACCTCAACCCAGACTCCTTTACAGCCTAAAAAAACCATCAAAATGAAAAAAAATGAAAAGGGTAGAGTCACATATGAGATAAAGGTAATAGCAGAAACATTCACATTTTTCTGTCTCTTTTAGCTGCAAAAACAGTGATATTTTCCAATCAGGAGCTTTTCTTCAGACAGAAGAAATTACCCTCACTGAGTTAAAGCTACCACTGATACTCAGTGTGTAAAATATAGGCCACTGCCTGAAGTATATTTTCAGGAGCATCCCATAAGGATCCTGAACTTCACAAACTCATTCATTTCTTATCTTCTTAATTGGAATATTTAAAAAATGCAATTCGAAAAGCCTGGGATTTGGTGACATGGAGTAGAAAAGGACCAGGAAGGTAGTGGCACAAAGTGGAAGAATTCTAGCTATCCCCCTCCCATAGGAGATCATACGTGTGTTTGAGGAAAGACCAAAACCTGCCATCTCTGAGTTATCTGTGAGGTGAAAAACCACAATTCTGATAGAAAAGGAATATGATTTTTGTCAAGAGAGTGGGCTAAAATCTTTTCCAAAAGACTCAGAGAGGTTTGAGAATTTAAACTATAAGAAAAAGTTATGAGGACTCACCTAAAGTATAAATGCAGTTAATTGTTTTACCCATCAAATTGTTAAGCAGCAGTGATTGTGCTAAAATTTCTAACACATTTTTTAGCCACTGCAAATTTACTTCAGTACTTCCATGAAAATTCCTTGACAGTAATTTATGCAGGCCAAAGTCACATCCTGTCAAATGTGTCTCAAGCTATCATACTTCATCTGTCTACCAAAGCCAATAACAGTGGACACTAGGAATTTTGGGAGAAAAAAAAAAAAAAGAAGTTAAATATTGGAAGAACAGAAGTGTTTTATAACAAGTGAGGAAAAAAGGGTGGGATAAAAAGGAAAGATGAGAACGGGTTTCAAACAGACTGTTCTGCTGCTGTCCGCTGCTTTTACATCTTTGCATACAGAAACAGCAGGTTCCTAGGAGGGATCTGGTGTTTGTGGAAGAAAGGGAGCAAACGTACAGTTGCTCTCAAATGTACAAATGCTCAGAGAGGGGAGACTGGAAAAAAATTAAAAGCTCTGTGGAAAGAAATGGCCTAGCACCATTTTTTCTTTAATTCTTATGTACAATAGAAAAAAGAATATGAAGCAAATATGGTGTTCAAGGAAAAAAAAATACTTATTGGCATGCACCATTAACATCCTGCTGTTGTGTAAAAAGATTATCACAAGGAAGAAAAAGAGGCACAAAAATAAAATCCTAATGGAGATTTCCATCCTAAGCAAAACACCCTAATGATGGCTCATCAATTTGGCATTCTCTCTCTGCCTTAGTCAGCATTCTGAGTGATAACACTGTCTTGTGATATTCTTGAGTTACTGCCTGATCTACTGGTCATTTGCCAGCAGAACTAACAGTTGTTAACTACTCTGCCCTAAATACCAAGCAAGTAGTTACATTCTCTCTAGTTCACACATTCAGACACAAATGGGCATATATGAGAAGGAACTGTCATGCAACATTGGTTATATGAATTCAGCAGCCATGGGAAGCAGTGGTGAGGTTTTTTTTGTTGCAGCAGTAATAAGTTGCCATGAAATACAATGAAAAATTAATTACTTCTAATTTCATTGTGTTATTCTCACCCCCCTCCCCCATCTCCCTTTTCCTTCCTCCTTCGTGCAGTACAGAATCTCCCTCTTCATCTGTCTCAGAGTTGGCTCTGTCCTGTATGGCTGGAATTTGTTGAGGTTGTGGTCCAGGTTGCTCACCATCTCCAAGGGATTTGGTGAGACAGGACAGCCTTCCATGCTCTGTGAGGCTGGAAAACAGTCCCCCATACTGTGGCTGAGTACAAGAGATGGGGAACAAGAACAGCTTCTATTCCACCAGTAGGTGCTGCCTCCTATTTGTACCCAGCCACCTGTGTGTGCTCCCCCCGTCCTGGTGAGACGTTAAAGAGGTCGGATCAATACCTGACTGACAGTGAACTCACGCAGGCACATAGAGATGGGTGGTGCTTTAAGAGACTCTTCCTTGGCGCTTCCAAGCTATGAGCTTGCCAGCTGTGGGGCAGATATGGGGAAGGAGATGTGTTGGGTCAAAACACTGAGTGCATATAGCACTAAGTCAAACGTGCAATGTAGACATGGGCTTTTGTTAAGCTGTTCTTTCAGCATAACCATTTCTCAGGACCGTGAGGGAATTCTATATATGTACATTGACATGTATCCCCACTAACTGCTGCGTGTTATGATGTGCCCTGCAACCGCAAGGCACCTAAATCAGGCATTCCTGGATATGTGTGGTTCCCTTCCAATCTTTATACTCAGATTTCCTTTCCCAGAAACCAGGAATTATACAGATTTTGGGTGATGTGTGCTTGAGTCTCGACAGTCTGAAGGTGGGATTCAAGCCAGCCTGAGCATCCAGAGCAGCTGAAAGCTCTCATCTAGCCTTTGGCAGTGAAGGCTAAGTAGGGCAACTCACTTTTAGATATATTTCATCAGCATGCAAGAGGTTAAAGCAGATTAAAAAGAAGTTTCAAGAAACTTTCCCTAGAAACGAGTGTTGCCTGTAGTCATAGAGCAGATGTACTTTTTTGGAGCAGCTATAAATCCTATGAGTACCCTAATAAATACACTACGCATTCATTGGAACAATGTGCCCCATGGATTTAAACTGCATCTTATCGCTTTTTCCTGAAAATAATTATCACACCTATTAGAGGCTATATTTGGGATTTTCAGCCTTATGCATACATCTGCTTTCCTCTCTCTAGACAGATATTCTGCCATGAAGGACATGTACATTGGCAGCCTGATTTTCTCCCCAAAGAACAGAAGTAACCCTGTGACTATACACTGGGGCACTGGTTACAGCTTAAATCAAGGTGCCCTTGAACATGACTTGAAGATACAGACACAGAAAAACCTGCTTTTGAACTGTTCTAGGAGCAACACAAACCTTTGTGCACAAAACAAGTTTTTTAAGTACCTTTTCATATCAGTCCATTGGATGTTCACGCTTTATTCATAAAAATGCAACAAGAATTTCAGAGCAAAGTAATCTTGGTGATATTTCTTATAACTGATTTTCCAAAACACTATGGTTGTCACAGCGGCTGCTTTGGAAGAGCTTTCTGAAAAACATCTTTATTGCAAAAAAAAAAAAAAAAAGAAAAGCCAAATGAAACTACTTTATAGAAGTTATACATATATTTTTTAAAGAGTATACAAGTTAGACTCAGCGATACTGCCTAGGCTGGATTCATATTCTAGGGAGAGTTTGCAGATATTTAATTTTTCCTTCAAAATCAGACAATAAGGATTTATTTTCCTCTGAAATTCAAAAGGAATTTTAGAGGTAGAAAGCACCAAAAAAGTCCCAGAAAGAATAGACTGAAGAACTCCTTGCTAGGGACAGCAGAGGTTTTCTTGCTAGAAAGAGAAACAAGACCTTATAATAGGTGAACAGTGCACAGGGGGAAGTCAAGTGAGCCTAATAGACAGATGGAAAATTAATTCATTTACAGAAAGACAGACATTCCTCATAACTGTAGGAATAGAACTAAAATTTCCTTTTGATGAATGTACAGTAGATACATGTAGTCCTATATCATGGGTAACAAAATTATTTTGTGCAGACTAAGTTCACAGTATGCTGAAATGACTTCTCCTCACGTTGATTTGACTCCAAAAACCAAGAACTGATCCTACCTGAACACAGTGAGCAGAAGCCTGAATTATGGCTCTGACCGACCTTATTTTAATGACAAACAGAATTTTGTTGATACAGTACCAGGAGCACATAACTCTGGTTGTCATCCTTAGGGATATCAAGGTAACCTATTTTCTCTCAGCAGATGATTTCTAGGTGCTTATCTCAGCAAAGAAAAAGTACTACTGAACAAAATAATAATCCGTATTTAAGGCTAGAAAATCTGGGAGAGATTTCCTTATGATGTGCAAAATGCTCACAATGCAGATCAAAGTCTAGAGACATTTGTGTGTGACACACTTCACATGTAAAAGTAATGATACGGTGAAAGCCCCAAATACTCAGGTTTACTGATAGGATCTTGCAGTATAGTAGCCACAAAATCATCTGCATATCTACTTGTAAAAAGAACAGCAAACCTATATGAGAGCATGGCTCTTCTTACCAGCAACAATAGCCAAGAAGTGTATTTTGAGCTGATATGGAATTGCACCATATATAAATTACCCACAGTTTTCAGTATTTCTCATTAAAAAAAATAACAACAAATGCAATGCATACTCCCCTCTCCTCCTGCCCTGAGAAGTCAAAAGTGCTTAAGTCTTTCTAGAACCCAAATAACAACACATACAAGCTGAGAGTCAGCATAACCCACTTTGTTGCAAGAAACTTAAATCAGAACTGATATTAAATCAATGTCTTGATTATTTGCTTCCCCAGAGCCCTTTCACTCCCCACAACAGGAAAGCCACTGAAACTTAAAGCAGTAGTGAATCACAGTACTGATTTGGATTAGCTTATTGTAGCCAGGAGCAGGCTTTAGCCAATATTAAGTGCTTAATTCTCATCAACTCCTGTTTTTGGTAAGTTCCAGGAAGACTGAGCAGAATTGCTCATCCAAGTCCTTCTGTCAAAGCTGGGCACAGTCCTTCCAGCACAAACTAACTTCAAATTTTCAAACACACTCTAATTGATATTGCTCCCATATTTGAATCATAGAATCATACAATGGTAGGGTTGGAAGGGACCTTTAGAGATTACCTAGTCCAACCCCCCTGCAGAAGCAGGTCCATCTATATCAGGTCATATAGAAACATGTCTAGGTGGGTCTTGAAGATCTCCAAGGAAGCAGACTCCACTATTCCTCAGGCAGCCTGTTTCACTGCTCCATCACCCTCACAGTGAAACAGTTTTTTCTTATATTTAAGTGGAACTTTCTGTGTTCTAGCTTCATCCCATTACGCCTTGTCCTGTTGCTAGATACAATAGAGGGATACAAAAAAGGGATGTCCCAACCTCCTGACACCTACCATTTAGATATTTGTAAATATTGATAAGAAAATGTATAAATGTGAGTATATTTGTAAAGGCATATGTTTTGAACCCTGACATCAAAAATACTAACCTCTGGGCACTGAAAGTAGGTCTACATTGTTAAATAAAAGCGAGAGAAGGCACAAGCTTGGGACTTTTAATGTTCATAGTGCTCAATTGTTAACTTGTGCCCTGGCACTGTGTTAGACCACTCCAAGTGCTTTCTCCATCACAATGTCCTGGCAGAGTTCGGAGCAAAGTTCATTCCAGTGGCTGCTACCAGCAGGCAATGTACACGAGACTGCGTATTTGTGATATTCTCTGCCCTGTGCAGCTCCTCAGTGGTGGACTTTGCCTTCTCTTGTACAATAGTATACCTGCATACCGTGTCCAAGGGCACACGAAATATAAGGTCACTTTCATGGAAGCTTCATAGAATTCTTTAGGTTGGAAGGCCTTTAAGATAATCAGTTCCAACTGCTAAAACCAGCACTACCACATCCACCAGTAAACTACATGCCAAAGTGCCAACACTACACATCTTTTGAATACCTCTAGTGACGGTGACTCCACCACTTCCCTGGGCAACCTGTTCCAATGCTTGCTAAACCTTTCCATAAAGAATATTTTTCCTGATGTCTAATCTAAATCTCCTGTGGCACATGAGGTTGATGCTACCACACTGATGGACTGTAGCACAGTTGTCATGTTATTTCAGATTGTTTGACCTGCAAACACACACAAAGAGTATTTTAGAAGACTACAGCAACACAATGTGAGACTCATGGGAGATTTCAAGAGCAAGTGGTGTGGTCTGTGGATGCAGGCAATTTTCTTTGGAAACTAGTTCTCAACAATGCAAACAAAGAAGTTGACATCATATAGCCTCAATATGCCAGGATTGTATCCTAGGTTGTAATTTTCAATACCTACAGAAACTTCTCTGTCTAAGTTGATGGTTTTGGACCAGTTGATGAAATATAGGCTGCCATTGATGCTGGAGATGTCCTGGAAAAGGTTATCTGACATTTAAAAGTCATTTTAGAAGGGTGCATGCCTGCTATCATGCTGACACACTGCTCTGATGTGTATCTTGTGTCACAAGTGATAGCCTCATGCAAATGCCTCATGTAGTCTTCCATCATTTCAAATGGCATTAGGTACTGTATCTAAGAAAATGTATTGAGCTCTGGCAGCTAGAAAATTAGGTGCATCCTGAATACTAGAACATCACTTTGTAGTTCAAACAATAATTGAATCTATGTATCTCATGCTTCTCTGGCATTGAACAGCATCTCTGAGGTGCTTCTCTTCCAGTAACTTGGAAGAGATGGTCTACAGGCTGGGTATAGACTAACAGAAGGGCACATTTAGGAGAACTTTGTCTGTGGGCAGCCATGGAGTTCACAGTTGGAAATTGTAAATGGTACGACAGTCATGCTTAATTAAGGAAAAAATGGATGAAAATTTAATTGATGGCATATTTGAAATTGGAAGGGCTAATGGTAGGAAAAAACATATTCGTGAAGTGAATGCATTTATTCTTTTTGTTTGTGCTTTGAGGGCTCACACTTAGATCAGAACTAGTTCAAAGCTGTGGCTTTATCCTCTGAACACCAATGAACCTGCTTTGTATTTCTCATCTAAGACCTAACAAAAGTAACAGAAATTTTCCCCTTGGCCTCACTGGACTTAATATTAGGCCCTAGATTTTTTTTTTTTATATATATACAGTTTGATTCATGAACATCATACCCAGATTTGAGAGGGCATCTGAGTTAGTTGTTATGTCCACAATTATGTTCTTTGGAGGAATGAGCAGTTGCTTCCTGCAAAATCACTGAAACAATCTGGGTGCTCAGACCTGATGAAAAGCAAGGCCATTTGCTGAAAAAGCTCAGTATGGTGTTATTACCCTAATTGTTGTCTCTAGTACAGGAACATAGTGTCTTGCCATAATATTTACCCTGTACCTCCTGTTTATTAGCTGGGACAAAATTTTTTAGTTTGGTCACTGTGATTCCAAGCTCAGCTAATATAATTCCAGAAAAGACACTCCAATTTAGCTGAAAAGTTTGCAAGTATATAGACAAAAAATGATTCTTGCTGTATCTTAACATGTGCATAGCTTCATTGTCTTCAATGAAACCAGTGTTCCAAGTAACATAATAATCACAGAAGTTACTGTGTCATTAGAGGCAGCCATGAAAGAGACCACACATCTGGTGTCACTGCTATAAAACAGCAGGCTGTCCTTCTTACAGAAAGCCATTTACAGTTCAAAGCTTCTCATGGAAGGTTAAGTGCTTTAAATACTTATGAGTGATGTCATAATGGCAGAATCAATGATAGTCTAAATGACCTCATCTTGGTGTTTCTCAAAAATGATGGCATTCCAAAATGACAAGTACCATAACATTACAATTTGTCAAAAATGGATGATACAATTTTTATGCTACACTTCTGTATCTTTTCTACCCATCATAAGTTCTAATAGAATAGCAACACTGATGATACAATTTAGAAATGTATTTGAGCTTCTCTGTAAGTCCAAAAAAATAGTAAACTTTAAAGACAATATTTATCATCCTTTAATTATGTTAGTGAAACAATCAGTGTCCTATAGATAAAAAGTAAAAGACTTCTATGTTGACAGTCAAAGAAGGACTTGCCAATGTGAGATTGAAAAGTTCTTTACCCAGAAATGTGGACTGAAAAATCTAAAGTAAACCTTTAGATGAGAAGAAGAGAAGGTACACCAATATCCTGAGGTGAACTTCACTAGGAAAGAGACATCAGTTCAAAGAGTCGAACAATCTCTGTTTTGGGATTCATGCTGCCTCTGAAAGTTTTCAGTGAAACTCAGCATTCAGATTTGTCTCTCTTGCTGTACTTTTATTTTTCCACCCTGCATCTAAAACGGGTGATAGTAAAGTATGTGCAGTCTCCTCCTAAGGAATGCCTGTGTGCTTGAGCCATCAGTTTTTACATCTAGTGCAAACAAAGCTGTTTGGCACAAAGACCTACAACCAATGTACAGTGAAACAAGGGGAAGTCACCTCAGTGAAACACTGAGAGACTTCTAATCACTGCGCTTCACAGCCATGCTCAATCATGCTCCCACACATGACATGCTCCCCATGACATTTCGATACCTTTCTTGAACACTAACACATTCAGCTGGGGGGATGTTCTTGTCCCAGGATGAGCAACAGGTGATGGATAAAGCCATTTTCTAAGAAGTTGGGAGGTTGGAGTCTCTTCAGCCAGGGAAAGGAATTAAGCCCAGACTTTCCATATGTGGGTTAGTGATATGATAATGAGCTGCATCATACTTGATGTCCATTTTGGAAGATGACCTCTGCTCAGTGGTTCAAGGTGATACCTATACAGAACATACATAGATACACAATCCAGGCTCTATGTGGAGGTGCTTCTTGGTACCGATGAGTAAAGTGCTGAATATGTCAAGAAAGCCAAGATTTAAAATGTTTGCCTGCCCTGAGCAATGGCTGACTATCTCTAGGCTAGTAGCTCCCAAATCTTTTTGGCCAACAAATTACCGCTAACTTTTAAACTTTCCCCTGGGTAACTTTGCTTCCTTAGAAGCATTTTACTGATAACATTATAAATAACATTACGTGTTTCCAAGACCAAGTCTGCAAACTGTTGGTTTAAGTTCTGGAATTTGTTCTGCATCTCACAACAAGGCACAAAACTGTTCCCAGATATGATACAAGTAGCGCTAACGCCTCACTCAAAGATTTGGATTCAGCTCTAGGCTCACTTATTGCATCCATTCTTTTTGCACCTAGCCCTAAACAGCCTGATCCAAAATCCACTGACAGTGGTGGGAAGATTGCTGTTAACACCGGGCCATGTCCTAATGAAGAGATAGGTACTCAAAGCCCAAAACCGTCATTCAGATTTGTATCACTGGTGTTTCCATTGAGTAGTACCGATGAGCTAAATTACTAAAAGATAAACATATACTTTTCATTAAAAAAAACCAAACTCAAACTTCGAGACCTCATTGTTTGAGAGAACAAGAAAGAATATAAACTGGGAGATAGGGGATGCAACCTCAGTAAAGGAGGAATTTCAGCAGTCAAATAAGAGAAGTGATTCAGTTTTAAAACTTGCTATTTTCCTACTTTTACTTAAAAGGAAAAAAGGAAAAGCACTGTGGTAAGGACCTTTCTTTTTTAGTATGTGTAAAAAGGAAGACAGAGATAACAAGGTAAGTTTAAGAATGACTTAATTTTAAACAAAATCAGCCTCAAATTACGTTTTCTAGCTTCTTTTCAAAACTAGGCCTCAAACTACATTGGATACCATTGTCTTGAGAAACAGAACTGTTTCAGTAACAGCAAAGGAAGAAAACCCATGCTGATCACTCCCAAATACTGAAAAGATATATTTAAACACCTGGGTCTAAGCTTTTTTATCGTATCAGCAAATTCTGTACAAATTAAAAATCAGGGTAATCATCCACATGTAGACACATCTTTTTTCATACACAGACTAGACTTTGAAAGTCTTAAAAATAGTGATTGGTTGTTTAGACATGTACCCTGCCCACCCTAAAACCCAACTCAAGTCACAGATAGATGAAGATGTGATGGTGACAAAGACAGCTAACAGCTTTCTGAGCATTCTGTGCCTCTGTCTCGTGTTGTGAAGAAGCAAGAGACAGAAAATGTCTCCTCTGCCACCTTTCATGTCAGTATGAAAAGTGGTATCAGTGAAGTGATAGCTAATGGCCAGAATCCATTAAATAGCTCTGTCAGATGTGCTTGAGCTAACTGGCTGATTTTTATTTTGGCTTTTTGACTCATTTGTCCATAATGGTTTGCTTTTGCATCCAGGAGGAATGTGATGCTCAATTAGGACTCAATCATGCAGTGTGCTAAGAGGAAAGTTACTTACCTGTTCAATAATTGGAGGTCTTTGACTAGCTATTTCTGTATGCTCTGCAAGTGGGAGTGTACATGCACTTACTGGAGGCTCTTTCCTAGCAGTGCCTTCTTGGAGGGGGAAAGCAACAGCAGTAGTGATACACAAATGTCAGTGAGTGACAGGTTTCGTGTTCCTCTTGTTTTAAGCGGGAAACATTTAACGTGAATGGGAGTCAACTCCCCTACATTTTCATTCAGAAGCACAGAAGGCAGTATTTTGAGGCCCCACAGGAGCCATTGAAGGGTCAGGTATTCTGTGGGCAAGATGGTTTTGAGTTCCACACTGGAGGAACTAGTTGTTCTGTCTCATTTAGTTTTCCTCAGAGCCCTCAGCAGGGCAGAAACCATTGAGGATGTGGATGTTAATTGACCTGACAGTGCATTAGCAAAGTGTTCTGACTGTGACGTCCCTTGAGCAAATTTGACACATCTTGCTTGTGCTGCCTACTGAGGGGCTCACAGCTAGACATCATCACTTCTGAAAAATGAACAGAATATTCAAACTTCAGAGCTCTCATTCATGATCTGTGAAGAAAGTGCTTGTGGAGATTTCCAGCTGATAGTCTCTGTAGGCAGCATGAGCACCACTGATAGAGTGCTCTTACACAGTACACACTGTTATCAAAGCACTACCTTTCATGCAAAACTAAGGAGACTGGTTTTTGCTTTTGTCTATGGATATGCTATTTCCACACTGTCTAGTGTTAAGGTATTGACCAATTTTGATGGATGAGATGGGAAATCCACCTGTGCCAGGTATTGGGATGGTACTGTCGGACAATAACTCTTAGGGAATTAATAATTTCTTTCACATGTCCAACTAAATGAGTTCTCTATCTTGGTAGCAATCCATTCATTGACTGCTGTTTTCACAGGTGTGGGAAGGTGGAAGGGAATTCCTACACAAACCTCTAATTACTTCTGCCTAAAAGCCAGTCAGGTGACTGGAGCATGTGATGTGTGAGAAAAGGAGAACTGTGTTGTCTAGGCTGAAGAAGAGAAAGCAAAGAGAGGATCTTGTTGCGATCTTTACCTATTTAATGAGAGGTTACAAAGAAGATGACCTAAGAATGAGAGACAGTGCACACATGCAGCAATGTTATAAAATCCAATTAGATGTTAGGAAGGTTTTTTTTTCACAGTGAAGGTAGCTGAATATAACAACAAACTATTGAGACAGCTTGTGATATCTCCATATTTGGAGATATTTAAAACCTGACCGAGGCAAGGCCCTGAGCAACCCAATTTAACTTGAAGACAGACCTGTCCTTGAAGTTGTCCCTGCTTTGAACTAAATGGGGACATGAAAGGAAGGTGTTAAGTGGATGTGATGACTTTCAGAAATTCCTTCTAATCTAAATTATTCTAATAATATGTAATTCTTCTTTCCATCCACTGTGAGTTATTCAGATCATTTGCACAACAGAGTGGCACCTCTAGGCTGTGTAAATATCCTCAGGCATGCCTGCACACAATAAAGGTCAATTCTTATATTGTGTGTGGTGTTATATGACCCAGAAGAAACAAAAAGAGGCTGGTGACATATAAGGATTTAATCAAAGTCTTTGTAGAGGTTAATAAATGCAGTGTCCAAGGATTAAGCTTTGCTCCGATGCCTTTTAGAATGTTTTACACGTTTTTCATTTGCAATGAAGGAAAGTTTCAAAGAGCCTGTTTATTGATTGCTCTTAATTGGTTACTAAAGGGTCCTTATATGGACCCTTTTAAATGCTAAAACAATTTCAAGACTTGTTAAATACAGGTGAGCCACAAGCACCAGCAGATAAAGATGAAGATGCCTACACAAATAACACCAAAAGTATTTATATGTAACTAAAAACATGTACTTTTGAGGACAAGAGTGTCAAACCAAATTCCATCACCCAGCAGAAGTATTACTTAGTCACCAGTCTTAATCTCACAGTGAATCAAAGTATGTAGTGTTGGAAATGTAAAATGGCCTTACTGAGGAGGAGGAAATTGGACATGTGCAATGGGGAGAGATGAGAAGGATATCCTTTTAGAGAAAAGACCACAGTCTCCATGTAAGAAACCTAAAAAGGGCATAGGAAAACTAAAGGAATAGATATTACTTGATATTGTTTGCTAAATTTGGTGCAAGCATACTTGGACTGAAAATGGAGGGAATGAAAGCCATATTTAAAATTTTTTTAACTTTTTTTTTTTTTTTTTACAAAATACTGGAGGGATTCTGACAAAAAAGGAGTGTAGTACATGCATTTACAATGCTGGAAGAGCTGGACAGCCATTACAGATCTTCTCTCTCTTGCATTTCCTGACATTTTCATGTCAATGCATGAGAGTCAAAGGGAAATTACAGAGGAAAGAGTTTTCTGTCACTGCTACCTAACTTAATTTTTCTCATAGACATAGAATCCTTTAGAAAATGAAGTATTGTTTTTAACATGCAGTAAGAACTCTGTGACTTATCTCTGAAAGATCTGCTGTTGGCAAGGGTGTCTCTTCATTGTCATCTATACTTCTGAGATGTCTGAATATGGCAGCTAGGAAGGTACTGTCACTGTTACGTGGTCTACTTAGGTGACAAATTAGTGTTGGAGACATTCAGAGTTGTTTTGAATGAAGATGTCATCAACAGCTTTCTGTGTAATCATAATTTTGTTCACTGATCTCCTAAGGCTATTTATCACTAAACTCTATTAATTTGTGATACTTAATAAATTTACATTTGGCCAGAAGCAACTGGTAATTTGAAATAGAAATTTGAAAATGCACTAGGAAGTAGTATTTGTTTCCAAAGCAGTCCAATTACTTTTTTTTTTTTAAAAGATTATTATCATATTTGAGTGGTGCTTATACTTCTTATGTCTCTATGTAGTCCATGTGATAATAAAAACATATGGTATAGAAGGATGTACAAACTTTATGTACTCATGTGGAGTTATATCATGTCTTAGTTTTCTTTGATGTGTGAAAAATAATACTAAAAAAATATCATCTTGTGTTTTGTCACCCTAGAAATTAAATCTGAAAAGAAAAAAAAAAAGCCCTAACTTTTTCTCTATTTTGTAAGTAGATCTATGAATAGAATTAATTCCAAGTGTATAGGTAACGCCTGCTGAGATATTTTACCACCCAGGTGTTTTACAAACATAAAATGCTGACAATTATCTATTGTCTGTGTAAGCTCTTATTTGGAAGCCTTGGAAGAGTGAAGAAGCTGGATGTCAGCAATTCTTGCAGGGATAGGAGAGAGTTCCCTATTAGTTGGTCTGTAGGATTGTGACTAGGCTAGACGAGGGATGCTAATGCTTTAGTGGCAACTGAAGTATTTAGGGGCAGAAGTAGAAGCCGCAGCCCATGCATTTTGAAACATATTGTCAGTTTAACCAAGCCAAATGCACCTTAACAGCTGCCATATCCTGCACTCACCTCTGTTAGAAGTGTTTCGAGTTTGCAGCTAATTTATTTTTGTTAAGAAAAAGGGCAAAGGAAAAGTCTCTTTTGTTGCAAAGCTTGTATCAAAATCCTGTTGCTACTGATCAACTTCTAAGAGAACTGAAACCCTGTAGGGGAGTTGCTGGGTAGAGACATAGATCAGCATGGTGGTGGTTGTGGCCAGCAAAAACAGCTGGTGCCAGCAGTTATAAAAAAAAAATCCAGAACAAATCTGCAATATTTATTCTTCTGTGATGTACCTGAGAATGTCTGGATGTGTAAGAAGACTGTTGAGACAAGGTTGGAGGGTAAGGAACTGGAAAGAAAACTGTCTAGTAGCAGAAGTTCATGTGCCTATGCAGAAGCGTTGATGCTGTGGGTCCTGAGGAGCACCTCAGGCAAGAGCCTCAAGAAACCCTCCACTTTCTCTGCTTGGGGGCAGTTGGACTGTGACTGGACAGGAGTCCTTCTGCTTATTCTGAAATGTGCTATCAACTGGACTAGCGAGGTGTAGCTTTGCCCTAGTTACCTGTGTGCGTTACTAATGTGATCAATCCTCATATGTTGCTTTGTGTTTCTCACAATATAGTCAGTAAGCATTGCATTTCGTTCTGAGGATAATTCCTTGAAAAGAAGAGCATAGAGTCTCTCTAAGGTTTACAAGGATGAAGACTTGTAAGCTATTCCCCTTCTCTTAAAGCACTAGTAGTGCTCTAGTAGTGCACCTTTTTTTGTCAGCTGGTGACAAACTTTTTTTTTTAAAAGCAATAGGGGCTCATTACTGCTGGGACGAGCCCAAATACCTGTCAGCAACAAACATGGCATAAGTGTCAGTAATTACCATCATTACCCTAAACTGTTCAAGTACAGAGCTTACTAAATGCTGTCCTACTACTTGCAGGAAAAAGACTCCTTAATTACACACCTTTAGCTCTCATTTTCCTTTCAGAGGGTAGAGTTATGATGACCTTCTCTTCTTGGATGGCAGCTATATAAACCCCAAGTCTTCATTCATATTTAGCTGAAAGGATTTTTATCTAGCACTGTGCAACAAATCAAAAACCTGCAGCAACTTGCAGATATTTTATAGTCAATCTAGCAAGACTCTGCAGTTTTCATACTGAGAAGTAATATATGACCTAGACAAGATCCAGACAAGGGCTTGTGAGAAAGACCGTGCAGATTTAAAATTAATGCTTTGTATGTAGGAAAGAAATATAGGTAATCACTGGCATTCCCTGACCTAGAGTAGTCTTCTGAGAGATAAGTATATAGCAGGAGACAAAGAACATCTGGGAGTTGGCAGGTTTTGTAGCCAGGTCATACCACTTGAAACTGAGATTTAAGCTGATGTAGATATAAATAAAACTTTTGAACATTGCCCGAGTGGAGATGAAGGGAATGGCTTAACTTCCTGGGACAAGTGATTTTAAGCCTTGCCAGAACTGTATGGAGACAGTGTCTACCTTCCAGTCTCCAAGTAACAAAAATAGTTCCAATTGAAAATGCCTTAAAAATGAAAAGAAAATTTTGTGTGGTTCTGAGCTTGCTATACCTGGCAGAAATGTACCTCTTTGCCCAAAGGTTCTCTGTTCTCTGTTTTACACTTTGTACAGA
Source organism: Urocolius indicus (assembly GCA_013401255.1). Classification (NCBI taxonomy): domain Eukaryota; kingdom Metazoa; phylum Chordata; class Aves; order Coliiformes; family Coliidae; genus Urocolius; species Urocolius indicus. The sequence continues at coordinate 394,306 of WBNH01002239.1, forward strand.
GGAAACCTGACTTTGTGTGAGGTATGTGTGGCAGGAGGCTACTGAGAGCAAAAATCAATTGTGAGATGTGGTACAACTGCCCTGCAGATCTGTACGTCCTGCATTTACATTCTTTGTGCTGGTAATGGATTAGCGGAAAGTGGGTTCGGAGCCTGGAGTTCTGGTGTGAGGAAAATAATCTTCACCAACATACTAATATCTCTTCTATTGTTTAGTACCACTTTTCAGAAGTAATTCAAGGCCTGCTTAAGAAGAGGCACGGACACCCCAGAAGGAACTTTTACTGGCATCTGGATGAGAACCGGTGTGGCTGCTGTTTCCAGTGCAGCATTACAAACTGCATGTCCCCAGAAGGTGAGTGAGAGCTAGACTGAGGTGCCCTGGTTGCAGTACACAAATCAGCAGCCAAAGTGTGTCCTAAGGTAGGTATAGATATACTCTGGTGCTTAAATCTCCTGTTATTGGTCAATGCACTTGCCCACTTACCCAGCACACATATTGTAAATCATACTTCTGAGCTTCTCTGCCTTCCTGTGCCAATCCATTTGCCTCATTATTTTGGACTCAACCCTGGCATCCAGCTGCTTGGAAGTTTGGTGTTGTTTGACGTAACTTGCAAGTACCCAAATCCTCTGTTGGAACCAGCCTGTGGTGATCACAGAGCAAATGGCTTTTTCAGATGGCATCTGATTTCCCTGCACTCAGTTGGTATCCCTGTATGCCCACAACACTGCAGGTGGTTTTGATAAAATTAAGTAATAAATAAACCCTGAAAAACATCTCTTTAACAGTGAAATCATAAAGTTCTTTGGTTATTGCTTTTCTGTAGTTTCAAAATCAAATTTGCTTTCTGTATAAACAAAATGGTGTGAGTTTTTTACCTAATTAGCAGCCCTCTCTTGAAATATGAAAGGCAAGCACTGTATTTCTAGCTTGAGGATTATTTCCAGCTGTGAATGAATTGCATGATAGGCACAATAAAGAAACAAATGAGCTAGTTCAAAATGGAACTAGGGGAGTCAGTAGGTGGCATGGGGAGGCCTGCACACAACACACTGATGAAACTTTGTAGATCTGTCTCATTGATTCCAGCCTGTGCAAGATCCAACTGAGCACCCCTGGGATTGAGACAGGTGGAAGAGGATTTAGTTGTCTGCGGATGTATTACACATCACCTGAGACAACCTGGGTGAAGTGGGGAGAGCAAGTACGAATGTTATCAGGTATTATACAAGCATCAAGATTGAAAGAGTGCAAGTGCTCTCTGGGGAATAGCAGGTGATCATTCAGGGGTGTTATAAGATCTTAAAAATCTCCTGCATGCCTAACATGCAATTTCAGTCCCAAATAGTATTTTAATCTATGCCTGAAAAGGGAAACACAACCTCTTCAGGAAAACCTTGCAACAAACCTTTGTCAACTCAGGACTGGATTACTATAATGCTCTCTATCTGGAGTGACCTATTGAACTCACTTAGAAAATGGAATAAGCATGGAATATAGCCATTGCTTCACTGCTTACTAAGCTGTATGTTATGCCAAGAACACATTATACATTGCTTTGGGATCTGCTGTGCTAATATAAGAGCAGTGAACCTTTTATCAAGATCTATTTCAAGTCTTATCCAGTCTACTGGAAAAAGTCTTTCCAGTTAACTCTTTATGTTCTGAATTAACAGCTGTGGATTTGGTGATGTTACATAGAGATAGAACACAGTCTTAGCCTCTTTCAAAAGGACTTTCAACTCTTGCCTCTGAATTTTACTAAAAATGGAAAATGACCAGAAAATGACAGAGAGAGAATGCATTATTCCTTACTGGAGTCTGCTCATGTGGTTACCCATCCTCCTTGTTAAACCAAATGCCTTATTTCAAAGGTACGTTTTTCTAACTTCAACCATTGGGAATTACCATTTTTTGTTTAGATTGAGTTTGTTAGTACTTGGACTTTTTTCATTTGAAGGCAGGTACACAAAACTACAAAGTCACATATTGATCTCTTCTGGTGACCTAAGAGGAAATGCTTTAAGTCTTTCATCGTAATGCACTATTTTTTTTTCCCCCGGCCTTTACATATAGCTCACACTATTCTGACTTTTTACCATTCTTGTTAAAGTCTCCATTTAAAATATGCCACCCTCTTTCTAGAAATGATCTCATGAGTTTGGCCCTGATGCCAAGTGGCAGAACCTCACTGCATCTGTACTACACAATACTTGGCCCAGCATTTCCCATTGCCCATGTGTTATACACCCTGAAGTTTATCAGGTATCCAGGCAAAGTATTTTGAGGATGATATTAGGATAGCAGATGCTAAGAGAGTGTTGGAGGAATATGTAGACTGGCAGGTCAAAAGTGGGTTGACTTTGTGCCCCAGCTGCCAGCTTTCAGGAATAGTCTCTGATATCCTTCAAACTATGTCCATGTCTTGGAGGGTACTTACCAATGAGGGACAAAACTGATAGGGAATGAATTAACACATGAGCAATGTGGGAAGACAGTAGTCCAGCCCTTGATCCCACTCCATCTCTTTGTTATTCAGTGATATAAGTAGATCCATCAGTTCCATATTCAGACCAAGACATAAATTCTTAGTTACTCCTCACCATTGTCTGTGTGATGGCTAACCTTTTTTGATACAGCAGCTGGAAGTTTCTGCCTTGCCTTTTCTTGCTATCTCTTCAATTGTCTTAAGTCTTTCCTTTGCAAAGTAGTCTCACTTTTTTTAGTTCTGGAAGGTAGTCACTGTTCCCAGATAAATGACCTTGAATCTGGCTCTATCTAGTGACCTGCCCAAGATTTTTTGTGTTTTCTACAAGGTTGTCCTTGAACCATAAGTCCTATGTATGGATTCTGACTATTTAAGAAACTTTATCACTTAAATGGCATCACAGTGTTAATGTACTACCTTTTTTTAAAATGACTTCTGGTGGTGCAGTAATTTCTACTATATATTTTAATGTCAAATCAACCTCTGTCAATAATCATTTTGGGTTTCTTAATTTCATATGCTTAATATTGTAATTTTAATTTCTTGTCCATGTTAATGTTCTTCCTATTTATGTAATTAAGCCATATATTCAGAAATACTTACATTTTATTTTTTATTATAGCAGTCAAAACTCTTCATTTTCTACCTTAGCTTGGCAGAAAATTCTATAGTATTTTCATGAGCACATCTACTTTTCTCACTCTTTATCTGATAACCTATGATTTGCTCTCTAGTGCTCTGATATAACCCAGTTAAATCTGTTTTTTCCAAATCACCAGATATCTGTCCCTCTTCAATTTTATTTTTCTAGTGAATCCTACATTATTCACACAAGAGAGTTTGTGGCTGCTCACTCCCCGTGTCACTACATCTGTGGCCTAAATTCCTAGATACTGCTTTCAACTACATATGGTTGTGTTGAGTTTATTTGCTTGATTGTTTTGTCTGTTTTAATTAAGAAGAAGTAACAGGAGACAGAATAAGCACCACCATGAGGTATCAAACAACACACTTCACAGCACCTATATTCTGTGGCCTAGCCTATGAGGTTTGTTTTTCCATAAGTTGAGAGTACTAGAAGCACTCTTGGACCCATTGGAGATTGATTGTCCATAGACGTGAACTGTGAGATCAGTCCAAGGAACAGTTTCGGCATGGGCCAGCTCCCCAGAACAATTTTCTGGCATTTTCATGAAGCCACCAAGCTTGGGAAGACAAGAGATTTAGCACCATGATTGCTCCAAGTTTCCAGCTAATTACACTTCTATGAGGCTCTCTGTGTCTGCAACTCTGTGGTTCCATCGCAGACTATGGAAAGAAGCAGTTTGTTAGTGATGCCCACATCAAGGCATCTGGCTGCAGCATCAGAGAAGACTCCTAACTGTGATTACAACAGCATCAGAGCCACAGACATACTACCTCTAAAGACATTGTTTAGAGGACTAAGACATTTAAAGAAATGGTACTTGGTTATGTTATTGTTATTCACTACAAGCACCATTCATCATGCCTAAGCTTAGTCACTTGAAGTGTAAAAATTGAGGCTAACCTATTTCTCTGGATTCTAGTCATTTTTAGAGGCTAGTTCAATCTATCTTGAGAAAGTACATGGTCTGGAGGCCATACTGACTTTACAGTGAGGGAGCCCAAACCCTTCCTGGGCTCATCTTTGTGTCTTAGGCTGCTGAAATTAGGTGAGTTCATTTGTAATTTACACATCAAACTGGACACATCAAAACTAGGCCCTGAACAATACAGGTGGCACACAATTTGGTTGCAGAACTGCCTGCTAACAGTCAACTTCAATAGAATGAATTATAACCCTCTAGGAGAGACAAAAGCTATAAACAAGAAAGAATTTACACAGAAAGCCCTGTGCTATTTGGAGAGGGATGAATGAGGAAGAAGACGGTCTAAGGGCACAGCTACGTCACGGCAACCAGAGATCATCAAGATAACCCAAGCCAAGCTTGTTACAGACCTGGGGGGTGGATGGCAGTGCTATGTCAATTTAACCAATTAGTCCTGTGGAGAGGCAGGTCAAGATGTGCAGAACAGTGCTAAAATGTCTTTATTACCTCTAGGACCAAGCTGGCAGCTTCCCATGGTGCAGTGCAGAGATACTACCCATGGGTGGCAGAGGTACATCAGCTCTCTCAGAGCTGGCGCCTGACTTTTTAGTCTGTGTTACTGCAGAGTATAGAGCTGACCCATGACATATTATTAATTGCAAAGTTCAGAACTAGAGGGAAAAGAGCAGCGATATCTCCTTGAGCAATCAGAAACCATTACAAACGTTGCATAAAGAGACGGGAAAAAAAGAGACCCGAAAGAGATGGCAACTTGCCACTAGGTTACTCGTGAGTGGTAATAACAAGTAGACCCACAGGGATAAAACAGAGACCGCAGGATGAAATCCTGTCTTAGAAAGACTCCTCTTTCCCCTGATGAAAGCCTCAAGGGGCCTGCTCCTCTTCTACACAGTGCAGCTTTTAGGCATATTTTCATTTCAATAAGGTATAATGGAAGTGAACTGGAAATTAGCCAGTCTCATTCTTCTCAGCTCTCCTCGTTTTACAGTACAATGAATTGAGCAAACTCATGCAGCAGACAACTCTTCTTGTTTTTTGCTCCCTGTCAGTTAGAAGTCTCTTGGTTAGCTGGTGGCCACTAGTGCAACACGGTTCCTGGAGGGCGGCTCTCACAGCAACCTTTTGGGAACATGCACCCTGAAAGATGATGCCTGCTTTGACTTGAGAAATTGGTCATCCTGGTGTATAGAAACAAAAGCTCCTGAAGCAATTTTTTTTTGAGTGACCCTGAATCCTGGGATTCAAGCTCTGAGCTCACAATTGCAGAGTGGTGTAGCTGAATACTGACAATGAGATGATGCACAGCTTTGGCCTTAAATGAGATTTATAGCTGGGGCTGTTCATGATGCAAAGAGTTTATCACTGTCAAAAGAAAGAGAGAAATCAAGCTCTGTCCATTTTAAACAGTTGTTTAACTGTTTAAACAGTTGTAGAGGTTGTTCTCAGGTGAATGGAGGTATAGACATTCCATGTTAAAAAATTTCCTTCCTAGGTACTCAAAAGATCTTTGCTTGGACTGTGAAGTTTTCAGTCTGCAAGTCAGATATATGTATATATCATATACCTACATGATACAAATTAACATATACTTTTATCACATCAAAACATTCAGATAAGGACATATCAGATGCTCCAAATGCTTTTGACTTAACAACTTACACAAAAATAATGCTCCAGCATAGCTGTGGTGCATCACAAAGAAAGAGCTTGTATTAATCTCTCAACAGTGGTCTCCCCAGGCAACATATTTAAATTTTTATTACTATAGGTTAAACATCAACTTAATTTTGCAGAAGCAGACATATTGTTGCTTTTTCTTTAGAAAAAAATCCAAGAGGTAGCAGACTTTTTTAACTGCAATGAGCACCGTTTACCCACATTAGTTCACTTTCTGCTTAGTTCAAGTATAATTTAATAGGAAAATTCCTCAATTTTTACACAATGGTTTTGAATGAAAACGCATTTGAGCCAATTTGAATGTAAATATTTTGTGTGTGAGAAAATGTACACATATGGAAAAATGAAGCACTCACAGCTTTCCTACCTGTAAAGGAATGAATAAAGATGGATTTAATGTTAGTACCAGTCCTTTCACCCTTTACACATCACTTATGCCATATAACAACAACCAGAAAATCTAGATAAAGTCCTACTTACAGGGAAACACTAGCATTACTTTTCTTACATTCCATAACAGATGTTATAGGAAAGAAATATTTTTATTTAAAACATGATTTGAACCAATTTTCTTTTGAATAAATCAGCAAACATAACTAAGGAGCAACTTGGATTTTAACGAGATTCATAATCCATGAATAAATTGCTGCTTCATGACAGTGTAAGAAATCAATACAATTCTATTTCAACTTGCTGCTTATACACAGAGAGTCCTCTGTGCAAACACAGCCCAATGAAGTTGGAGGCTACTCACAACATGAAACTCAGAAGTGCCATGGGCCGGCAGCTGAGCACTCTCGCGCTTCAGAGGAAAAATACTAAGAAATTATTGTTGAATTTCTTGAAGTGTGTGGTGAATAGCAGAAGATGGTTCTTCTTTTCTTGAGGGAATGTGACAGGATTCAGTTGCCTTGCCCCAGCAGAGAGATAATTGCTCTAATTATTAGAGAGTCTCATTTCCATTTTTCATTACTGGAGCAGAACTTTATAAACTATGCTGAAGGGAATGGCAGCTTTTATTTCCTGAGGCTGCATGTATAATAATTTTAATTCAAATGACCAGTTGAACCAGCCTATACCGATCACTATATTTCTTGTCTTCTTGCTGTTGTTTTGTAGTTTAATTTTCTTCATCAGCTTGCTCCTAGTTATACATGCTCCTTCAAGTTCTCTGTCTTTATAGCAAGCAAAATCATTGGTGGTTCTCAGTTACTGCTGAGTGGTACTAGTTTCTACAGGCTTCTTTTTAGAATATCCTAGCCAACATCTCACATTGATCCTACATCATTTATGTTTCAGCTGTGCAAAGAGAATACTTTCATACTTGGAATGGCTTTAAACTAAGTCTTATTTTAAGATAAGCCTATTTATTTCCCCCATGCCCTTGCCACATTTGCTAATCAAAGGCACTTACATCTAAACAAGTTTTGTTTCTTACATATGTTTTGCCTGTCTTATTTTATTCTACAATACAACTGCTCATGAAGCTAAGTTTATAAACCAGCTGCAATACAAATAGCTACAGCCTGAACTGGAAAAAGCAAAAAGAATTCCACTGGCAGGTTCAAGAGGAAAGCAGAGCTGTACCAAAAGAGTTATAAAAAGAAAAGGAAAATAAAAAAGGAGACTATAGGTTACATCATTAAAATCCAGGATAACTTTACTACTGTTACTATGGCTTCTTTAAGATTTTGCTCACAGTATGCAAGCAGACAAGCCAAAAGCTTCTATTCAAACAGAAGAAATAGAAAAGAATGGGAAAAGTGAAAAGCACCACAGTAATCAGTAGAGCAATCCTTCTACAAGTTTGTGTCTAACTGGAAGTGACATTCCTTAGGTCTATTGCCTGGACTATGAGACCTACAGATCTTCGACTTTCTACAGTGTTATGTATGAAAGCAAGGAGATACCCAGCTNAAGAAAAGAAAAGAAAGCTGTGCTTCAAAATGTAATTCAGAGACAGACCAAAACTGGAGTACTTAATTTTAGTGAACCTTTTAAAATTGTAAAATACAGATGCAATTCTGCTTTGGCTTGAGACAGTAGACTAGGTCAGAAGACACATTTATTTGCTCATTTCTGTTTCTAGTCTTGACCTAAACTGGATAAAGGAGAAATATACAAGAATTATCTGCCTTATTAATACCTTCTGATGGCTAGGCCTAGGGTGGCCAGGATCTGAGTTAATTTCTGACTTAAGTTCTTGGTGCAAAAGCTAAATGTTTCTACAGTTCTTTGATTAATAGATCCTTCATCATGTCAAGAACCCTAAAAAGGATTGTATCCATAAAAAATAAACAAGAAAAAGGTTCCATGATTTTTTTCAGTGCCCAAAATATTTGAATTCAATCAGGTATGTGAAAAAGTTACATTCACTTTTTATTTTATCTGAACTTGCTTACCCATCCTCCTTTTATGTTGACATGCTTGGGTTTGATTATTTTCAGAAGATATAGCTTTCCTCACATTATCTCACAGATGGCTTCTAGCCCTTTAAGAAATGCACTATGCAAGCCTGTGATGTTTACACTTCCTTTCAAGGTGGTTTTAATCATTTTATCTCATTTTATTTTCCTGCTTAGGAAAACCTGGCAAAATATCAAAAGAAAAATGTGCAGATGAATGCTCTTTGCGGAAAGCTAGATGGATGCTTAGTACATTTCCAAGCCAGGCTAACCTAACCTTGGGATTTCTGTTTAGCTTGTTAAAATTCAAATTCATTTGATGCCCTTGGATTCTTTCAGGATTAGTACCTCTTCTGATGAAGGGCAAAGTTAGCTCAAGCTGTCTTATATGATGCACCCCAAAGGCTAAAAGTTGGTAACTTTGTTGTTGAAAAGCACTTCTTCAACTTTCCTTCTATATTCATAAGAGAGCTATCCAAGGCTCGAGATTCTGGCTGCTGTGCCCTGAATTTGTAGTTCAGAATAGTGGCTTACTCACGTGGTGGCAATCAGCATGGTGTGCTCTGCACTTAAAGCTGTGGGTTATCTTTACCAGGCTGCAGCACTATGCTGTCATCCCTTATTATATAGGTCAACAGCTGTAGGGCACTAGACACCTTCTTGCACTGGCCATATTGTCATGGCATTTCACACTCAAGCCTACAGGTAAATCAGAAACTGCGCATACAAGAAAAAGTGAAAGCTTTACTGCTTGCCTATTTTGGCTGCTGGGTATAGAAGGAGACAAGAGTTTGCTTTGTTTTTCCAAGCAAAGGCCTCAGGAGCTTGGATATTCCCTGAACCTGCATGTAAGCACACAGCTAATTTCCAGAACCAAAATTCCTGGCCACCTCAAACCTTAACAACCCTGTGCTCTAGGGCACCCTTGGTGGAAAATCCAGCACTTTTCTCTCTATCATTTTCTTGGTGGCTGTCATAGTCCATGAAACAAGTTTTTTTGCTAGTCTAGCATGGATCCCCACATTGGCCCATGAAAATCATGTTGCCTTCCACAAATCACCACCCAGTCATAGAAAGGTACTGCAAAAGAAAGTAAATGTTGGTTCCTGGAGGCTATAAATGATGACATATGAAAGAGAATTAGGACAATTTGATTTTTCTATGCTGGGCTGACTCCCATAATATTGAGTAGAGAAGAAAAATTATTTTGACTAGGTAAATACGATATGGTAGTTACATAAGGAATGAAGCACACCATATGGAACTCAGAATCTTCTTTAAATAAACATACTTTATAAACAAGAAAAACATGTAAATATTAGCAATACAAATTTAAAACACTCCTTGCTCTGTTTCATCTCCCCCTTTTCCTCTGCAATTTCTTTATACCCACATATTATGCCTATGATTTCTGTCTGTCAGACCCTTTCCCTATTTACCTCTAGCTGAACTTCAATCTGACTTAACAGCTGCCTAAAGATCCATAGCTGTGATTCTTTGCTCCATCTGGTTTCTGATAACAAGCAAAGCTTGATTAACTTATCCTGATAAGTTACTATGGCAACTTCCACTAGTGTAGAGAGAACGAAGCATTCACAGGTATGTTCTTATCAGTACACATTACCCCTGACTACTCAATTTAATCTACTAAAATTAAATAGTGGATTCTGCAAATGAAAGCTGAGCCTTGGACTCCTTGCTGGAAGGTTGTCATTAGCCTGGATTATAGTGTAAGTATTGCTTTCTATGTCAGAAAACACTTCAGCAAGCCAACAGCTAGCAGAGTAAGGTGTCAAAGCCATTATTATACAGTGAAAAATGGCAAAACTTTCATAGGTGGTTTAGGACATGACTAGCTGAATAAGTGCAAAGCAAATTTAGATTTTCAGAGTCAGACTGCTGCTTCAAAATGGGAAATAATACGTAGGTGTGAGTCTAAACTCAGTTGTATGGTCTATATGCAGCAGCTGAGCCCCTCCTGAAAGCCTAGTAAGTTCATTTGTATTTGCTGGAGAGCTTGCAGATTGTGTGTGGGCACCTGCCAGGGTGCAAAATTCAGCAACTTTCTCGTGGCCTTAGCATCCACTAAGTATCAGCAGAGTATGGCTCATATCTTGGAGTGAGAGGGCAGCCTTGGTCATTTAGTCCAGGCAACCAAAGTTAAATCTTCTGGTGGTATAAGACATGGAAATAACTTAGTCACTTCATTCTCACAGTAATGCCCTTCTAATCCTTGTTTTCTCTCTGATAAAGTGAATGGCTGAGAGAGAAAAGAGAATGTTCTAGCATGGGAATGAGTAGCCTTGAAGTGATTATGGTGTCTTTGCCATGGAGAGACATTAAGGAACAAATGACATTGAAGAATCTGTTCCTATGTATCATTAACTATTTTCTAGATTTCTGAAAGAGTGTTTGCCATATGTGTTATTTCACGTTTTAGTACAGAAATAAATCGGCATTACAACCTGTGAGAAATAGTATTTTTTAAAAGTATTTCCATAGCTAGCTTGAGAATTCCAAAATTTTGTCCCAGGACATTACCAAGCCAATTTGCAGCTGGTCACATTCCTGAATGAGCTGCTGTACATTTCATGTGCAGTATATTTTCTCCAATCAGTCCCCCTCCTATCTGACTATATATGGCTGATTTAATGATAAAAGATATTTTTAAGGGATTTAGTTTTGCTGATTTTTATCAAGCAAGAGGTGATTTGATGAAAAGTGACAAAGCTGGGTCCCTCTCTGGAGGCAGAGAGGAGCTGAGTTTGTTTTCCATCTAAAAACAAAGGTCTTTATCTGGTGGATTCTAGCTGGCCTGTTATTAATGAGCTGGGTGGGACTGAGACAGGAACTTTCCTATTTTCTTTCAAGCAATGCTGGCGTTACAATCTGGGAAAAATAAGTTTTAGAAAAAAACAGCCATGGTTCCCAGTCCCATCACAGTGCTCTGTACCTTGTGAAGAGGAGAGTATTGACAATCTCTGGGAGTTTTGTACTCTGAACAGCATTGCTTCTCTACTGCTCTGCTCTTGGGGGTATAATATGAATTGAATTAATTGCTCAAGCATAAGTGAGAAGGTGAAGGCTATGTCAGGTTTCTCCTTTTTCCCTTGTGAGGTAAACAGGTTACCAATTCAGACCTTGTTAACTTGGATATTATGCAGATCACACTTTAACGAAACAGATGATTAATTTTTCTGGATCACTCATAGTGCAAATGATTGGTTAGAAAGTCATACAGAGACAATGAGCAATGACTGGGAACCCTGCATCTTCTACTTCAGAAGAATGCCTGAAAGAGAGACCTCATTAAACTGTCCAAGACAGGAACATATTTTTAAATGTGTTCAATTCCTAGCACAGGGTGACCCCTTGTTGTCAAAATAAATGAAGTAGAAACACCATCAAGGTATATGATAGCAATTTCACAGACTATCCAGATTTGTAGACCATGAGCTTCACAAGACAGAGTCTGAGAATGAAATTCATCTCACAGGACATCAGTGTCCATGTCTGAGCTATGAAATCTGCAGTCAATGGTGAGAAACAGGAGTTGAAGAGTGCAAGTGCCTCTTAGACCAATAGATATTTTTAAAGTAGACCAGATCAACTGTGCCCTGAAAGCACCTATTTCTCTAAGCTCACAGTAAAAAACACATTATTTGGCTAGGTCTAGGGTTAGATACCTCCATTTGGTCAATTGGATTATGTATATATTATTTCTAAGATTATAAATGTTCTCTGACTTTTAAGTCCATTAACATTCATTGTGAGATCATGGAAAAGGAAGTTTCTTTCAGGTTCATTTAGTATGCAGTGAATATTTTTCTGGAAGTGATCGCTGCATTTTTTCAGCAGAAGAAATATGTTTCTCAAATTCCTATTATTTCTGCATATATATCACACTTCTAATATATGAGTACCATAGGTATGTTATATTAAAAAAGACAATGCACTTCAAGCAATTAGCTTTTTATTTTAGTCTCTGTAGCAGTTACTTAGGTAACACAATTATTATTATGTAGTGGAAATTTTTATGGGCTTGAATGTTTAAGAAGAAAAACAACATTTTCTGTTTTCACTTGGATTGCTATATACTATTTATGCTGTTCAAATATATAAAAGGAAACCATAATTCCCAGCATTTGAAAGCAAAGGCAATTATCCTAGGGTCTGTTAAGATCTTGTATATCAGCCATGTGATTTTCTCCCCTGAAAATGAATAGCAATGTCAGTTGTCCATCAGGCTCTGCCAGTGAGTTAGTCTTGCCTGAATTAAAAAACTTTCAGTGTGGGTGTTGACATGTGAGTCCTGCACCATACCTGAGATCCTCATGTGAAAGCTCTAGATGCCTTTCTCTAGACAGTCTATGACCTCTTAGTGGACTTTAGGGAGTTATTCAGATGGCCAGCTGCCTCATTTTGGTCTAATTTAGGACCTTACGAGTACTCCCTAGATCCCTCATTCAGTACAGAAATAAATTAATCTAATGCCATTTTGGAGGTCTCTGGAGCATTCAGAAGACTGAAGAACCCATCGCATTTGTTAGCCCTGTCACATCTGTTAGCTCCTTGTAGATGTCAGAATAGTTCAGGGCAGCCCACTTAGCACGATGTGCTTGTGTTTCAGCAAGTGAATTCTGCCTGTTATTGACCACCTTGACTAGCTCTCCATTGCTGCCAATGGGAGATTAACAAAGCCGTCTCCACAGAGCACCTCTATTGTAGACATTGAATAGGACATGGTATATTCCATTTCATATGTACCAGCAATGACATGTATATGACATACATTCAGTGCAGAAGCAGCAAAACACAGGAAACCAATAGAAACACGTACAAAACAGGAATTTATGCTTGCTGTCATCAGACTAAAAAGTCACCAGAACATAGTGAAATTGTGAACGCTCAGTCCCAGTATATCCAATGACTCCACTTGTACTGTCGTGTTACTTGGAAGCATCTGAGTCCTAAATTATAATAGCCTCTGTCACGTTCGCTTGAGTAGGGCTATTGATGGAGAATATTGACTGCTCAGCAGGGGTTAATCTAACCCATCTCTATTCCCCTGTAAGCTTGTCAAGTCTGATATTCGTCATAGCTGACAGAGAAACACTGGCATTTCCAGAAAGCTATTGGTGCAATGCCTGACAGATGTCTACTTTGGACTGTGAATTATACTCTGAAAATGCCTGTTTTCTTAACCAGCTGTGGAGGGAGTCCAATACTGCTAAGACCTAATCATGTAGCTGGAGTTCTTTGTTACTGTGTACCTCAGTACACACCAGTGTCTGGAGTGGGGTCTGCTAGAAGTATCTTGCAGGTATTCTCCTATTTTCAACAGTGACTAAGTATCTGGAGTGACAATGTGGGAGCTGTGGTGCTACTAGGGCCTACATCCAGATCTAGGATTCATAAAGCACATCTGTGTCTGCTAACAGATGCACAGCCTTAGTCTTGTCCTTAGTTGATGATGGATAAAATTAGATATGATGAATCCTTTTCTTCCTCTTCCCCGGTATTATAATATATCTTGGCTTTCCCATCAATGAAAATCTGTAATCAGTTACTCAAGCTTTGTTGTTTACAGCAGCTGCGTATTGCTATCCCAACAACCTAGACTGATATACTGATATGATTCATGGATGGGAGATAAAAGTAGGAGAAAAATATAGAAAATCTTTCCTAATACAATTTTTGTTTTACTAAAGAAACTTCACATAAGAGTGACTATTTGTATGAAGGTAAATCTTTTAGTTCTTGTATTTTGCCTCTCCACTAACCACTACTAATGCACACAAAAGTCAATAAAGTGTCAATTTTTGTCTATTACAACCAAAGAAAAATGTATGAGATGTTTGATTTGGGAAATGTAACCTACTATTTGTTACGAGTCCAACATTGCACACTCCTGTTATGAATTCACCGTGTATGTGTGTGCTGGTGTCTAGCAAAATAAAAATAGCTGCAAAGGGCTGGAGAAAACTATCTGCTAGGAAAGTATGACAAACATTTCTCTTTGGAGAGATAATTAATTAAAAAATTACCAAAGCCTTAATTTCTCTGTTGGTATCCACACTTGTGCAAATAACTTTGTTGTTGAAGACAATTTATGATCTGTAGTTACTAGCACAGAAGGACTCTCTAATTCTCTAGTGATAAATGAACTGGTGATATATTAAAAAATCCACTTTTTTAATGGAATCTTAGAACTCGTTGGTTGTACTTATATTAACAGTGCAAGAATTCATCACAGTTTAACACCCTCCAAGCAGGTAGTCAGTCATTGCTGTTACTGTCATGTTGCTCAGAATCATCTAAATGAGCATGGTTTATGCACTACAAGTGGGAACAAGCCTTGCTACCAATTTTTAAAACATATTTTTTCTTTTAATATCATGTCAAATTCTAATGTGCAGAGGATGGTAATATAGTCACTGTCTTTCTTTAGCATTAACAAGAACATTAAGAATTTGCTTTCCCTTCTGCACAGATTCATGCACAGACACCTGAAATTAAATGTGATCTACCTTTCAGCTGAAAGAGCAGTTTTGATATATTTGCTGCTTAGATTCATGTTCCAGAGACTGATAATAAAAACTTTCTGTATATTGTAAAAAAATCCACCTTAGTCTTTATTGAGCAGAGGCGAAAACATCAAATGGAAGGAAGTGGATTTTAATACAGACTTACAAGGGGAATTGCCATTGAAAAAAACTTGTACAGCTTCCAAATGAACTATTTTTATTGGAAACTAGCCATCCTTCTAGGTATCCCATGACATCACAATGATGTTTATATGTATGATTGGAACTATCAATCAATACATTTTGTAGACACAAATCTCCTTTGTGTGCATTTGATTTGCAGAGCCTAACTCCAAAGCCCACACTATGGTCATGTTTAGACATCTACACATTAGATATCTGAGCTAATCATCCAGATTCTGCTCATACTCAGAGGGGAGAAAATGGGCATTTCAGATTCTTGTTGTCTCCAAATAAGTATCTTAAGCAAGCTTTGGATGTTCCTAATTCTCTCTATTGATTAGTAAAGGAATGAGGTGATAACTCATGAAAAGCTAGGGCAAATAAATCCCACTTCATATTAATCTGGTTTGATATGGCACAGATGTGCAAACTTTAGCCTGTATTTCTTGCTTTTCTTTACCCTAATAGCCAAACTCAGAAATCACATAATTTCTGAATGTATAATTGAAAGTCTCATGACCATATTTTTCTTTGTCTTATTGTATGCAGACAAATCTACTAATCAGAAGTGGATTCTGCCTACAGGTTTTATATTCCTCATGTCTGTAACAGGGATACATAATATCATTCATACCCCTAAGCCTTTCCTGAAATGAGATGATGAGTCTTAGTGGGTCTTCACATCTATCAGGTAAAGAAAGTTCAGGTAGTACTAACAAATTTTTAGAAGATGTTCAAGCAGGGTCTGCGTTCAATAGCTCAGGCAGCACATCACTCTTCAGGCAAGGCAGATACTGCACGGTAATCAAGATTGTGCATTTTTTTTGGACAATTGATTAAGTTAGAGATCTGTCTTTCCTGTTACTGTTGGAAGAAGGTCTTTCGTTGCTCATACTAAGCAGGGTCCAAAAACAAGCAGATCCATTCCACCTGAAGATAGAGGCAACCATGGTAGTAAAGCTCTTTCTTAGTAACCACCTCATGTGCATTAGGAATGCAGTGCATCATATACAGCAGCATGCAGAACCATTCAGCTGGGGGATGGAACAATATTGCCCTTTTTAAAAACAGGACTCTGGCAGATCTCCCAGGAGATCTGACAGCCATCATCATTCATCCCCCTTTGTCACCTAAAACTAGTATAAACCATGAGGGAAAAGTGATCACATAGACTTAAACTTACTTGGATATTGCTGTGACACAGGAACTGAGAATAAACTAAACAACACTAACTAAACACCTGTTTTTGTAGAACCAAGCAAATTCTAAATGTGACACCAAATGACCATGGCAAATATTGTAAAATATATTTCTTCATTGTATGTGTTGTATCCAGACAGCTAATAAGAAATAGAACTCTGTTTAAACATATAAAACCTCCTACTGAAGAAGCTCTACACCTTATCTTTTTCAGAAGTTACCTGCTGATTAACAGCATGCAGGATGAAATGGCATATCCAACAGCACAGCTTCTAAGTGAGCTTCTGAAACACTTGCATGAGCCTATAATTTTCACTGTTAAGAGCATGGCCAAAACCTCCTGAGCTATGCAGTCTTTTACAGGCTCATTGTTTGTATCTTTCCCTGTGGCCTCTATATGCAGAAGGTGTTTGAAAAATTAATCTCAGTATATTAAACCCTCTAAGATTTATATCTGCTGGATTTTATTCTAGGGTCTCTTGAGAAATAAAATGTTAAGGATGAACATTCTGTCTCAGGAAAATTGTTCTATCACTGCATACATTTAACATTTCTAGACTCTGAACTAAATGGATTCTAACAAAACTGAAACATAAACTTGACTTTCAAGAATGCCCCAGAGTATTCCCTGGGCAAGCCAGATCAATATCTTCATAGTATACTATCCTGTTAATTTTAGTCTTTACAGCTAAAATGCAAAGCAGATTTTTTTTTTTTTTTTTTTTTTTTAAATCATGTTTTTTCTACTTCATATATTTTTGACCCCTGGGAAGGAATTGGTCATGACAGATTTGTTGTGTTACTATTGTATTTTTTCATTGCAACAACAATCACTACACAATGGAACAAAAAAAAATTGAAAAATATGACTGAATGCACACTTAAAATACATCCCCCTTTATTCTCGAAAAAAGTTTCAGGGTCTTTTGTTCATTGAAATTGAGACTTCATTTACTTTTATTTTAAGGAAAGCAGGAGGGAAGATAAAAGAACATTTTCTTACAAAATGTGACAAAATATATATTCTCCTCCCTAGGGTAAAGACCATGAAAGATTTTCTTTTTCAGACTAGGTGCATGCTCATCTACTTATCTATGCAGCCACTGTATGGCACTTGAATGTAAATCACTTGCAAAATGCCACGGCCAATTTCTCAGTTGCCCATCTCCATAGTATGCATGTGCATTACGTATTATATGGTTAATAGTGCATCAGGTCCCTTGTGGAAAATCAAGAAAGCTTCCACGTCATCCTGAAAGAAAGTGTGGAGATATTTTATACACGTTCAGCCAGGTCAGGCTGTAGCATGTTCTCGGGAGAAATTCCAGCTGAATTCAGGTAGCACTGTGCTGTATGGTGATGTGGTGGGTACAGGGGTACTTGAGGCAGCTAAAACGTGGGAGGTAGTGTGGCTATATCAGCACTATGCTCTCTGTAGATTAATTAGTCCTGCTAAGAAGCAGGATAATAATAGTCCAAGCTAAATGGTTTGAGGTACTTCACAAGTGAGCTGATGCATATCTGTGCGGTGCATTCCTGTCTTCCCCCTGGGCTGTGCTGAACCTTGCTGAGAAGGCCTTCTCTCTGAAACCAAGGACCTCTAACATTCACAGAACCTTAAAAAGCTAGTAGACATAAGGGAATCTACTTTATTGAGTTCCCAAAGAAAAGGTCTGTGATTTGCCCAAGAATGGACAGCAAGACACAGGTAATTCTAGGGAGAGAACCTGGAAAGGTCTGCAAACTTTGTGTCCATTACTCTTTTATTGTCTTAAGGCACGGGACTCAGAGCTGAACGCCACCACAGTGTCTGCATTGCTGCACATGCATATGTGGGGTCTGAGACCATGGGGAAGCTTATGCCAGTTTTTATCTCACTGAGGGAATATATGCTCCTTTCCAGAGTGAGGCATCATCCTTGAAGTGGGAGAAAAATCCTGGAAGAAGCCAGCAGCTCTGGGCACTGAGGAGAATTAAATCATCCAGAATGCAAAATCACAAAAAGAACTGCTAGCATTTTAGCCTACAAGACACACACAAAGATGGTAAAGATGAAACTTAAAGAAGTGTTTTGCCCAGCACTGTACAAAGACAAATGGGAATGAAGGTGAAGAATAAGAATACCAAAGCTTACACCATGTTGCATTGTCCTCCAGATAGTCCTCTGGGAAGCAAGAGGGAAACAGATTCAGGGAACAGAAAAACAAAACAAAACAAAACAAAATAAACCACAGGTTATACCAAACAGGCAACCACAGAGAAGATAATGCGTCTTTATAAGCAGTTGATTTAAAATGAGAAATTGTAGATCACGCTCTACAGAAGCAGCTGAGCTCAGTGGTTAAAATTATTTACTTTCTCACAGTATTTATTTTACTGAAATTCAAGTGTTATTATTAGGTGCCTAGACCAATGTTGTCACTTTTTGGCACTTCATAGTAGAGGGATATGTGATGATTTCTCTAGCTATTTAAACATGTACTTTAGGATAGGATGAATCATGCTTTAGAAATATTTGATCTCAATTCAGTTGCCTAAACGTATGTTTAGACAACTGAATAAAGGCCTTTATTTCTCTCTGTTAAAAGTAAAAGCTATGGTCAAATCTAGATATCTGATTATAGGTATCTACACTACAGATGTCTGTACTGAATCAGAAAAGTCCTCATTTTTGCTTCTGCTACAGTCAGTAGAGAACTAATGTAGAATCCAGTTGCCTAAATACAGGCATAGCAAGTGAATTTAGTAGCTCTGAGGGATTCCAATTTCCAGCCTTATTTACTAAGCTTTACTGGTTATATCTATGACAATAACACAGGGAAACCACTTTCCACATGGAATGGAATAGCTGAATTAATGACACAAGTTCAAACACGGATGAAGCAGCGCCTTCTCAGATGGGTTCATTTCCTGGTGATTTCACTGTAGGCTTCTTAGGAGGACTGTGTTGTGCAATGTTCCTTATACAATGTGCTCAGTTGGATTAAGCTTATAAATGAGCATACAAGCAAAAATAAAAAAAAGGGGTTCAGATATGCTACATGTTTGTATCAGTTTGAGAAGCAGAGGAAATACTTTCTAAAATTTGCCTCTTCTGAGGACATACTGTCAACTACAGATGAAAGCAGAATTATTTGTCGTTTCTTTTGAGGCTTACATAGCTACATGTTTGGAGTATGAGATGACAGTTTATAGTTAAGTGGTCTGACACTGTTTTATGTATACAAACTTGAGAATAGACTTCTAAAAGCATTAATGTAACAATGAGCAGTCAGTTGACTCACAAAGAAATTTGCTTCTTCTATTTATAATAATCAGGAGGAGTTTTAATTGTGTGACACTAATATAAAAAAAATAAAGCTATACATTCATATTAACCAAGCAATAGAAAATGGTCAGTGTGCAGACTGGAAAACTGCTGTGTTATTTGCCTTATATCCTGTTAGCAATGCAAGGGTTAGGAGGATCTAAATGAAGCTGGTCCTCCAGGCTCTGTCTAAAGTTAATGAAGAGAAGGCATGTGATTCAGGGAATGATTCAGCACATTAAACGATGAGAATTTGATACAGGCAGGTTGAATGGTGCTCCTGTGAGGCAGGAGTACAACATTTATATCCTTCTGGATAAAATTACCAGGGCTGGCATGAGGTGCAGGCAGTGACCTTTCTCATGTGCTAAGGGATTACAGCTCTGAAACCAGGCCTTCTGCTCTAATCCACATAAATGGCCTTTCCTTTCTCCAGCTGAGGTCACTGGCCATCTCTAACTTGAGGGATGGTTAGTCTCAGCCCAAAAGGAGTTAATACATGCATCACTGCCATTTGGAGATGGACTTGACATCAACACTCATCACTAAAAAACCCATAAATAGTTATTATTTTAAATACAGACAGCAAGAATAACAAATAGCTATTGGGCTTGGGTGTTTTTTAAACTAACAGGAGCAACACTAAGCTTCTAATTTTTTTTTTCTGAAATAATGCACAAGCACACCTCGTTAAATCATATGGAGACAAGTTGTGCTTTGAAAGTCTACAAGTTATTAGGAGCTATAAAGGATTATCTGCGTTGGCAGTTTTCCTTAGTTACAGCCTTTAAAGGCTGGTAGCGTATGACACACTGCTTTATTCAGGATGCTGGCAAGTATTTTGGAAGCCTGTAGTTTAAAAAGGATATTGATGTGCTTAGAAATATTCTCCTTATATCAATATGGAAAGTCTCTGAAACCTGTCTTTTTCATTACAAAAATACCTGAACCGTTCCTACAGCATAAGAGTAATCCAAGCTGAACTGTGCTACCAGTCTTCTTTTTTATGCTCTCCTCCTACTTCCTCTGTTTGAAACCTTTAGCTTTGATGGAGCATGATTGAAAGAAGGGCTGGTTCTCAGAATCTAATGTGAAAGGATAAAATTAAGATCCTGTCAAAAATGGATTGTGTATTGACAGCCAGATTTTTTAGCCTGAGATACTACACTGTGCTATGAACCTGCTGTGGTAGAAAGACCTAAGCCTACAACTGAGGTAAACATCTATTCTGCTTCTCTTTTTAGGATAACCGGGCAACACTATTTCTAGAAATGTGGAGAGCTAACAAACATTGCTTTTTGCTGCAGGGTAATTCCATGTCTTGACTAGAAATGCTATGTTATTTTCCAGTTTAATTGCCATGAAGATTGACAGAATAGGGTACATAGCTAGAATATAACACAGATAGAGGTGACGGGAAAGAATTGGGAGTGTGGAAGACTACTGTGATCATCAAAGGAATTTACTGAATGTTGATGTCAAGAAGATACCCAGATCCTTATCTGAAGTGGTATATTCGGGTTCCTGCTCAGGGGTTTAAGCTGCATGTTGGAGAAATCTCTAGGCATATTAGGCTCATGATCAGAACCTTAGCAAGAAGCCCTGGTGCAGCCAGCACCTGCCTGGCAGCCAATAGGAGTGTAGCCCACCAAAACCTCATACCCACAACTAACAGTTGCTGCTTCCAGCTGAGTGCTCCTCGCTCTTGCTATAGTCCTGAGCATGGCTCTCTTTGGAAAGACAGACCAACACTGTGGGAGTGTTCAGTAATAAGCTTAGCAAGCAGAGGGTGTGCGATACAACTTATTTTGATTCAGACGCTTTACAGCTCTTTAATTTTGCTCATTGGCTTTACCTTGAGATGATTGCCGAGACAGTATTAACAGCTAGAATAATTAGCCCTCTATGAATCTATAGATGTATAAATAGCAGGAACATTGAAGTCTAAATGTGAAACCAATGACTGGTAGTAAAAAAAAAAATAATCTTATGTTAAATCTTGTTTTCAAAATGATCGAATAAATAAAGCAAGATTAATGATCACTGAAGTTTTAGCTGATAAAAGTCAATTTTTGAGATGGAAACAAAGCAGTGGTAATTTTATAATTACGTAAGGAAGTAGAACAAATCAATGTGCCTTTGCAAACGTATATATTACAAAACTGTCTGCTAAACATTGCTTTAATACATTAAAACCATTTTTAATAATTTTAAATAAAAATTGCCATGGATCACTTTTCAAGGAGAATTTATACTGCAAACTACCTGCTGTGTCATCTGTTTTATGGACTCTAGGAAACAGCGTGTTCTCTTCTAACATTTCTAATATATACAAACTGAATCATATTGTTCTCCTACAATGCAACCCTGTACCATTTCCAATAGAGAAAAAAACCCCCATTTACTGAATGCTGGCATAGCTGGCATAGAAACTATATAGACTGATCATTAAATTATTTAAAAAATTGTCAGGAGATTATCATGCATATTATATTATATATATATATATATATATTATCGAGACATTGCTACTAATTTGAAAAATGGAATATATTTTGCCTTACCAGTCTATCCAAACTTGTGCCAGCAGCAGTTGTAGGTCGCTCCTCTGGGTTATATGGTCTAAACCGGGTATTGAAGTTTTCAGGGACAGAACGGGAAGACCTCAGAGCAGGTGCTGGTTTAGGTTGGCCACATCCCTGGAAGACCTGAAAAAGGTATTGTAGGTTATATGAAAATCATAAAAAATAAAGGGAAGCTGGTATTTTATAACTACTTTATTCTCTCTTCTGTGTGTTTAAAGCTAGGTTTACTTGATGCTTTGATAACAGTGAATTGAGAACTTGCCCTGCATTAAAACTCACGTTAATAATTAAGTCTTATTAATTACTCAATTAAGGCATAAAAACAGAACACGGGAAACTGAAAAATCTTTAACTTTAGCAAAAACTAAAACATCATGTGTTGTCAACATTATTGTTAATGCTAAATTCAAAACACAGCCCTGTACTAGCTACTAAGAAGAAAATGAACTCTGTCCCAACTGAAGAAGGATGGAAGGTGATTATCAGAAGTTAACATCTGAAAGCATTTTAATTGCTGCCTTTCCAGGAAGAGAAATGAGCAAAAGGAAGTCCTTTGTGGCAGGATTTAGGCAATAATTTTTTAGTTTTTGTAAAAATGGGGTATCTACGCAGACTCACACTCCATTCATAATCCTTACCAATAGCTTTTCCTGCCTTGTAATTTTGCTTGTAGTCTCAGAGAAAAGGTCATTGATGAAATAGTCTTATAACTAGATAACTTTATATTCCCTACCAAACTCTCCCTAGAAGAGGGATGAGGCATTTTGAGTGGGCAATAATGATAATTATTTTCTACTACTGTGTTTGTGTTCAAGGCATAAATATAAATGTTCCGAGTTATGAAATTTTTCATATACTTTCATTTGGAAAAAAGTTCTGTATCTAGTAGATACTAAAGGACACAGAGGACACTTTAGTTATTGGATATCAAGTATATATCTTGGAGAAACTCTCACAGAAGTAGTTCAATTCAAAGGAGGTTGACTATTCACAGACTTCAATTTTTCACGTGCTCTCATGAATTAGGAACCTAGTGCTTGGCTTCATACCAGCATTTTCAGTTCGGAAATCACTCTTTTGTTGTTTTACATGTGATAGTTGTAGTTTGCCTGTTTCAACATTTTGTCTCCATTCAGAAGGGAAAAAAAAATTAAATGTCAGAATCTCTAGTAATATATATTTTACAAAACTTTAATATCAGATACAAAGCTTTGTGGAGGTGAAAACTCCTGTGGAGGTGCTGTGTTTTATTTGTAGAACCAGCTTACTTCTTTTTGTGTGGCAAATATGATAATAAACTCACAAGCTACATGGTGAGGCAATAATTAAAAAGGATCTTGTTTCACTTTTAGACTTTTAAATTTTCCACCTTCAGTAGTTCTATCCTGAAGTATCTATGGATGGTGTGACTTTTGCTGCTTTCAGGGTACATAAGATCTGGCTTTTAGTTAGGCTTTCCCATGTTAATTTAGAAGCCCCAAGTGACTGAAAATTTGCTGAAAGAATCTGATTCATACTAAATTTATGTCCAATCATCAGGTCTATTTTGGCTTAAAGTCCAGTAAGTCAGCTGTTGTATGGCCATTGGGATTTTTAACTTATGAGTGGAATATTGCTTGCTCCGATTTTGGAATATCTGTCAGATTTTGTTAAGAGTTTCTACTCTCTCTAGTCATGAGGACTATTGGACAATAAATTAATCAACAAGGAGAGACAATTTTAGCTTGTAAAGTTCTAATTATTTAATAAGTAATGTATATGTTGGGAGCATCAGTTATACTTACAAAAGTTTACTTATATTTCTTCTGACTGAAGAAAAGTTACATGCAGAAAACTTAACCATTTATTTAGCTATCTATGAAATCCCATTTAGTCAATTCAACAATCAGGTATTTGCTTACAAAGACAAACAACAATTATCCAATGTAACTTTGCTCTTGGTGGAAAGGAAAGACACTGAATTTCCTTAAATTTCAGTCTGTGACTCTTAGGCCACTTAGATGACCATGTGGAGAAACTGCGAGTCCACGTAATTTATTTTCTACTGGCAAATTATAAAACGGAAGTATGACCATTGTATATAATACACATCATCGGTAGGCTTATTGTTTCCTTTTTCTTATGGGATGCTGAAAAAAAGCCCAGCACAGACTTTGTGGTCTTCAGCTTCATATAAATAGATGTAGCATGTAGTAACTTAATGTTAAATGGCCTGGCAGAAATGCAGTAAAAATACAATATTCATTAACCAAATTTTGAGTGCAAAGCAGATATTTCCTAATTTGTGTCTAGGTATTTTGACAGAACACAAAATGTAAAGCTGATACCTGAAAATAAAAAATGCTTAACAGAATCATAGAAATATAGAATGG
>WBNH01002242.1:0-17748 GCA_013401255.1 Urocolius indicus
AAAACAAACAACCCTCCCCCCCCAAACAAACCCAAGCGAAAAAAACACACCATTTCCCTCCCCATTTAGCATGGAGGTGGCAGGGAGAGGGAAAAAAAAGAGTTAAGGGACTTGTAAGGGTGCAGGCTGAGGATGTGTTTGGGACTTTAGTGGTTTTTTTACCTGTCTAGAAAACCTTCCTGATTATTTTTTAACATTCCCAGTGCGCTTGGCCCAGAAGCCAGCCTGGGTTTGGGACAGCAGTTTCAGTTCCTCGCTCTGTTTGGCATTGTCAAATCCACACCCCCCACAACCCCAACCCCAAAAGCCCTTTTATTTTCACCTTTGCATTTCATGGATGGGAAGTACCTGTTGCTCTGGATGCTGGAGGGTGCTGACTGCCCTTTCCTGATGCTCAAACGATGGCATCCAGCAGAAACTCAGACCTCCCAGCTTCAGCCAAACAAGCCCAGGGGAGGTGGCAAGGGCACTGCCAAAGGGGACGAGCTCGCTGACCCCTTCCCGGTGTCTGGGCAGCATTCCCTGGCAATTGTAGCATTTCTAACCCCCACCCAAAAAAAAAGCAGGAAAGCTGTATTTTTGCATCTCTGCTGCAATGTGTGTTTTACTGGAGCTGCTTTACCCCATCATAGCGGTGTCTCGGCTTCTCAGCTCCACGCTCCCCACTCACCTCCGCTCTTCCCCGTGGGGATCCTGGGTGTTTTTATCCAGAGTTCACCTTAAAATCCCATCTCAGGGGCAGCTGTGCCTCCCTTGGCTCAGCCTGGCTTTGGGAGAGGAGCCCGGCCCAGGCTAAACTTGTGCTCTTGACTCAGGCGCTGGCAGTGGGCTGCAGGCCGGCACACCACTTCCAGGCACTTAAAAGAGCATTTGGGGTCTCACCCCACTGAGGAAGGACCACACTGATTTAACCCCATGAAGGCAGGACACTGCTGCACTGGGATGAAGTCATTTCCTTGTCTGTGTTGCAGGAGAAGGGGGATAAATAGGGGAGCAGCAGGGGTTGGTTTAACCCATTTATGGCAGCTGGTGTGGGGAGTTAGGGCAGGACAAAATGAGAGTGTTCACCACCCAAACGTGGAGTCTACCCATTGGATCTGGATGTCAGCCCCTACGTTGCTTGGGATTAGATCTGCAGTGACATAACAGCTCTTATTGCTTCCCACCTTGCCAGTGCAAGGTGAAGGGCAAACCCCTTATCTCTGTCTTGCTTGGTGCCAGGGCTGTAGTGACAGTCTGGAAGGGCTGGAGCAGCATCCCTTTGGCAGTGCCAGGAGGACAGCCAGCACAGACACCTGCCGTGGCTCTTACATGCTGCCTCTAGTCGAGGCTCAGAGCCCAAATACCCCCTTTCCCATGATGGCTGGGCCGTCCTGGCATTGCAGGACACCCCAGGTTTTAATGCAACAAGTCTCTATTCCCGTTTCCCTGCGTTTTGGTGTTTTCCAGCATGACATTAAACAAATCAAACCCCCCCCCCCCCCCCCCCCCACACACACACACAAAAGAAAGTGAGAATTTCAGCAGATAAAACCCCAGAGCAGCAGCAGTTTGCAGCAGTAAACACCTTGGAAAGTTGCTCTCAATTTTTCTCCCCACCACCACCTCCCTGCCTGCCCTCCTCTCCCTCTCCTCCTCCTCTCTCTCTCTCTCTTAAGGTAGCAGCGTGGGAGCTTTGCCAAAACATTGCGGTCCCGTGGGGAAGCTTTCCTCTCACTGAAAGAGCCCTTGCGCCTGCCAGCCCAATTAAAACAACGTGAAAGGAAAGCAGCATCTGGAATTGCGCTGCCTCTCACAGCCAAGTCACAATTGTTTAGTCTGAAAGTCGTTTTCAGGGAGAGGGAGGCTGGCTGGCTGAGCAGTGGCCCCCACATCTGGATCTGCGGCTAGACAGCCTCTTTGGCTGCAGTCCTGTGTGCATGTGCATTTTTAACTTTAGGATATGCTGACAAGTTAAGAAGTCAGAAAGTCAGTCACAGCAACAGCCTCCCTGGCCCCTTCCTCCCTCCTTCCCTCCCTCCCTCCGCCCCTTTCTAACACACACACCCGCAGTTGACTAAATACAATTTCTCTGACATCCTTTCATCTGGAGAGAGTTTCTTCCCTTTTCCAGCTTGCAGCCGCGGGGTCCCTGATGAGTTATTTGAGCTGAGCCAACACATGTGAACAAAAAGTCTTCTCTTTGGTTTATGCTGAAGGGCCTCGTCTGTGCTACTACCCCCATTCCGCCGGCAGCGGGGCTCTGTCGCGCTCGCGCCGCGCGGCTGCCTCTCGCCGCTGCCCTGGCGTGACAGGGCCTCTGGTGTGATAGAGAGAGAGAGAGGGGCTGTGGTGTGATAGAGAAGGGCTGGGATGTGGTTGAGGTTGAGCTGCCCATCGGGGCTGGCAGCCCAAAGGGGAGGGGAGGGGAGGGGAAGGGAGTGCAGAAAACAGAGCTACCGATCCCGGGCGGCTCGGCAGGAGCGTGGCCAAGTCAGCCTCACCAAAGCCTGATGTTATAATTTTTGTTGCTCCAAAGCCTTGCCTGAGATGTTGGGGTGTTGGTTGGTCAGTCATTCAGCAGGCAAGATCCCCTAGAAAAAGGAGTGAGGAGGGCAAATCTGAGCTTTTATAGACACAGCTCAGGAGAGAGCGCTGACCGTGCTGCTGTTACCAGCTTGCATCTGTTCACACAGTGCCCAGAAATACCCTGAGTCCTCCCCAGCGTGGTTTTGCCAACCCAGGAGCTGTGACCAATACAGAAGAGATGGCTCAGGAGACTGACCAAGGCAGAAAGGCTGGCTCAGGAGGTTGATCAAGGGAGCCACCATGCTGCCATGGTCCCTGGTGACCCCTGCTCACCAAAACACTGCTGGACAAACCCATCGGGGTGATGTACATCCCACAGGACCAACATAGCAGTGAGAGGCTTCAGAGAGCACCTTGTATGATGAATGATTTCCTCCAATCTACCAGAAACACCAGCACAACCAAGCTGGCAGTATCTCCCCTGGCTCCCATGGGCATCCCTCCCTCTGCCCCTCTGCTCTGTGCCTGTTGATCTGCAGCTGGGAAATAAGGGAGAGTTTCCATTCGAAGGGAGGTGGTGGTTATGGGCTGGGGGTCTCCACTGCTACCTGGAGCCATTCTGGGCTCTGCTTTCACACCCACACCAGCCACTCAAAGGCTGCTCCGTGTTATGGCCACAAGTGGCTACTGATTTGGTTGAGCACAGTCGAGTTGGCTGGTGCAGAGATCCTGACCATCCCAGGCTTGCAGAGTCCTGTGGTGCAACATGTACGCCCCTCATCAAAGCAGATGCCATAAATCCAGGGTCTGAAAAGCCCAGGGGCAGCATGACAAGATTTCTTCTCTGGGAAAGCAGCTTTTTGCTTTTGTCCCTTGAGTTCCATCTAGAGCTAAGCTGCTCCTGCCTCTCACCCCAGTGCCAGCCCATGTTGCTTGGCCTTTGCTTAGCCCAAGTTAACCTGCACCCAGAAACGGGCTCATCCCCAAGACTGGGGTGGGGATCCCTGGGATGGGCCATCTGCCCCGAGCCCTTGGGGCTAGAGGGGAGTTGCTGGCTCCAGGGAATGGCTGTTTTCCCCTCTCCCTGCTGCCCTTCCCCACGCCCTCCCGGGTGTCCCTCGTGCTGCCCCTGTGGATCTGCAGGAGTGTCGCTACCAAACTGGTTTAGCAGCTCTGTAGGACGAGTCATGTTGTTTTGAAAGGCTCCCAAATACATGTTGTTCACCAAGCTCTCCTGTATAAATAAATACCAGCATTTCTCTCCTGACCTTTGCTCTCCTGCCGGGTTTCTCCTAAATGCAGAGCACACGAAAGCGCCTTTTATCCCCAGAGAAGCCCACGTCACCCTGGCTCCTTGTCTCTGTGCCCATGGTGCTGCAAAGACACATCTGGCAACTGTTGTCTTCGTCCTACTCCCTCCCCACAGCCTCAACCCTTGGCTTCATGGGAGACCTAGAAGCATCTGAGCTTCTCCTGCCTTGAGCTGAGGGGCCGGAGGAGGGATGGGAAGGCAGTAGCATCAATGGCAGCATTCACAGATCCCACGTGAGGCCTCCAGCTTGTTCTGAAAGGGGCTGAAAAGCCCTGTGCCACGATGCTGGGATGGCTGTCCCCAACAGGGGGTTTATCTTTCTTTGCCTTCTACTTTCTGAGCCTGACAAGGTAAAGAGGTCATATCTCCAAGTGTGCCTGGGCAGCCAGAGCTTTTGCAATTGTATCAGGAGTCTCGTGGTAGCCAGTGTTTACTCTGAAACCTGTCCCGTGGCTTTGTTCTCCCCGGCTTGCTAAAACACTGGCAGATCTATGAAGCCAGAGGGTCACAGGGGAGAGGGGGAAAAAAAAGGAAAGATTCCCATGGCAATGAAAGAAAAACAACACCTTTAGGATCTTAGACCCGACTGTAACCTTCTCCCGGCAGCACCTGCATCGTTGCTTGCTGCTTTTTGGTGATGTGAGAGCAGAACCTCGTCCTCTGGCTGCGTGGCAGGGACACCAAGGATATAGGACAACAGAGCACTGGCTGTGCTGGCTCCAAGCTCCTCAGCCACCCTGAGGTTGTTCTTGCCATTGGAAAGCAGTGCCTGCTATCGATAACCCCCTGATTGATGGCTGGGTAAACTCGCCTTGTTTACCAACGTGGGTGTCACACTGACAACAAACAGGTCTCTACCCCCAGCGTGTCACAAGCGAGGGAGGATGGTAAATAAGAAGTGACACGTAATGCTGCAGAGCCCAGGGCTGCTGGGACAAGGGAACAGATTCCTCCCCTGCGTGGCACGTTGCAGCAGAAGCAGATCGAAGGCTGGGTCATCTCCTTGGCAAACACTGGAGAAAACAGTGGAAGCTGCTTGGGAAAAAAAGAAGAGGAAGAATGATTCACCCTGTTGTAGATTCCTTTTGGGGTCTGGGTTTGCCCAGCACACAGGGGCATTATGGCAGAGTTGCTGAGACAGCACGATGGGCAGAGCCCCCTGTGCAGACCCCCTTGCAGCCCCCATCATGCCATAGCTGCTGGGACAATGGTCTGAAACACACAAGCTAGTGGCCAAGGTCCCCCCATACCTGGGGCTGTGGCATACTTACTGAAAGTGGGACCATCTGGTATTTAAACTCAGGTCTAATTCCTCCCATTTATTTCCCCAGTGTCCTTGAGCACATCGTTTCCCTCTGCCTCAGGCTCCCAGGCACCTGGATCCTGCCTCATCACATCCTCTCTTGTGCCACATCCAATGACAACCATGCCAGAATCTCCTCATCACACTGCTGTGGGTGCCAGGCAAGCCCATGGCTTTGGTGAAATCAGCCTGGCCTTCTGCAGAAAGCCCATCAAAACCTGTGGAAAAAGCCTGACTGAAGCAGCCATCCTGGATGGACACAGGTACAAGTGAGGGCAGCAAATGCCCATCCTCCTGCCAGCTGCCCCAGCTGTGGTGCCTGGAGCCAGCCTGCTGGCTTCCAGGTCTGCTTACCCCTTTCCCCAGCCTGCATCCAGCTTTTCTGCCCCAATGCCCCCAGCACTGCCCACTGGTAGGACCCCGAGGGACAGCCCTGTTCCCCACACGTGCTGCTCTTCTCTCTGCATAGTGTGGGCTGTCCTGCTGCTTGCAGAGAGGGCAGGAGGACCAGGGTGTCCCAGGCATGAAACCATCCCTGGGCTGACCTGTGGCTGATGCTGCCAGGAGGCCTCAGCTCTGCCCATTGCAGGCAAACTCTGTCTGACAAACTCTCCCGGCTTGTGTGCAGACCTCTGGGTTTGGTTCAAACCAGAAGCAGTCACTGCAAAGCCATGGGTGAGATGCACAAAGGCCAAAAGCTGCTCCAAAAGCACTTTCAAACTATCTTCTCCCATTTCTTCTTCTCATGTTGGAGTCAGAAGTAGCAGATCAGCCTTACCTGTGGTATTCAAACTCAGGTCCATTTCCTCTTATTTACTTCCCAAGTGTCTTTGAGCACATCATTTCCCTCTGCCTGTGAAATGAGGCTGAAAATGCACCCAAGCCCATGTAAAGTGCCTCAGGCTGTCCAGACATCCTCAGAGCTCTGGCAGGAACCCTGATGTCTCTTGGTTTGTGCCAGTGGGTTAACGAAACCTGCTGTGAACTGATCAGTGTGATCACAGCAACATGCCCCATGGAGCTGCCTGTCGTGAGTGCTGCAGAGAGCTTGCATATCAATATTAGAGACTCTCACACACTGACTGATGAAAACTCTGATGGGAATAACCTAAACCACAGGAGAGTGAGGTGGGATTCTAGAGCCACAGAGCAGAGATGCTGAGCACAACGCTAACAGGGGATGAAACTTTTCGCTCTCTCCTTGCTGCCTGGTCCCCATCCACTCGTGCCCCTCACACACAGACACACACACACACACACAGACAGACAGAGTTTCTGGGTTTATTTTATATCTTCCCTCGTAAAGCTCTGCGTCCGTGCTGCTCTCGTATCAAAGCCAGCAGTGGCCCCTCGGATAAACATGTGGTCAGGAGACAGAAAACTCCAGGCTACAACACTATTCGTTTCACCCCCAGCAGCATAAACTGAGAGGCTTTTAAGAAGGGCGAATGGTTTTCAGTAAATCTCTCATATCAGCAGAAACCTTTGAAAGAGTTTGTTTAAAGGCTGTGGAGATAAACAGCCCAGCCAAGTGTTTGTTTAAGATGTATGTACTCTGTGTCGACTGGTAGGCTGGTATTTATATCAAGGGGTGGGGGGGGGGAGTGGAAAGGAAGGCTAGGATCTTTTTGACCCTTTGCTAGCTCTGGCTGCACGAACCTGGGGTGTTTGGAGAGCTGGAGGGTCTGGGCTGGGTGTCAGGCAGGGCCCTGGGCTGCGGCTGGGGACAAAGGCAGGAGGGTGTGTGAGGGTGTGCGAGGGCTTGGGGCCAGCCTCAGCATTTCTGTGCTGTGCAGAGGCGTGCAGAGGGCCTGGCTCAGATCACCGTGCCAGGCACTGGGGAGATAAATGTGTGGTGAGGGATTCCCTGCCTCGGACAGCTTTGCAAGCTCAGTAAAGCCCAGTAAAGTGGAGGGAAGGGAAGGAAGGAAGGATGTATGAGCCTAGGAAGCACACAGGCAAAGCTCAGCCCAGACTACCCTTGGCCATGCGGCAGCCTGGGGCTGACACAGGAGCTCAAAGTCACCGCCTGAGCCCCGCTCTGTGCCTTCAGCTGCAGCTGGAAATGGCTTTTCAGCAGCTCAGCAAAAGGCGAGTTGAGTAAAGGTGTGTTGTACTTCCAGTGACATTGACTGCAGGGCAGCAGGGCTGGGGGTGCTGAGCAGCATCCTAGCATGGCCCTACCACACTGATCCCAGAGACAGGACCAGCCAGGGAGGCTGAGGTCACAGAGGGGTCCTGGGGGAGCTGAGGCCACAGAGGGGTCCCAGGGAGCTGAGGCCACAGAGGGGTCCCAGGGGGGCTAATGGAACAGAGGAGTCCCAGGGAGCTGAGGGCACAGAGGGGTCCTGGGGAAGCTGAGGCCATAGAGGAGTCTCAGGGGGCTGAGGGCACAGAAGGGTCCTGGGGGAGCTGAGGCCACAGAGGGGTCCCAGGGGGGCTAATGGAACAGAGGAGTCCCAGGGAGCTGAGGGCATAGAGGGGTCCTGTGGGAGCTGAGGGCTCTTGGAATGCCCCAGAGGAGGCTGGGGAGGTGCCACCCTCACTCCTTGCCTGCAGTCCTGGCTTTAAGTTTTGCCCCCAGTTCATCCCAGCTGCAGGGCCCCCCGCTGCATGTCTGCAAGGGACAGGTTTGGGGGGGTCTGTCTGCCCTTCCCTGCCCTGCCAGGAGAGCATTCCAGTAAAGAGGGGAGCCCAGACTTTCCTGGCGACCAGCCGGTTCTGTCACCTTCCCTTTCAGACCTGCCCCTGTAAATCATCTGCATGGCTTTTCCCCCTCCCCTAACCTAAACAAAGCCTGGATGCTTAGCAGCCTGTCTCTGGGAAGGAGGTGCAGTCAGAAGGGACTTGCTCTAGATTTACCCTTGTGTAACAAGCAGCAGAATCTGGCCTGTTTCCTGGCCTGGGTGGGAGTGCAATATCCCATCAGCTGAGCTGGGCACCTGAATAACACTTCCAGTACCTTCTCTCAGCCCCAGGGATCTCAGTAGCACAAACAAATCTTCCAAGTGCACTCAGTGCTCCTTCTGCCACTTGTAGGGCAGATCCTGGGGTGAGGATCAGAGTGTCCTCCACATCTGCCAGACATGGGACGTGAAGGGAAAGAGCTGAGTCTGTCAGGTGGGAACGAAGGGCGGTGAGCTCAGAGCTCAGCTGGTTTAAATCAGCACTGGTGCCGGTGGAGTAGCACCAATTTACACTGGCTGATTTGGCCCAGAGTGTTTTGAAAGGCAGCCAATGCTTGCAGCTTCCACCCAGGGGCACCTGGATAAAAGGGGCTCAGTCTTAATGTGTGTTTTCCCAGAAGGATGGAGTTTTTCTCCTTGCACTGCTGTTGACTCCCAGTATGTTGGCAGCACGCTTCAGAGCTCCTCATGTGATGGATGAGGTTCCTGTGCATATCACAGGAGTGTTCTAGCTGGAAGGTGAGTCTTGATTTAGGTAACAAGTCCAATTGTATGTCATGTTTTATAGCCAGGGAAGTCCTCAGCCTGGTGCTCCTAACCTGCTGTGTGTTGAGCATTCAAGCTGTAGAGGCCCCAGCCTCTTGCAGGCATCACAGAGCTTCACAATTAGTGCAAATCCTATAACTTCAGAAGCAGATTATGCCTCCTGATAGAAAAGAAACTTTTTCCTTTAAATTCCAGCTCCTGCTAATTAAAAAAAAAAAAAAAAACCCAAATCTTCAACTGAGGGTTTTGTTTAAAGAAAATCAGATGATCTTGTTTGGAGCTCTTAAAGCTGTTGTCATATTTCTAAGTGTTAGAGGCACTAAATGTTCTCCAAACAAATCTGTTCAGAACTGCCCTGCCCCCTCCCCTTGCAGAGCTGCACAAGTGAGATGCTCTCAGCCTGCTCCTCTTGCCTGGTTTGGGTGGTTTTTTTTAGCTCTGGAAAGATTGCTGAAGCTGACCTGCTTTGGAAATGCTTCACTTTGGCCAAACCCACGAGGTTTTGTTGTGTTTACCCTTGTTACTGGCTGAGCTACCTGTCCAGGTCACCTGGCTATTGAAACACCTTGAGGTTTGAGATGGAAATGCTGCTTTCAGTCCTCTCAGAAGCATTAATTTCCAGAGCAGTTTGGGGTGAGGGCCCAGCACTGCCCTGCCCTATGTCAGGGCTGCCTCAGAGAGGATGCTCAGAGGGCCAAGTCTCCCTCACAGGTGGCATTGACACCTCTCTCTAATCTATTTTAACTCTTGCTGCAAAAAAAGATTGTGTCCTCCCTTGGTCATGTGTTGCAGAACCTTTGTACAAAGCTTTCTCTATCCTAAAGCTGCAAGCAAAGCCCCTTTCTGCTC
Source organism: Urocolius indicus (assembly GCA_013401255.1). Lineage (NCBI taxonomy): Eukaryota > Metazoa > Chordata > Aves > Coliiformes > Coliidae > Urocolius > Urocolius indicus. The sequence continues at coordinate 9,425 of WBNH01002242.1, forward strand.
CTCCTGTGCTGGGGAGGTGGAAAGCAGTTGATCTCTGTCCTCATGGCAGCAGCCTTTTATACTGCAAGCCCCTTATCTGCCCTCCTTAGCCTTCGCTGGGCTAGACTAAACAGACACAGCTCCTCCAATCTCCCCTCAGGGGTCATGTTTTCCAAATCTCTTATCATTGCTCCTCTCCTTGTCTTTGAACTCCCTCAGCTCGCTGCTCTTCCCCAGGGCAGGCGGTGTGGCATGGGTACCATCCTGAGCCCCACAGCATCCCAGTGCACCTTGACACGGGCTCTGTCTGAACTAAGTCAGTCCTTGGCTCCTACTGAACTGTGGATCTTGCTCCTTGTGCTGCTGGCTCACCAGCCTTGTTTTGGGCTACCAAGATGCTGAGGGGAGTGGAACATCTCTGAGGAGGAAAGGCTGTAGGAGCTGGAGAAGAGAAGGCTGAAGGGGAACCTCAGCAACACTCTCACAAGTACCTAAAGGGTGGGTGTCAGGAAGATGGGGCCAATGTTTGTTCTGTGGTGCTGTCACAGGACAAGGGCTGATGGACATCAGCTGGGACATAAANCTTACTGCAGATCATTAGGCAACACATTCCTTCTATGAAGATGGTTTGGAACACCAATCCCATCCCTCTCCAGACTGCTCTCACAGACATCCCAGGTGTGCTCTCTGTGCAGTCAAACCACTAGAAATACTGCCCAGGCCTGAGCTGGGGAATGATCCCTCCCTGCCCCAGCCCTTAAAAAATCCTTTCATTTTGACAGCAAGCTGCTGCTAGCTCCTGGTGCAGTTTCCCACCCAGCTGTGCCTCTGTGGGATGATGATTTCATCCCAAGACCTTGTTACCTTTATTTGCTCATAAGGACACTGGGGAGGCTGCATCAAAGCCTATGGCACAGCTGCCCCTCTCCCCATTGCAGCCTCTGCACAGAAGTTGCAGACTTTCAGACCCATCTCCTTGCCATTCTCTTTTCTCTCCTTACAAATTGATTACTTAATAATCTATTTGTGTATCTTTCTGAGTATCAATTCATTCTGACTAATCCCCCCCTTTCATCACAGATGTTATGATTCTCTTCTCCAGCCCTCGGGGGAATTCACCATCTGAGTTCCTGCAGGTACAAAGCCAATGGATCAGAAGGGGCTTGAATCTCTCCTGATGTACATGATGGAACCACAGAGGTTTCTCCAAGCCCATCTCCACTTGCAGTGACAGCACCTGAGGGGGAATCTGTCCCCCCACCAGCCTTGGGGCTCTGAGTTAGGTGCTGGGGAGGTGTGGGGTTTGTGCTGGCCTAGCTGCAATGGCATTGCTCCTGGGGAAGTGTCTCTGTGAGGATGTCTCACTCTCTGTGCCCATCTCCTCCCTGCACATCATGAAAGCAAATCCTGAGAAACCACTTTCTTTACTCAGTGGGAATTTGGAGCCTCTCAAGTTCTTTTTTCCAGCCTGTAAAACTCCTCTTGCCCTCCCTGGCTTGGTTCTTTTCCACCTCTCAGTTTCTGTGCAAAGGAAAACCCTGTGTGAGATACTGATTTAAAACCCAGAAGCCAACCCTTTTCTTTTCAAACCTCAGCATTTCATCTCTTCTCTAAGAAGGAAGGAAGCCCTTTTTGTTGAGTACACAGCCTGTAATTTCCCTGTCAGATCCTAGCAGCAGGTCAGTGTTGTGACTGACTGAGTGAGGATCGTTCCCTTAAGGGTAATTACACTAAATTTCCTTTTGAAGGACAGCTTTCTCTGGCTATGATACAAGGAACTTGCTTTTATTCCATTCACTTAAATTCATGAATTCAGAGGCTGTCACCGAGCGTGCAGCAGTCAGGGACTTCACACCCCTTCCAGCTCCAAGACGAAGCCTGAGGAGCTGCCAGAGCCTCCACCACAGAGCAGCTGAGCTGGGGGGCAGGAGCTCCTCATGGCTGCAAGAAGGCTGCAAACCTCCCTGGCATTTCTCTGCCCACCTCCATGTGTCATCACCCTTTTCTTCCCATCCACCTGGGTGGGCGATGGCAAAGCTTCAACCGTTCCTTCCTGGCATCTCGATTGCTCGTGGGGGTCTCACCCCCACCGTGTGTCCAGGAGTCACTCATCAACAACAAACAGTTAAAAAAGAAAGCAAAGAGGCTGGAAATATCAATGCACTTTGGTAACAATAAACCCTGCTTTTAATTTATGCTAATATGTAGGGTTGTGGTGACAGTAAGAACAAAATTACAGAGTGGCTTTCTAGCTGGTAATTATCCCTCCATTTTCGTTGCTGGGGAAGATGGACACACAATTATGCTCTCTTGCTGTATATTAATACGGATTCTTGACATCTTCAGCAGACCTGGAGCTGTCATCGGGCTTTTTGTCTACTTTAATTGAAAATTAATGGTTAGTGTGTTACCAGGGAAACCGTGGCAATGGACGCCAATAGCGCTCCCGTCTCAAACAGGCACTGGTGGCATTGTCTGTCCGTGCTGACCTTGAAAGTTAAAAGCAAAACTTAAATGAAATAAAGAAATAAAGAGGGGGGAGAAAAAGGAGAAGGAAAGAAGAGAGGAGAGAGGGGAGAAAAAGAACCAACCCTGGTTGAAAACAGAAGGTTGGGTATTGGGAATGAAGGGGAGGGGAGAAGGGGAAAGAGGGATGTGGAGGGGGGGAAAAGTTGGTGGCTTTTGTAAGGGATGGGGGGGGAAGAAAAGAAGGGGCTTTGAAAGGAGTCAGTGGTAAAACAGAGAGGGATGTTTGAGGAGAGGAACCATCTGGGTGGCTTGTGAGCAGCTCTGAGTCCTTGTGTGAGCAAAAGGGGTGAGGGTGGGACTGTCAGTGTGGAAGAGGCCTGAGGAGGGGGGATAAACTGAGGAGAAAGCTGGTGGGCTGTGAAAAAATAAAGGGAGAGGAATTCAGGTTTGCTTTGACTGGAAATACTGCCTCGGCAGGGGATGGTTGCAGAGCCAGCTCCCACTGCTGCTCTGGAGAGTGTTTGGGGCCTGCAGCCCCACAGCCCCTTCCCTGCCCAGAGGTGAGAGCAGGAGGAGTGAGGGGACTCAGCTCCATGCCTGGGAGTGCTCAGCTAAGGACAAGGCTGTGGGGATGGAGGGCTGAGCCCAGGCCCTCAGCCTGCTCTGAGCCAGAAGCAGATGGGTCTTGTTCTTAGAAATGCAATTTTATCTAGGTTTTGCTCTCCTTAGCACCAAACTTTGGCTGTCTCCTCTCTTCCCCAGCTCACCCAAGAGCAATGCAACAGCTCCAGCCCTTTGGGAGCTGTTTCCTACCCTTTGGCAGGGCTGTAGCTGGGGAAGGAAGACTCCCAGAGCAACATTTGGGAAGGAGGACCTTAAGTTCTGCTCTCCAGGGTGCAAAGGTATGGCAGACCCTGGGGAAATGACCACCTTCTTGGTAGCAGGGTGGGCAGGCAGCAGCTATGGGGAGTGAGGTGCCTGTGGTGGGGCCGCCCCCAGTTTTACTGCACTTAAATGAGCTGCATAATTGGCTTCTCCTCTTCCTTTCCTGTTCTCCCTGAGGTTCCCATGATGTGTGGTTCTGCAGGGGCTGGAGCATGGGGAGAGGCAGCTGCCCTGCTTCCCCACGTGCAATAAAATGCCACCTTAGAGAAAAGGGATTTGCAGCTGGTAAGAAAGCTGCCACCACCCCAGTGTGCCCCCTGCCCCATCTGAGAAGCTCTGTGCAGACTGGAAGTGACAACACTTTGGTCAGCAAGTGAAAGGGTGACATTTCAGAAACCCCTGTGAAAAGGCAGATATTCCCTAGGCACCCACAGCTGCTCAGCCTGCTTGATGCATCATAGTCCTGCTTGATGCATCCTCCCATGGGACAGCATCTGAGCTGCTCAATCTCTTTATGCTGCCAGCAGTCCAGCAGCCCATGCCCACTGCATCCTCACTCCCAAACACCTCTGGATGCAGCACTGAGGTGAACCACAGCCTCTTCAGGAAGGTGTCAGGGGCCTTTTAAAGCCAGGAGCCTGTCCTCCTCCTGAGCAAACAAGAAGACAAACAACAGCAGAGGCAGGCCTGAAAGCCAGACTCTCTCTTCTCATTTCTCCCTGCATCCCTGATCCCAACCTTAATCCCCACTCTGAATCCTGTCAGCCTGGCTGTTCTAGCACTGACATTGCTGCAGGCATCTTCTCTGCTGCTTTCCCTCAGATCTCCCTCCTCCTGGGACATCTAAAGAGGACTCTGAGATTTCTGTGTTACTGCCTGATTCACTCTGTGCCCTCCAGCAAAGTGCTGGGGCTCCCTGTGGGGAGGGAGGATGCAGGCAGAGAGGGGACAGGGTTGCAATGCAGCAGATGCTCCAGTGCTGCAGCTGGGGCTCAGAGATGGTGTGTGGTGGTTGTGAGCTGTGGGGAATCAACCAAAAGCAAGGGATGGGCAGGGAAAAGGTGCTGCTGCCTCTTGCTTGTGTCTGCACTGTCTGCCTGCTTGTGGGAGATGAAACCATCACCCCAGGGCAGCAGACACCAATTTTGCTGTCAGGTCGTTATGATAATGATGCACTGGAGTATTTTGCCCAACCCACCATCGATCAGAGGCTGGAAATGCTCAGTGATAGACACATCACTGGGCCAGGGGCTGCCACGGGAGAGCAGCTCTGAAGGAGCCTGTCTGCCTTTCCCCTTGCCCACCCACACAGCCAGCCCCAGCCTGAGCGAGCCCATGACCTGGCTGGGGTGGGGATAAACTGTAGGAGAGCAAAGGGGCTTCTCTGGGGTAGGGATAAGCTTTAGGAGAGCAAAGGGGTTTCTCTGGGGTGGGGGTAAGCTTTAGGAGAGCAAAAGTGTTTCTCTGGGGTGGGGATAAGCTATAGCTTGCTTTCCTGCATTCAGAGAGCAGGTGCCATGAGCTCTTCCCGCTTGGTGTGACACTGGGAGCAGACACTCCTGGTGATAGCCAGAGACCTGGGCTGAGCCCATCTGGTTTTGACCCTCTGAGACAAGAGAAGGAAAGGGGGGAAAAAAAAAAGTCTGTAGGATGAAATCTTCTTGCCTGTGCACTTCTGTTGTTGCAGCAACAGCACAGGGCCCAGATTGCTGCAGGATTTGGGGGATTTCTGCCTCTGCACCTCCTGAGCTCAGGTGGCACCAAATCCCGGATCCAAACACCTCTGGTGGGTGGAAAATGAAGATTGTTCCATGACTGCTTGTCACAGGCTCCCCATTGAGGCAGGTTTCCTCAATAAAACCCAGCCAAGCTGAACTGCAAACTCCCCAGCAGGCATTCCTTCCCCTTGGCTTCGGGAGGGATGATGGTTTCTCACACCTACCATTGAGCTCTGCAGCCCCTTCCCCACTCTCCATCAGGTCCTGGCAGGGAATGGAGCAGGACAGAGACCGGCAGCCCCTGGTGCTCCTGATGAAAGCTCGTCAACAAACCCCAAACTCACTCCCTTTGTGCATTGCAGTGAGGAAAGGAAAGGTGTCTTTAGGACTTTCAAGCTGGGAAAAAGGCAAAGCTGAGTTATAGGGTCAGGTGTGGGGTTTTCCACACTGCTGATGCCTATGGGAGAGCAGTCTGTGTCCTCCTTGTGAAACCCACTTGGGGCAGCTGGGACACCCCCAGGCACTGGCACCTTCTCTCCAATTACTGCCCATGTCCAAGCAGGTGCCAGTGCAGCAGCATAAAGCTTTTTCAGTGGTTTATGTGGGCCCTTGGAGCATGGGCTGTGGGTGGGGTGGCTTTTTTCTTCTGTCTGTGGGGACTTTGATACTACATTTTTGGGGTTGTATTAGCCCTGAATACAGGGCTTTTATGACAGGAAAGGTGGGCATTGTAATGAACTGCTCAAGAGAGGAACAAGGATGGAAAGGCACGTTCAATGCTGCTTTAATAAATAACAAAGAGCTCATGCATTGAAATGTTGTAAGCAATAAAAACTGTGTCTGTATTGGTGAACAGACATAGTTCCTGTGAAGTTTAAATCCATAGAATCACAGAGTGGTGGGGGCTGGAAGGGCCCTGCAGAACTCATCCAGCCCCAGCCCCTGCTCAAGCAGCTTCCCCTGGCTCAGGGGGCACAGGAACGTGTCCAGGTGGGGTTGGAAACCTCCTGAGAAGGAGCCTCCACACCCTCCCTGGGCAGCCTGGGCCAGGGCTCCCTCACCTCAGCACCGAAGGACTTTCTCCTCCTGTGCCAGGGGAACTGTTTTTGTTCCAGCTGATGTCCATCAGCCCTGGTCCTGGCACTGGACAGTACATTAAAAAGACTGACCCCATCTTCCTGACACCCACCCTTTAGGTGTTGGTGAGGGCCCCCCTTTATTCTTCTAAAGAAACAACTGTCTGTCCAGGACCACAAAAGCCTTTTCTACCATGGAATATTCCCCTTCCCACCCCACTCCAGCCCAACCCTCTGCTCTTTCCTCCTTCTCCCTGCAGGTAGGGAGGTGGGTGATGACACAGCATCCCAGCTGCTTTGGGCACCCAGCACAGTGCCCTGGGGATGCTCTGCCAGGTACCCAGGCAGCTCATCACCCAGCCAGTCCCCGTTGCCAACTGCCAGCACTACCTTTTGGCTTCAGCTCTCCTGGTTTCTGAACACCAAGTGGGCTCCAAACTCAGCTGCCTCCTGCAGTAACCCGACGCTGGGCAGGGGGAGGGCTGGATTCCTGCAAGGGCCTGGAAATATCTTTCTCTTCTGAAATGTTTGTACAGCACAACTTGGCCGATTTACCTCATAATATCTCACATTGGCCTAAAGCCGAGGGCATTAGGGAAACTGTGAGCCAGATAAATGATTCTTGTGCTTTTTCTTCTCTGTATCTGCTGTTACAATAAGAAAGGGGGGGGGGGGGAAGAAAAAAAAGGGGGGGCCTTTTCCATCCAAGTGCCTCCCATTAACCCAGGCAGTGCTGGGCTGGGCAGCAGGAGCAGGGTGTGGAGGCCAAGGCAGCAGCAGAGCCTGGTGTTTGCACAGCCAGGAGTGGAAAAAGCCATGGAGAGTGTCTTTATGCTTCTTGGCACAGCCACTGTCTGGTGTGGCTGCAGAGGTGGGAGCTGGAAGCTTGGAGATGTGAGGTCCGTGGGTAGAAGGACCTGGAAGGGGAGGTGGTTGGATATCCCCATGTGATAAGGGTTGATACACTTCCCAGCTGAAGGGTGTCTTCTCCAGAGGCTGCAGACTCCCTCAGATGCCATCTAGGTGAGTCTCCAGGATGGCATGTCACACCAGCATTTAACATGAGGCAGATTTGGGGTTCATCCTTTCCTGGCTGATGAGGTGACATAGATACAGAGGTAGCACATCCATCCTATGTTGGCCAGGAGAGGCACCTGGGGCTACAGGAGTGGGTGGGGGAAGCAGCCACCTCTCCTTTGCAGAGCACAGACTCTCTCTGCTCTGAGAGCTGCAACAAGGCACATTGAAGCACTGATGCTGTGGAGCAAAGGTTTGGTTTACAGAGGCAAAGGGGCTTTAATATCAAATAACCCCAATTAACCTGCAACAAATTCCCAGCCCTTATTTTTTTTTTATGCTTGCAAGGGAGAGAAGAACAGGAGCTGGAGGCCTGAGGAGTGGGTTTGGGTGTGTGTGGGAGGCTGTGGAAATTGTTAGGGGGGAGAGGAGGATGGTCAGGGCAACCAGTGGGGTCCATCTGCAGCACAGGCTGTGCAGTGAGAGCTCACTGTGACCTGAAGCAGGAAGATACTCTGTTAAATTGCTTTGAAAAGGACAACTCCATCAACTCTGAAAGCCTTCAGACAGTGTATGGTTCAGCTTTGGAGCTGAGGTGTTTTAGCTGGGATGTGGTGGCTCCAGTTTGGCTAACAGCGGGGGTGAATTTGGGGTCTCACTAGCGTGACCTCACCTCTGAGACTCAGAGGATACTGGTGCAGCTGCTGAAATGCCAGTGTGTCACCCTCAACTACTCCCTGCTGTGTGTCATTAGAGCAGATGTAGGAACCAGGGGAGCAAAGGGCTGTGCAAAGGCCTGTGTAAGGTGTGTGCACACTTATGTGTGGCTGGGAGAGCAGAGGATGATCCTGGCCCTTTCAGGCACATTGGGATTGCTGCCCACAAACCCTCTGGAGAAGCTCTTTTCATAATGCTGTAAGAAGCCACCAGCCACCTGAGGAGATGTGTCTGCTAAATTTAATTGAGGTAATTCAAACATGGCCAAGGCTTTGGGGTTCTGGTTGTAGAGATTAGATATCACAGCTCACACTGTGTACACACAACAGGTAACAGGACCTGGACCCCACTGGAGGCAGATGAGAGATGGGTTGGGGCAGTGGGTCTTCTTTCAGGAGGGAGATACAGAACTGGGTGTTATTTCAGGACAAAGAGGCAACTTCACAGAAGCACAGAATGTTAA
>WBNH01002243.1:0-73689 GCA_013401255.1 Urocolius indicus
TCCGGCCGCCGCCGCCGCCCCCTTTCCCCTCTGCCCCCTTCAAAGAGCACAGACTGAAAGCAAGGAGCCGCAGCTACGCTGTGCCGCCGCCGGACCGCACAGCAGGCGCTTCCCCGCGGTTTTTCCCCCGGCCCGCTGCCGCTCTGGTGCGGCGAAACGTCAGCCCGGCGCGGCCAGCCGGGCGCTCGCCCGTGTGTGAGGCTGCCCCAGCCCCGGAGCTCACTGCCCTGGGCTCTCATGTCTTTATTTTTGTGTTCCCTCCTGGTTTAAAACAGACGTAGTCGACTTCTGCTGAGTAACAAACGGTATGTTTTTCCCTGTCCCGTACAGGAAAAAATACTGAAGCCTCAGCTAACATCTAATCTCTTTGGGAGGGCGGGTTATGCCATCACTTGAGTCACCTCAAAACAAAGTGCTGCTCTCGAAGAGCTCAGTCGCCCTGTCGGTTTATCACCTTTCTGACACCTCGGCGCCCACCGGACAGAGGGCGACGACTTAAGGGCTGAGTGGGCAGACGAGCAGCGAGCGGCCGTTACAGCCGCATCCGAGACCAGAGCTCCGCCCCGGGAAGGGTACGCGGGGGGTCTGTCCCGTGGGGCGGGCCCTTCGGGCTGCCACGAGCGGAGCGCAGATGCTGAGGGGCGCGGGCTCTTGCCGCTGGGGGGGCTGCGGGGGTACAGCCCCGTGGGAAGGGCAGCGAGCAGGGGCTCGCGTTCCCCGGAGCGGCAGCAGGCGCGGCGGCAGCGGGGCAGCGTCCCCGGCAGGGGGCGGCGCGGGGCCGGCAGAGGCAGGCTGCCCGGCAGGGGGCAGCGCGGGGCCGCCCGAGGTGGCCAGTGCCCCGGGCGCGCCGCTGGCCGGGGGCGGCTTCTCCGCGATCGCCGCTCCTCGCTGTCGGTTCTTCCTAAAGCACCTAATGTAAAGAACTGAAGAGCTCATCCAGGCTTTGGTGGTTTTTTTTTTTCTTCTTCCCCCGGCTTGACATGCTGCCTTTTGGAGATAAGACGAGGTATTTGCTCACCGTTGTCACACTTCGGCAGTTGGACTTCAAGTCGAAATCGAGTAAATTCGGCTATTTTTAGAAGTGGAGTCAGGTTTCCATTTTGAATACTTTCCGATAAACAAAGCCGTGGGGATGCAGAGCACAGCTCCCACGGTATATCTTAGTGGAGGGAGAGCTTGGGTTAGTAAGTCCTGTGGTTTGTTCCTCGGACGCGCCGTCTCTGTGGGCTCGCTCCTCTCCGCTCCAGGGCCGCTTGCACCATCTGCTCACCGCTTCTGATTTACTTCTTTCCCAAGTCACTTAGCAGGGATGGATGCGTTCTGAGTGAGGCTTTGCTGCTGCTCCTCTCTGCATGGGATGGGGCGGTAAGAAGAGAAATCCCCATTAATAATTGACTCTCAGTGAGCTAGAAAGCTTCAGGGGTCACCTGCTATCTTGTGACCATCTGTCAGACAGTCTCCTTTCTTCTGCTGCTTCTCTTCCTTAGGTTCGCTTAACAGAAAAGTAATAAAAATGCCTCTAAAAATGTCTTTCAAATGTTGATTTTTTTTTTTAAAGAAAGGCTGTGCATAAGTGTCAGATGCATAGATGGAAGTAGTTAATTTTGATGTTTTCTAGCCCACTAGTGTGTGGTGTGTAACTGAAGTGTAGCCTGTTTGCCCAGGAAATAGGGTGTTAGCAGCTTTAAGAAGTAGTGTTTTATTAGTTCAGCCTGTCACACTTCCTTTGGAAACTGGAAGTAGTATTGAACAAATAGGAATGCTAATTAATAGTAACTGCTGTGTCAGATTTGTTTTCCCCATGGAGAGGTTTGGTTAGTCTTTTGGGGGAAGGTGCTTTTTTTTTTTTTCTTTTTAATGCCGAGACAGAGTTTTCTGTTTGTGTGGGTCTGAAATAGGCAGCAGTTCACAAAATACAATTTAGTCTTGTCTCCATTATGCATTTAGAGAAGGTTTTGCAGAAAAACTGTTTGACTTTGAGTTCTTGCTTGGCAATAATTCTGTGATTTTTTTGAAGTGATGGAAACACTGCATTTGTTGCAAAACTCTTCTCCGGTGTCTTGCATGGAATAGATTGGTTATTTTATGGTGTATAAATAGAAAACAGTAACTATATAATAAGGAATATGTCTTTTATGTGTAAAGCTGTACTTGAAAAGGCAAATGAGAAGTTACTTGACTGTATGTTGGTTTGAATTTTATTCACTAACATGATATCCCGTAAACCTGAGCAGTTTGAAAGAACTGACATAATTTTTAGGAAGGTTTTATGTTGTACAACCTAGTATTATTTAGAGCTTTAAAAGAGAAAAAAACTCTAAAATATAAAGCCCTACTTCGTTTTAGTTGAATCTTTGTTCAACAGCAGTACATTGAACAAAGCCTTTGCTCCTAATCTTTTGTTACTTAGCATTATATTTACTCTGTCAAGTAAAGTAGCATTCCTTGAACTAGTTTCAGCTATTTTCTAATCTTAATTTACTGCTTCTCATTTTTTGTTTCACTTCCAAAACTCTCACAGGTCCTAAAAGCAACAGACCGAATAGTTAATCTGGTATCTTGTGGAGCACAGAGGCATATTCTACTTCACACTGCGAGGCACAATTGCTAATGGATAAAGACAGTTTCTGTGTTTGTTTCTCAAATATTTATACACAGGAATAGAAAAAGATCACCAGCTCAGCCATTTATTATAGAATAATATGCACCCTTTCCACTGATAGTAATGAGCTTTGAAACAGAACCTAACAATTTTATGACAGGTATTAAATAATTAATCTATTTTTTTTCATCTGCAGTTAATTGATTCCCATAGTGTTTTACACACTAGTTCTTCTGGTAATTCCCTCCAAAAAAAGAGATTTCACTAGGTGTCTAAATAATACTTATAAAATAAATGCTTTGAATGGTCTTACGCCTGCAGATTTGTTTTGTTGTTGTTTTTGAAGTATAGGAGTCATATCAACTCATATAGTCATTGAATAGTTGCCTCCTGTTCTGTTTTGCATAGATAACTTTGATATTAGCATCTGTTTTCATGGTTTAAATAAAAAATATATTTTCTGGCAATGTGGCCCTTAAAAAGAAAACATTTATTTTTATTACATTTGGTTTGTTTTGTATTAACTATTATTCAACAAAGTAGTTATACAACTGTTCAAGTTGTTAGGCTGCCCAGCCCATACTCTGGATTCTTGGGAAGAGAAGCACTACTGCAGGTTGTCCACTTAACAGCTTTGTTTCTGCTTTCCTCTTCTCCTCTAAAAAGTGTTGTACGTAGGAGATAACTGGCTTACGCGTTGAATTTTGATCCTGCAATGCCTTGAGGTTGATAGCATCTACCAGCAGGCCACATTACTTCCTTCTTCAGGTCTTTGATGGCGCAGTAGGCTAACATATTCTGCAGTAAAACTATGTGGACTGACATCCACCTGTACAGTGCAGGGTGGCAGTCCTACAAGTGTGTAATCCAGGTGAATAGTTTTAAATTGCTCCCGCTTTTGAGTAAATAAACTGTGATCCCATGAGTAGGAAGCTACAGAATCAGTTATTTATTTGATATCAGAGAGACAAGTGGTATACAGAGATAATATAAATAGCTGTTATTCATGAAGTGTTTTTACAGTATGATCAAAGTTCAGAGCAACAAAGGGGAAGTATGTCACCAGCATACTCGGGGACAAAATTACTTTGGTTCCTTTAGTTATACTCGTTGATAGACTTTCTGGCTTGGGAGTTTGTTGCTGCACACTTAAGGGTTCAAGAGTCTCTAAATGCCTAACTCCTACTAAATGAAAGCGCTTTTTAAAAATCTTCTTTAGTAATTTTCCTCCTTTCAAAGTTTTAGAATTGCCTTTCATGTTCTGCCTTCCCAGAAAGCAGAAATATTTTGAAGTAAAATGAGTCTTCTCTTAGGTTGGATTTTATGTTTACTTATACTGTTGTTAAAGACTCTTTGTAGCTGCTGCTACAAATATAATTGTTCTAACTAGATGTTATAAGGCATAATCTACATCCTTTTTCGTCTCTAAATTATACTGCATTTATGGCTCAATTTCTTACCCTTTTTGTCTTCCTGAAGTTTTCTCTTTTATGTTCCTTTAAAAGAAACCAGAATCCATGTATTGTCATGTTCAAACATCATACGTATTTTAACCCCTATGGAATACTTCTGTATTTCTGACTTCCTGTCTCTCTCTACTCTTAAAAATACGGGAGAGATCATCTCTTAGTGCTCTTTGTGATCAGAAGTAGCAGACTGACAAAAGGGACAAAGTAAAAATTCTCCACTTGGTTAGAGGGAACTGCGTTGTTCCAGGCACTTTTTGTCTGGTTTCCTAAATATATAGCATGATAGATCACGGAATCACAGAATCACAGATTAACCCGAGTCTTCCATGCCTGTCACTGGAAATAAGATTATTTTTTTACTAATACCTCTTGGCTTATTAGCAGAGTTGGGAAATATTTACAAATGAATTAAAGTGGGGTTGTATTTAGAAAAATAAATGTTCTTAACAGCATGGTAGTTCATAGTGCTTCACTGAGGATTCCTGAAGTGGCATTTACTGGGAAACTGTACTATGCTGGCATTCAGAGATTGCACAACTTGAATATAGCAACTACATGTATTACTTTGAAAAATCTCAAGTATAGTTGGGACTCCTTCTTGGTGGCTGGTGGAGAATCAGTTCTCAATGTGCTGCCTGCAGTACTAAATTACTTAGAACATTTGCCTTCTTGTCTCCGTCTCTAGTGGACTTCTAAAAACTATCTTTTATTTTGAGTCAGCTAGTTAATGTTTAATCTCATAAATACTATATGTCATGTGCATTATGTCATTGGGGTGGGTTTTTTTTGTTTTGTTTTGGGTTTTTTTTTGTACTATATGTGTCCTTTTTGTTTTGTTATTTTTTTTAATTTAAAGGAAATTAATTTTTGGAGCAAGTGTGTGAAAACTCAGATTTTCCAAGATAGAGCTACTGAAAATGTTCTGCATTGAAGTGTGCTTTGGCCTGTGTTTTTTCTTTAGAAGATATTACTAACATGCAAAAAACAATAATCCTAAAAATATAGAGATATGAGCCATATTCATCCTAACATGATCTTGTTAAGTAGGCAGAGGGTTTTAAACTTCTATGATGTAAAGACCCCTAACAGTTTTCCAGTGGAGGCATAGAACCCTGTACAAATTCCATGACTGTGTGGAAAGAGGATCACTTTTCTAAGTTACCCTGTTTGAAGCATTTACAAGAGGACTGCAGACCCACTGATTCTTTTGGATTATGGCTTGAAAACCACAGTGGTGTTAACACAGGGATTAGAATATTTTCTCCCACTTACTTGGCTTTATTAGATGTTTACAGAGCTTTTCTAAGAATTGAATATAGAAAAAAACATTGATTTCTATGAAATCTTGGAAAGTTTTCTTATTGCTCTAATGATCTCTGTAGTTGTCCCACTTAAAAATAATGTATTGATATCCTTATACCTTTCTTGATAACTGTAAAGTATTAAGATCATCCTAAAATATTTTAAACTCTTGACTCTAAAAGCACTCAGGAAAGTAAAGAATGTTACCCACATTCATGAAGTTGTAAATGTGATTAAGTATTTTTGGCATTTGTCCTTGGAAATAAAGCTGGATATGTGTCTGAGTATTTTGGAAACAATGTCTAAACCAGCAATTACTCTAGACTGAAGGAATTGTCATTTCAGAAACAATAAGAAATCACTTAGTAGCAATTACATCTTTCATTCCCAAGAAGCTATAACCTGAACTCCTACATAGAGTCTTTGCTCTGAAGACAAACTAGTCGGCCAGATAGTACTCAGTAGCTACATGGAGAATATGCTTTTACTATGTACTGTTTGCCCTAGATAATAAACAAACTGGCTTGTCAACAACACATTAATTAAAATATAACTATTAAACCTTAGAGGACAAATAGAAAATAAGATGGGGTGAATGTCTGTAACAGTTAACATATCTTTTTGCCTCCTTTTGTTTAAGGGTAATTTTATTGTCATATTGCAGTACTTCTGATAATGCCAATAGGCATTTGAAACCTCATTTCCATTTTTTAGCTTGTACTAGGAACAGGGTCAAATTTCTGGCAACTGGGAAAAAAGTAAAGCTGAGGCATACATTGCCTCTGCAGGAGACAAGAAATAAAATAAATTTATAAATTCTGTAAGTTTATGGAAGTTTTGTGTTGGGCATATGTTGTGAAGCATCAGGAGGAGGAAGTTGATATCTTCTTACAAAGGACAGTGACTACATATATAAAACAAAAATACCAATTTTGAAGCTGAAATGAGACTTCCATAGTATGTAGACATTGTGCGAGCTCTCTGCACAAGGATAAAATTCATGGTACATCACCTGTGATGTCTGCAGATCAAATAAAGCACATCATAGCTTATGTTCTTGCTTTTTTTGCATTAAAGCTGAATTGTGTGGGAATATAACTCAAATCAAGAACTTAAAACAAAGCAATTTTAGAGAATATATTCTTGACTTGAACTAATAGGCTACCACCTATTTTCATTTTCACCATTAAAGAGGAAGCATTTTGCTTCTGTCATGAATAAATATAATTCATGAACCCACTGAATACAAGTCTCTGTTTTCCTTCCTGGCAAAGAAACATACATAAATTTACATGGAATGCTTTCTCATTTATATTATTTACTTGAAGAAAAGGAGAAAAAAAGAGTATTAAATACAAAGGGAGCTATTTACAAAGTGCCGAAATAGAAGCCCTACTCAAATGGCTCTTGTGAATAACACAGTGGTTGTAATTTCACATTAAGTCTGGGACTGAAAATATAGCGACAAAAACAAAAAAAAAAAACTTTGTTAAAGATATCCATTTTCCCATTTATTTGTGCATCATGGTGAACTCGTACAGTGAACCCCAGCACAGAGAGACATCTCAAAACCTCTGCACCACTTCAGACCTACTTAACCCCTATTTTAGGAATTTTAAGTGCAACTGAAGTGGTTCCTAAGAGATCTCCAGGCAGGTGTGATCTTAACTTTTAATCCATCTCTCACCAAAGTCAATGGCAATGGCACTGTGATATTGCTTTCCACGACAAAATCATTAGGTACATAGGTTTGGTGGGTTTTTTTGAGCTTGGGACAAAAAGTAAACATTTGGATGAGAAATAAAGGTCATGTTTTAGAATTTGACTTGCAATCCCTGAGGATTTATTCTGTCTTTCTTTATACTGTGAATAGAAAGTCCTTTCCCAGGGGAAAGTTTTCTTGTGAGAAGTTAATCTTGCAGTTTGGTTGTTAAAGAAAACTTGAAAATAGTGAAGAACAGCCTGTTAGTGTTAATCTTCTATTTTGAATAACTTTGCTTCCAATAGTGAAGCAACCTCTGCTTTTTTTTTTTTAATATGAGCATTCAGACAAGATTTACATTATTTCATAGTTTACAAGTTATTTCACTCTTTTCATGATATGAATCAAGAATTAGAGTTCTTAATTTAGATCAGTATATAAGCAGAAGTCAGTCAGGCCACTTAATATGTTTGAAGTTAAATGTATGCTTACATATTTTGACTGCATTGTAAAAAAAAAAATTGGCAATAACTTTAAGCCATACTTCAAAAACTGTTTGCTACCACTGTTAGAAATAGCATCTCTAGTAACTATAATTGGAAAGGATTTAAGGAAAAACAACTATTGTCTTTGTCAATCTACTTTTTATGGTTAGTTTGAATACACTTCTTTATGGTCAGTTTACTGTTTCCATCTCATGAGACCCTTCACAATGTATTTAAATCTTTCTATGACCAGAAAGGAAATTAAAAACATTTAGAACATGATTGTGAAATAGGAAGTACCAGAAAGAAAAATGAAAAGGCAAGTGTAATAGCCAAGTGACTTCGACTTTCAAAATCAGTGTTAAAGCTGAGTAGTTTGAATTGTTGCTAATACTTCAAATTTTTGTATGTCTAAATTATGTCAAGATGAGGGAGAGAAATTTGAAGACACCTAGTGGTTATTTTAAGGAAAGCAATTAGTAAAATAGTTACAAAGCTTGGCTTGAAATACTGTTGATTTCAACAATAGCAGGATTAAGCCATGAGAATTCAGATACTTGGAAGCTGTCATTTTCTAGTAGGCAACTTTGGACTGAATCCCTCTCCTGAAGTGTGTTATCAGTAAGTGCTGGTTTGAATGAACAGTCCACACAACTACTGAAACATTACATTTTGTATATATGAAAGATTTATAAGCAGTAGAAAATAGGAATTATCTGTTTTTTCACTGAAGTCTACTCATGACTCCATGCTGTTATGAAAGAGCAATTACTATGTATTTTATACTATCGTTGGTGTATCTTACTTTTTTGCTCTGCTTATGGATATTCTGTCCAAAGATAACAAATACTTGCTGAATGGTCACATTGGTATGGTCATACATAATACAGCAAAGTTACATGTATGAACGAGACAATTATCTGGCTGTTAATCTTTAAACATCCTCATTGGTTGGGTAGTTTGGTTTCTGTATTTGAGTTGGTTTTGGTTTTTTTTTTTTGAAAAGTATGGTGTGTATTTTGAAGAGAATCACAATGAAACAAAGATAAGTAAAACAAATAATTTAACATTCCCAATGTAGAGTAGAATAGTAATTAGCATCAGGTCAGCATGGTTTGATACATACAGCACAGGAAATAAAGCAAAGTTTTCTTCAGGTCTTAAGTCTTCATGCCAGCTTCTGCCCTTCTGTGTGACCTGTCTCAAGCCATGTTGCTTCCTTGTGCCTGTCTTTTCTCACCTACTTTTTTTGTCTTTTTATTGCATATTCATATTTTAAACTTCTTGCTTTGGAGACAGGTCTACTTCCTCTACAGTGTTCAGTGTCAAAGAGTCTTATGTTCCTTTGAAGTTCCCAAGTTCCCATGTAATGCAGATAATGTGTACTTGTGGACAAGTGATTGTATAGGGGAGGATCACATAGTCATTTATTTCCTTTGAATGTTTCACCTGCTATTGTATTTGCACCTTCTTCTCATGCCTATCTCTTCAAAATTCTTCTCCGATTTTGTCACCTGCTGGTGAAGTCACTAGCAAAATTCAGCAGTCACTATTGTCATTCTCCTTTGAAAGTTTTATGTTTCATGGAGGAAAGACTGTATTTGGCCAATAGAAGTGACTAAAAATGGTTATGTATTATTCCACTATTCCTGTTGATGAATTCTGAGATAAATTATAGCTTTCTTGAGTGGAGACTCATACTGCAGTAAAGGATGCGTGCAGCTCGTGAAGCCTGTAATTCCTCAATATGCAGTGATGGCTAGGCTGGGATAGAGAAATTGCATTGGTTTTAACTATCTGTGTAGATCATCACAAATCAGTATTTGCTCCTGTTTCATACATTCCCTTCTATAGCAAAGATCTTGTCCATATTATCTGCTTCTGATAATGCCAATGCTTACTGAAGACTGCTCACATGAATAGTCATCAGGTATTTGTTTCTTCCTATAGTCGTTTCAAAATGTGAAAACATGGGATGAAACCCTAACTTTGTGGAACTCAGAGGTGAAACTCCCACCACCTTAATTGCTTCCAACTTTTCATTCAGTGATCTTGGACTCTCATCATCAGAAGATTCACACATGTCCTCTGTGACCACACTGACCATATGGCCTTAAAGACCATGGGGGCTATAAATGATAAGAATCATGTATTTAAGGGTTTGTGTGATCAGGACTTCAGTATACATAGAGAAGCCAAAATACAGAATAGCCAATCATCCATTTATTTGGATTTGAACTGGTGTGAATAAGAGAACAATTTGGTTTTACAGTGCTTCATTGAATGATATGTACCTCAGTCAGACACAGTTTTTTGATAGGAAAAAAAATACCAGGTAGCTCCCACTGAAGTGTGATGGGTGCAGTAAACTTTTCTTTGCCGGTGTTCTCCCTCTACACTCACAATATTTCCTAAATAAATTAAATTTTCCACAGCTTGTTGGCCTAACATTCAGGTTCCTAAATGATATGGGATTGCAAAATCTGAAAAACTCTTTCAGACTTTCATAATATATGACAAATATGTTTCCTGGTTTGGACTTTTTGCTAATAAAAATAATATCGGTGGACTTTTGATTTTAATTGATTACTTTACTTTGAATTAATGTTCAATTACACTGACAGTATTGCATTCTACAACATAGATGAAGCTGTTTTGTAAGAAATAAAAGGCTTTTCCTGTTAAACATATATGCATGCATGTAACCAATCAGCGGCTGACTAACCTGACTAATTTCCATGGTTTCATTCAGCTTCTCCCTCGAAATTCCTGTGGTCTGCTGAGCAAATAAAAAATATCCCAAATTTAAAACATGACCACTATGAAAGGTTTCCAAAAGATCAGACTATTTAATGGGATTTTTGCTGTTCATAGGCCTACACATTATGTAATTCAGAAAAAAAGCATTTCTTCTGAGGGTGATCGTATGCTGTGAGGTAGCCTCAACACTGAGTAAACAAAATAAAAAGCCCTGTATTTAAAACAAACAAACAAACAAACATCAAAACCCAACCAAACAAAAAACCCAACAGATTTTGGACAATATTATAGTTATAAGAAAAAGTATACTGATGTTATTGATGCTGTGTGCTTATGGATAATTCAATATGTGCTGTATTTAGTCAGGACATTAGGATTGGCATTCTAGTGCTAGGTTAATCTGAGAATCTCAGTTAAATGCTAGAGACATGTGACATTTTAATATTAATGGTAAACTTTTCAAAAACATAATTTTGGCGGTATTCCGCATATTAAGGTTGAGATAGGCAATGAGTTTCATCTGCAAGGAAAGGAAATAGGAGAAATGTATGAAAACAGTCTGTCCTTTCATTATTTTGAAGGGAGCTGAAACAGAAATATTCATGTTTCTTTCTGACAGTTTTTAAGCAAAACTCCTAAGCTTTGAGTAGAAATATCATTTTTCATTCTCTGAGAGAGCAGGGGAAGTTAACTTCAAAATTATGTATATGCTACATAAAAACAGGAGGAGCTGCAGGTAATTTGACAGAGAATTAAAGTTCAAATTTACCTTTTTAAAAGTTAGAAATGGTCTAGAAAAACATAATTAAATGGAAAGTTTTGTCTTCATACAAATATATGTATCTTATACAGAAATCTAAATCCTAAGAAAGGATCAGAACTTTTCAAGCAAAAAATTACAGTGAAAACTTCTGATCTTCCATATTCTGAAAGCCACAGCATAAGCAGCCTTCCTCTGCCCTATTCAGGAATTTCCTTTAGGAAGAAACAGCTTCTTTTTATGAGGCATAAAATGTTACTGCTTAATCTAGACTAAGTGCTGTGTAAATTTGAAGAATATTGATGCAGAGAAGCACTAAATATGCTCTCACATCCATTATACAAAAAGGTTTAAACTTATACTCTGGACTATCTTCTTCAAATATATATTAACTTACATTAATTCATTGTATTTGTTTTACAGAGAAATGGTTAATGCATGGTTTGCTGAGAGAGTTCACACCATACCAGTCTGTAAGGAGGGAACCAAGTCTCAGAGTGAATCCTGTGCTTGTCACCAGCCTGCCTGTGCCGAGAATACCAACTCTGGGACCCCAGCGAGGAAAATCTCTGCTTCTGAATTTGACAGACCCTTAAGGCCTATTTTTGTCAAGGACTCAGTAGGAGCAGTGAGTTTTCTCTCCGACTCAGAAAAGAAGGAACAGATGCCTCTGCAATCTCCAAGGATTGAGACTAGTGCAGGGGATCAGTGCTCAAGACTATTAGAACTTGTGAAAGATATCTCTAGTCACTTAGATGTCACAGCGCTTTGCCATAAAATTTTCCTACATATCCATGAGCTGATAGCAGCTGATCGCTATTCCCTATTCTTGGTCTGCGAGGACAGCTCTAATGAGAAGTTTCTTGTAAGCAGGCTGTTTGATGTGGCAGAAGGCTCCACCCTGGAAGAAGCTTCCAACAACTGCATTCGCCTGGAGTGGAATAAGGGCATTGTGGGTCACGTCGCAGCTATAGGCCAGCCTCTAAACATCAAGAATGCATATGAGGTAAACTAAGAGAATTTATGTTTTAACAGTTCTTGTAAAAAGAAAAACCCTTACTATCAGCTGTTGTGTTGCCATTTTAGCATATGTATTTGGAGCTATATTGCCTTAAGCCAGTCAAAATACAAACCCGACAGCATGGATTGGTTATAATACACGGACTCTAGGTGCATGCATACACAGTAACAGGTACCTATAACTAATACTAGAGGAATGCTAACATCAAAATAAATTACACAAGTTTGACATTAGCAGTCAGGTATCAGCCAATCTTAACAAGCATACCATTATCTCCATTTCTACCTCTGGACAATCAAATGCACCAAAATGAATGACATTGAAAATGCAATTGTCTGCAAAACTGACTAAAAATTCTCCAGAGAATTTTATCATAAATGAGGCTCAAAGAGAAGGAGCTGAATGAACAAGAGTGGGATGAGGGTTTGAACTGTATAGAGGTCACCCAAATACTCTGCAGTTTGCATTATTTAATACGAGGCTAGATGAAAAAAGGACAAGAATCCAGCACTGGCAGAAGACATCTTTTACATCTCATTTTAACATCTCTTCATTCCAGGCTCTTTGGATATGCTGATGTTGTGGTTGGAATTTAGGAATGATGGAAGTTTTAATGACTAACTTAATTGGTTAACTAATTAGTAAAGTATAGAGCTGAAAATTCTGACTAATCATCTCTCAGTTAGTCTGAGCATGTTTATACAATCAGGTAACAGTACTTGAATACATGTTTTAAGAAGCAAAAAAGAGCAGTATGACTTTGTATCATTTCATATGACTCATGAAACAAACTGTTTCCAGCAGGACATCACCTGCCCTTATAGTTTAGAAGTTCATTCTTGAATTTGGTCTACCATGCTCAACTTGAAACCTTTAAAAACAGCCTGATTTATTTTAGTAAGTTAAAAAAAAAATTTAATCAAAGTTTTGTATCAAATATTCAGCTAAATAAATGAAACAAGCAGACTCGGCTAAAAACAAAAATACTAACCACGTTCATGAAACTTTGTTCATCTAGATATGGTTAGTTATGTATACGTTTATTATAATGATGATCTAGGCTGAAGAAAGGCTTCTTCTAGGGTGTTTTTGTTCTTTCTGGCAGTTGTATTTATCCACAGGCAGTCACATTCTGCATAAAAGATTTCTTGTTGTTTCAACGCATCGATAGCAAAAACTTTATATAAGTATTAGCTAGTAATGGAACTTTTGGTGTCCTGAGTAAGTTAGGTCAAATGTACTTTTCTTAACCTTTAAACCAGAGAAGGAAAATAGCTAGTCTTTAGGCAAATACTCAAATAACTATTTTTTTTCCTTGTATTAGGATCCAAGATTCAATGCAGAAGTCGACCAGATCACAGGGTATAAGACTCAGAGTATTCTTTGTATGCCAATAAAGAATCATAGAGAAGAGGTAAGTTGCAGTATTTGGATGTCTTCGTGTTATACTGCTTCCAGCTATTCTGGTGCTTTAAACTTTTACTAAATGGCAGTTACTATCTTACACTATAAAATCATCTCCTCTTAAAAAAGACTGCTTATTTCTGCTTGGACTTTAATTTTATCTTATATATTTCAGCAATGTAAGCCAAAGGGAATTAATTGTTAAGAAGAGTTTAATTCCAGATGCAGAGGCAGAATATATGTATTTAACTCTAGAAGTACTTTTCTGGTTCCCATACCAAGTATCTGTCAGAACTTAAGTTCTCTATACAATCATTGGTCAATCTCAATACGTACTCATATACTCATACTCATACTTCATATTACAATTAAGAGTTATGTTACTTCAGCTTAGCTACATTATTCAGAGGACACAAAATGGGTGTTATCATTGTCTAAAAGGCTGGTTTTTACATTCTGTTAGCTCATAAGTAATAAATTAGGAAACATGTTCAGTGCTTAATATTAGGCATTGAAAAACACATGGCGTTGAGTCATCCACAAGTCATATAACTTAAATCACTCTTAATTTAAAACAACATGAATCTGCTTATTGAGCTCTCGTACATGTTTCCTGTCCATGCTAATTCTCACAGAAGTGCTTGCTTCCTGTCTGATGCTGCTGGAGTAGGGATGATTCTTATGGACTAATGATGTCTTCTTGCACTGAGTAGTTGAAGAGTGAATTCAGTATAGTCAATGAAAGGAGAAAATGGCAGATACACTATTTTACTTAGGGAGCAAGTAAAGTAAGTTTGGGGTTTTTGATCTTGAACATAATATCCTTCAGCCACATCACCAGTTCTTAGAATACTCACAAAGTATAAGGCTTTGTTAGAAGCATGTTGGAGCCTGTAATTCCTTTACAGTTCAGGATTCTTATGGTTTGCTTCCAGAAAGCTCAAACTCTTGCTCTACCATCTTTTACTCCACTTATGTGTCACCTTGACTCTTACTGAACCTTTTTCATTAAATAAATTGATGAAACTCTTGACCTAACTTGTATGTTGAAACTGTATCTGACACAGATGATCAGCCAGAATTTCCTTTCTTCATCTGCTGCTAATTGTGGTGTAAAATATTTTTTTCAGTTCTTTCAAGAACAGCCCTTGATCCTTTCCTGCTCCCACTCCTGCTTAAAAGTCATCTCCTTTCTAACCAGCCCCAGTCACTGCTGGCCCTGGGCTACCTGATGAGCAAAGCAGATGTTGTGTGAAGGGCTGTCAGGGACCAGTGGTCCATATTAGGTTGATGCAAGGCTTTAAATTTCACCCAAGCCATACTTTTTTCTTCTTCTTTTTTTTTTTTCCCCCAAGTGACAAAGTGCTATGCTTTATGTAATCAGGAAGAGAAATAAATTACAAAGTCTTGCTGACCAGGGAGTGTGAAAGTGCTTACTTTTCACTGGGTCCTGATGGTAGGTGAGGGAAGTAACAGTTCTAGTCTGTTGGTCCCAGGGACTTACAGGATGAATAAACCTGCAATTGCCCATATCTTCTGCTAGCTTTCTACTCCTAAGTGCATCACCAAGTGTAAATGAAGCAGGAATTTGTTTATTTTGGGAAGTTCAGCCAGCCTGAATTTTGAGGAGAGTGTTACACTAACATGGAATAATTTGAAGGGGCTAAACTATAACATGTCTTTTAGGGAAGGATGGCACTTGTTAATTTTTTTTTCAGATTTTGAAGTCTCTACCAGAAGGTTTTTCTCCTTTTCATTATAACACATGGCTGACATGTTTCTGGACAGATGTTGGAGGCAGTGAATCAGTCCTTAATTTGCCATTTGCATTCTGCTGCTTTTCTCTTTTAAAAAACAACAAAACCAGAATAATGGTTCCTCACTGTTAAAAAAAATAGAAAATAAAAATTAAAAGACCCCGAAAGCATCTCTATAGTAATATTGAGGCTAGTGAATGCTGCCTAGCCCAGGATGTCAGCAACGACAGTCAAAAGACAATTCTGGAAGACATCCAAAAATAAACAGTGAGAAAGAGAAGCAACTGGGTTTTCTGTTTGTTTGTTTAGTATTAGTACTATTATTTTTAAAACAAAAGAGTCAGTAATTGAGAGGAAGAAAATCTCATGCTGATTATTAAATCCTCTGGGCCTGTTGAAGTACGGAAATTTTTCCAGTCGATGTTTTTCAATGTTGCCTGTATTTCCATGAGGCATGTGAGAAATCAGTGTCTCAAAAATAACAGCTAGTAAGAAATTCCATAGATGCAAAGCAGAAAATAAATTCACAGAAGAGCTCATAAAAAAAGATCCAGGTACTAGTAACAATGAAGAATTAAAAAGCAGTGCAATAAGAGGACTTTACCTCTGCACAGATGGGCATGAAGAATGGCATTACATTCATTTAATAGTAAAAGAACTTTTCTAAATTCCGTACTCAACCTATTCTTGCTGACAGAATTGCGACAGAAACATTGCGTTTCAGAGGCAGAGAAATGTCTGCTTATTTCATCCTTGAAGATCAGAACAGAGAGGCTTGTATAGTGCCAACTTCAAAAAAAAATCTCATTTTCCCCAGAAAACTTACAAATGCAAGCTGACTCAGCCTTCAGGGTCTTTGAACAAAGTTCTTCTACCTGTAAACCCCTGCTGTGCAATCTTTAATAACTGAACAAAACTTTTCCTCCAATCACATGAAAAAAGTATTTCCAACGTGCTGCTTTCTGGCATGCATGCCTGTATGATTTGCTTTTTATTACCACTGAAGACAACAAGGAGGAAGAAAGGTCTTTCATAACCTGAATTATAGTCTACTTAAAAACAAAGTGGTTCTAAGTCAAGGCATTTAGTCATCTTTTCCTGTATTCAGATTTTTCATAAGGTGAATGTGAAGTCATACCAGAGATTCCATTTTGATATTTTCTCTTCTGGTGATTCTTCTATAAGAACAAGTATCTATATACAGTTATCTAGACATCAATATGTCAGTCTTGCTACTTGGATTATTGATGGGTATCAGAGAACACATCAAAACCTTCAAAACAGACTCAATTTTTATCCTCAGTAGTACAAAAGCCACCAATGAAAAGTCTACATTAGCCAGCTTGTACCACAGAATTACCATGGTTATTTCTTTTCCAAGAGGAAACTTGCATTGCTGGCCAGAGGCTTTAGCTGTAGCTCTCCGTGCTCATCATTTCAGTGCTACAGTGCTTATACAGAAATCAGGGGTTTACCACTACTGGCATAAGACCTAAGGTTGTGGTAGTTCAGCATTGTGTATCTCAAAAAGCAGCTTTTCATCCCAGTGTGCCCTTAAACCTTTCATTTTCAGAAGCTTTAAATTATATTGATTTGGTCTTATAAAAGTCAGTAAATGCAGTGCCACTTTCTTGTTTGGTCTTAGATTCAGAAACTCAGAAAAGGAACTAGAGAAATTGTTGCCAATAATTATCACCTGGAATTTTTCCATCTGGTTTTGAAAACATTTGTAGAAAAACAGTCATTTTGACAAAATTTGGAAGAATTGATTAGAACTCCTTTGCTATAGAACTGATGGCATCTCATACTCCGAGTCATCAGAGCTGCCACAGAACTTTTACAGGGATTAGATTATTTTCTGTTATTTCTGCTTTTTTTTTATCTGTGCACAGTAATTTCAATAAAATTCTATTTCAGTTTAATTTCTACTAAAATATGTAGGATTTTATCATATGGGAACTTTCAGCTAAATTAATGGACATCTATCTTCCAGGCTCTGTGTATCTAAGATTGAACTTCCTACTAATTGCCTAAGGAAAGGTTTTATTTTGGCAGTGCTCACCCCAATTGTTTAGTTTATTGTTTACTTTGTCCTGCTCCCATCACTGAAGCTCTTTCCAACAGATCAGGGGTGCTAATTCTGTTTACAACTGACTTTGAAAATATCCTGTTGGATTTTATTGTATCAAATGTGACCAAGCACGTTTCTGTTAGCCAGCTAAGATATTTTCTCCCACAGTGAACACTTCAGGTATAATACATGACAGTCTCTGTAGTACAGTGTAGAACTAGCCAAGCTAACTTTAAACAAGCTAACTCAAGTTCCAGTAACAGTCTTGCTGCAGGATTATGGAGAACAGTATTTTGCTTCTTGGGTGGATTTTCAGCTTATGCTGAACTGTGTGTTATAGTAGCTAGACTGCTGGAAGTCATGCAGGCTACTGCTGATGTGAATGACAGAAGAGAATGTGAAAGTTTTGTTGATTAAAAATGAAAGTTTGTAAATACAGTTCTGTCCCTGCAGGATAATTTTATAAGCCTGAATCAAACCTCTAAAAGACCGGGAGAGCAAATTAAGGTTAAACCCACTTAGTCCATCTTCTCAAGTGGATATGTTCCCATCTTTAAAATGAGACAAAAGTTGAATTTCCTTCTTCCTGTTACAATTCTTTAGCTTAAAACTGTTTTTCTTCAAGTGGCAGCAAATTAAATAATTTTTTTTTTAATGCATCTTAGGAAGCAAAATTATATTAATTACATTTTTAAGTCAGCTGAAGTAAGAACCAACAAAAAAGGGTATTAGCTGCCTGTAGAGCTAGAACAGCTTTTACAGCGTTAGTCCTGTAATCTTCATGTGCAACAAATTGTAGCATGAAACAATATAGATAAAATTCAGAGCACAGTCATCACCACTGAAGTTCAGGCCTATTGTTGTTTCAGATTTGTTTATAGGAAGATTTAAAGGTGAAGATTTGGGTTTCATATTGTGCTAAGTATTCTCTAAAATACAGCCATATGTTGTCCATGGCCTAAAATGCTACCACATGATTTACTTCTGACCTAGTTACATAATTACTTTAGTAACAGAACAGCTCCTCTAGAGTTTCCTACATCTTCTCCTAATTACCTGGTTACAAGCAAGACTCCATTAGCTAAATAGTATCCATCTGAGGGTTTTCTCATTACTATATACACTGTATTCCACATAATTTTGTGGAGTTCCCGGGAATTTGTACGGATATAAATGAGACTAAAATTTGATCCAGTTTAATTTATAAAACTGTTGCCTACTACAAAGTTTTCTTAACAAGCCTAGAGTGTTACTGAAACAATAACAACAAAGAAAGATTTGCATAAAATATTTAGCAGGTTAATTCTCCTCTTTACTCCCTCCTCCAGTTAAAACCTTTTATTGAAAGACCTCAAAAAAAATCTAAAAATGACCATTTCTCTTGAAACACATGCCTTTGGTAATGTATCAGAAACCTGCAGTGCTAATAAAATAAATACCTTTTTTAAAAATATATTAATATAGCATTTTACTGTTTTTCTCCCTTCCATGTTGTGTTTACACAAGATGAAAGTACTTACCTTTTGAATGCCTTAAAGAGCCTCTGACCTCATTAAAGTTGTCTTAGCTCGTGCTGGATCAAAACTGTAAAAAAAAAACCCATGACAATAGTATCAGAAAAGGCCTAACCACTAATCTCTGCACAGGTAGGTTATCATAGAAGAATATTGACTGGTTAAAGCATTTGCTTACTATTCAAAGTCTGCAATAAAAATATGTAAGGCTAGTTGTACATTGTAATTGCAGTAAGAAAGTTCACTAAGTGAGAAATATTCCTCACTGAAGTAAATGAGAGGTTGGCTATGGGAAAGACTGGGTTGTAAGGAATGGAGTTGACAGTTAAGCATTATTTCAGACAGACATTTTGAGCCCACGGTTGGCAGTGATCCATGATGAAGAACAATGACCTTATTTGTAACATCAGTATTTTAGGAAGGCTAGGCTGAGAGATAGTAAATTGTCTTATTTTCTGTTACAAAAATAAAACTGTATTACTTCGATCAGTTTAGCAATTTAAAATGTAATGATTAACAGTTAAGTGCAACTTTTTAAACATGCATACCATACAGTTTTCTTGTCATGTTGTTTAGACCATCATTAACACCTTGCACTGGTCTTGCACTACTTAGTTCTCAAACAAAGGAAGTTATTTGCAGCTTTGTCAATCATTTGTTGTAGGTGTACAAAAGAGTCTGCAGAGCAATCAAAAGCTCTGCATATACTTTATGGCTTCTTACCATGTACTTTTTCATGTTATTGTACTCAGCTAGGTGGGCTTCATCTGTGCTAACACATTCTAGCCTCTGAGTTTACTGCACAGCAGATTTATTGAGTTTAGCAGAAAATGAGATTCAGCCATTTAAACTGATGAATGCTCTGATTGTAAGGAAATGCAGGGTTTCAGTGAGTGACTTCCAGCTCCTCCCAGTTTCCAGCCTCCCTCTCCTACCTCTTGCTCTGGCACTATTCCTTTCCTTCAGCTCTGCCTTAACCTAAATCCATACCAGATGCTGTTAGTGGCTGTTTAGCTTGATGCTATAAACTGTGGGGTTCATTTTTGGGTACCAATATAAGTAATAGCTCAGACACAATTGTTCCCACCCTCCACTTGGCACCTTCCTCAGAATACCATCTTCTCTGGCACCTTTCTTATCCATCCTGACAAATAGCATTGGGTTCACCACCTTACAGCTCTCACTCTTGGTACCGTTTATAGAAACCTGTCATTTCTCAGTAACAGTAGGAACTTTTTTTTTTTTTTTTTTTTTACTTCTCAAATCAAGGAAATAAAATCAGATTTGTAAAAATTTGAAGAGTCGCAAAAGGAGTGGAAACATACTGAATTATATTAGGGAAAGGCTAAGTCCTTGAAATCCTATAATCTATGAAATGTTTATGCATCAGAGAAACATTTATTATAGTAAAGATTTAACAGAGAACAGGTGTGTGCATTAGTAATGTGTAGTATAGTGATAAAAAATAAATAACTTTTTTTAATGGAATGACAACATCTTTGAGTTAGAAGCCCTCTCATTTTCACCTTATCAACAGTGAAAATCAGAAGTATCTTAACTGAAATTAACCTGTTTCTCCTTTTGAAAACCTTCCAACTTTATTGTGCCATGAAATTATGTGGTTATTTTATGACTCAGAAGAGTAGAAGCAGAGAAGTACAAGGATAAGCATAGAATCCAGAATTTTAAAGTAGTTTACAGAACAGAATGGTCAGTGCCAATACACAGCTTGAATAACTGCAATGGTGAATCTACAGAAATACTATCACAGTGAATTCATTTTTTAAAGTAATGTTCAATTTCCTTTTCATGCTGACTTGTATGAAGGTCTCTTTAAATTACCTTGTTTTCTCTAAGCTCTAAAGAACAGAGCCAAATCACCAGAGAAGACATCTATGTTGCGTATGTAAGAATAAGTCCAAACCACTCAATTTCATTTCTCCCCAAATGTCAGAGTTAGAGACTGCAGTATAAACTGGAAGCAGTATTAAGCAAATATCTGAATTCCACTTTAATTTTTATAGGGAGTTCTGCTGTTTGCAGGGCAGATTGATTTCCTGGGAAGCTGTCACCAGCATGCAGAAATGAATTCCACAAAGACTGGCGGTAACAAAAGCATCATGCTTAAATAGCTGTGTTGTTCTCTCACATTCATTTTACATTTTTAAAAAATCTAACTCAACATCCTGTATTGAGAAACCATGCTTATTGGCTAACTGTCCTCTATGTAGAAAGTTAGAAAAGCACCAGTAGCTTGGACTTTAGTTCACTTAAATCCAAAAGAAGACAAGCCAACGAAGGAAGTAAATGGAGCTGGTCTGTTGATGTCTTTAGTGTATAAATTATAGCAGTTTTTTTTCTAGTTCAGGTAGACCCTTCACATTATTATCTGTGCACTGATTTACTTATGTGGGTTGCCTCTTGGCTGGTGATTTCAATATTTGAAAGCTAAGACTTATGCCATATGCCAAGAACAGAAGGAACCTAACAGAAAGCTTTAATATTGATCAGAGCATATGGGTTTGCTTCTTGGGTCTATCACAGATGTCCTGCAGGACCCGTGAATGACTTTTTACCCTTCACTTAGCTTCTTTACCTGTAAATCAGAATTTTTCCCTACCTTCTGAGTTGCTCCACAGGGAAGATAATTAAAAATAGTGAGATATGGCTTCTTGCCAGCCTATCGTGGCAAGAAGGACAGTCTTACTACCAGCTGAAGCAGAACAAAATATTTCTTCTCAGGGATGGTTTAATGTGATCTTTGTAAAAGCCTACCTTAAAAATACACTAAGTTTGATTAACAAACTTGAGTCTGGCAGGAACACAGCCTCTGTGTACTATTTTTCAGCAGATGAAAACTATTCCAGGCAGATTCAGGGAGATATAAAATGCAAAAAGATCACTGTAGCCATACTCAAGATCTGGTAAGAAGGCTGGGTTTTGGAAGTTTTCTCAAAGCTAGCAGGAAGGATATTTCCTACACACATAAGTAAATGAACTTTAGAGAGAGCTGTTTCTTGACAGTTGTTGTCTGGCTTATTACTACAGAAGCATAAACTGTTGTTGTCTTTCTGAGACATAATTGTTCCAATTTATAGAATGGATTTTGGATCAAATCAACCTGTTTTTGTCCAAAACTCCTGACACATTTTTTTTTTTATATTTCAGGTTCATATTCAGCTATTTGTAATATTAATACATTTAGAAAAACAAGCTTAGAAATCTTTTGTTATCCAAAGGTCATCATTTATTATCTTCTATAACTATGTATAGAAACAGAATCCAGAAAGTTATCTAATTACTCCATTTTGAATACCCTAGGTTGTTGGTGTGGCTCAAGCAATCAATAAGAAATCTGGAATTGGTGGCACTTTCACTGAACAAGATGAAAAGGTATAAAAGCTAGACATTTGTGCATTTTCTGTTTTCAGAGGGGGAATGGGGAGGACATGCTGTTAGTTTTCACACAGATTAGAAATTCTAAAGTTATTAAAAATTGAACACCTCTGAAAAAAGCAGAAATTCGTCTTAATACTGCAGATTTATATCTCTATGAGGCCATGAGAAATGTGGATGTGAAATAGTTTAATTTCTGGATCAGCATGGTATCTCTTTTACATTTCTGAAACACAAGCTCGCTCTACTGAAATGCACTGTAAACAGTTTCATAACTTTGAATAGACATAATTTGTAATGAATTAGTTTAAACCCACCTGGTATCACCAATAAACATATTTTTAATATTAAAATTTGTATAGTGTTTTTTTCTTAAAATACTGTATCATTTCTCAGTATGGCAATTGCAGGACAAGAAAAAGCCCTGGATTAATTATGAACAATATGTGAGATATTCAGAAGAGCAGACAGCACCTTGATTCCTAATTATTACTCTTCAGTTGCCTTCCTTGCATTTCCAGACTACACATTCAGATTGGTACAGCAAAAACCAGGCTGCACTCAGGCTGAAGAAGTAGACTCTACCCTCAGCAATAAAAAAAGCCCAGTTCACACTTTCCCTTCGAAAACATCCCTTTTAAAATAAAACACATACTGAATATCTGCAGGATCACAGAATTAATCCCATTTGGAAAGGGAAAAAAATTGCAGTTTTGCTATGTGAGCAGAATTTTACTTCCACTTTCCAAGAGACTGAATTCCCCA
Organism: Urocolius indicus; assembly: GCA_013401255.1. Lineage (NCBI taxonomy): Eukaryota > Metazoa > Chordata > Aves > Coliiformes > Coliidae > Urocolius > Urocolius indicus. The sequence goes on from WBNH01002243.1 coordinate 23,009, forward strand.
AAATAAGATAGGCTGATTGGCTGCACTTCGTTTTTCGAGAAAAAAATATGCATTGCTGCAAAATGACTTGATTCCTCAGTCCTACTTTTACCAGGATAAAATATGAAGATCATTAGTTTAAAAAAGTGAGAATCAAGAGTTTCTTGAGGCAATTACAAATTATGAGTTAAATGAAAAAAAAAAATCCAACCCTGAATGTGTGGTTGCCAAAAATAATTTTAACATATCAATTAGTATTTCAAAGTTAAAACAAAAAAATGCAGTAGCTTATTTTTTTTAATAGAGTTAAGATGCTGTGAGACATTATCTTCATGAAATGTTGATGTTCATTTGTCTTCAGGATTTTGCTGCATATTTGGCCTTTTGTGGAATTGTTCTCCACAATGCTCAATTGTATGAGACGTCTCTGCTTGAGAACAGGCGTAATCAGGTACGGTCACCAGGTTTTTTCCCAGAATTACAATGGTTAGCTGGTAATCAGTGCCTGCTCCTGATATTTCTCATATGGTCGTTAGTCCATTCTAATTGAATGCTGTGTATTTCCGATTAAGTTCTAGCTAACTGCACTGAGAATTCTCTGGGCACATTCTAGTTTGGGCTACAAGAAATGGACTGTCTAGGGGAAGAAAGTAAAGCTACATGTCAGAATGTCATTCCCTGACAATATACTTGATACTGTCTGAAATTACCCTGTTGCTCACTGTATATATTATACAGCATATTCTGGAAATTTCAGATAGAATTACTCCTGCAAATGGTAGAGGTTAAACAGATTGCTCTTTTAGTCTACTACAATTATAAATAGTCCCTAAACATGTTTTCAGTAGTGATCAGATGGGAAACTGTATTTCCTTCTGAATAATATAACTGTATTTTGCAGACATCTTTATAACTCATGGGTTAGTAACGTTATGGCCTTTATGAGTGAATATCTCTGCCATATGTGGCATGAAAAAGTTTTGAAGAAACTAGGTAGCAGCTGTTTTAAGATTTTTCTGGTAGGTCCAAGCTTCCAAATGACTATCAGTGTTTGTAAATTGGTACAAATTTGGTTATCTTTTCCAGTTGGCTCAATGCTTCTTGTGAGGAAAAAAGTAATATAACACAAGCACATCTGAGCAGCTAAATTGTTTAGCAGCAGCTTCGAAATAGAGGAGACTGTATCTAAATGATGTTCAAGACTGTATCTAAATGATGTTCTCAGCAATTGAGTTCGTTAACATCAAGAAAAGTCACAAGAAATATAAATATCATTGCTTTTAGAATGCATACATGAGCCATAGGAAACTATTACGTTTTCTAAGGACAAGTAACTGTGTGAAGTCTGGATTTCTCAGGTTTCATTTGATAAACTGTTAATGTCTAAATCTATTCTATCTCTCCGACCAAAAACATCAGACAGTGAACTATGCTATGTATTTCTTCCATCAAAAGCATCAAACTGGCTATTATGTACTGTTTCTTTGCAGTCTGTAAAAGCAAAAACTTAATTTTGGTCACAGAAATACGTGTTGACTTCCTTGATTCAGGGAAGAGGAGGAGAATCAAAGACAGTAGTAATGATAATTATTATTACTTAAATCACAATTAATCAAAATTTCACAAAATACCTTTTCCCCAGGTACTTCTTGATCTTGCTAGCCTAATTTTTGAAGAACAACAGTCTTTGGAAGTAATTCTGAAGAAGATAGCTGCCACTATAATATCCTTCATGCAGGTGCAGAGGTGTACCATCTTCATAGTGGATGAAGATTGTACAGTGAGTATGTTTTTTGTCTAAAAGCCCTGAGAGCAATGTGGGCTTCCCTCCATTCAGACTCAATAGTATTTCAGACCCATAGTATGTTCCGTTGCCTTCTTGTCCTCTGCCTTTTCTTTTAAAGAACTACTCAAATTAGGTGTTGACTTGGGAGGCTTCAGCCTTTGTGTAGGCCAGGCTACCATTTTATGCAGCCCCATTAGCATTATCTGTTGGTAAACTATGGCTCTAAGCAATCTCCTAAGGCATCTTGAATGCTGAACTCTTTCATACCTCATTTTCTTGGCTATTGGTGTAGGACAGAAAAGGCTGGGAGAAAATCAATGTGGCCTTTGCTTCCTGTGTGGAATCAGTTTTGATATCTTCATACTTCTTGAGTATATCTAAGCAGGGAGTATCTAAACAAGGTATCTAAACAGAATCATGGCCTATCCAAAGATGCTGGCTCACTGCAGCAAAGCACAACTTCTTTCCAATCTGCCCACCTGTATTGCTTTCCTGTTGAAAAGAGGCTGCAGAAGATTCTATGTCGCATGCTTGATTCTTATATTGGCATTGTTAGTTTTAACTTTACTGCTTGTTACAGATAGAATACAGTAGAGGAATTTATATGATTATTATATTTACATAGTCACACTGTCCTTGTAAGTTAGACCCAGAACCTAGTTTGCAGTCCATAGCTTGAATCTTCAGTATAGAATCTAATTTCTGTCTATATTTAGGCTTCTCAAAACAAGCTGCATGAAAAGCAACACAGAGATCAGTCAATGTGTTTAAAAGTTTTGATGCGCTCACTTGTTCAAGCAAAGTGGGTCTAGAATTGGATGAATGTTAAAATCAAGAAGGTCTGTGCTGACAGATAAATTTGGCACAGCTTATAAATACTAGCATTTCTTCTGAGAGTGATCAGTAGAGATTCAAGACACTTAAATGATATTTAAACTTGTATCAAAACTTTTTTTTTTGTGGTTGGATCCTGTACACTTGCTACTAGATGAGAAATGAAGTTAAATAATTTTACATTTGATTTGATAACTGTAACAAGCGTTTCATTAATACTATTTTAAGTAATGACAACCTGATACACCTGTATATTAAAATATCCTCTTGGTATTCCAGGATTCATTTTCTAGTGTGTTTCACATGGAATCGGAGGAATTAAAGGATTCATCTGAAAATCTGAAGAGGTAAAACAATTAATTCAAACTTCTGTTCATCCCAGGAGAATGCTGAAGAAACTATATTTTAATTTTTTTTTTCATAATAGCAGACCTTATTTCCACTGGGTATCATATATTACTGCTATTTTTACAGAGCAAGTTTTGCCCTGAAATGTACACAGACAAAATATCGCCTTAAAAAGGTCACACTGAGCAGAATAGGAGAGTTCAGTCAGTTCTAAGTTCATAGTTGTATTGCAAAGCTAAGCTATGGAAAAGTACAAAATGTGAGAAGTATAAATTTAAGCTGGTGGGCTCCTCTAAAACTGATTTGTAAGAAATTTGTGTAGATGCCTATGTTGTACAGTAGACATATCCACATTAGTATATATTAATCCTATTTATGATTTTAATCAATTATTATATCAATAATTATTCTTATCGATAGGAAAGCTCATTCAAAGAACATGACTGACCAAGTCAAGAATAAAGTCCTAAAGTTCTGCCTTTCAGTCAGCTTTTAGAAACTATTAAGAAGGCCAACTGGGAGAAAGGGAAAGATGTAGAAATAGCTGAATTAAAATACACAGAATAAATAGTTTCCATATTGAATCTGAACCTCTGAGTTGGAAGTTTGAAAAATACTGTCTCCGTTACCTTTCTATGTCATCAAAATCAATTGTTTCATATAATGTCAACAGAATGAAGCACAGTTGTATATAAAATTACTACAGATAGTGTGCAGAGAGAAAATGGAGGTTTCTTTATGCCTTTGATCTTTTCTGCAGTGAGTATTTTTTATTAAATTTAATTCCATATATTAGAAAATTATGTCAAAAGTGTGTGGCTTGAGCAACTAAAAACTTGACAACGTACAACCACAAAGTACAGAGTTACAAAAGGCTAGTGAGATCACAAGGTGAAAAAGAAAGTTCCTCTTTACTTTCTCTTCTACACTGTGGGAATGGTAAAGAGAATGTACTATACCCAAGCATTATCCTTTTAATGGTTACTAGTTAATGGACTCAAAAAGTAATTTACTGCTTCCATAGACCATCAGTAAATTATTTTTTATAACTGGTAGGGAAGGAATCTTGGAGGCTTAATTGTATATCTGAATCTTGCTCATGAGACAGCACAATCATATGCCAAGGACTGTACTACATTAACCATTAGAGTTAAAATTTCTGCTGTGCTTGAAAGGTGTGATTTTGAGCAATAATGGAAATATAATGGCATGGATTAGATAGAAAGTATTACTTTACATAATAAAATTTCAGGCTTATTACATAATCAAGGACTCTGAATTAAATCCCAAAACAGACTAGTTTTCAGAATTGTGGGGCATTGCCTTGTAATAGTTTGTGAAATAATGAAAGACTAATGCCTTTCCTCCAGCACTGTGAATCCTTATACCAGAAGGATAACTAAAGTCAAATGTTTGAGGGAAACTATAGGAGCTTGATGGAAACAGATTTATTATAAGCATGTGTCCTTCTCCAGGTCAGGCAAAGGGACCAAGAATTGAAATGCCTTAATTAAATACATAATGGCTAAAAAAGCTGGAGATGTTGAATTCTGGAAAGAAATTCTATGTCCTTAGTTCAAGGACAGGGAGCTGCTGGAAAGAGTTCAGTGCAGGGACACCAAGATGAGGAAGGGAGTGGAGCATCTCGCTTATGATGACAGGCTGAGGGAGCTGAGGCTCTTCAGCTTGGAGGAGACTGAGGGGTGACCTTATTAATGTTTACAAATATGTAAAGGGTGGATGTCAGGAGGATGGAGCCAGGCTGTTCTCAGTGATGAGCAATGACAGGACAAGGGGCAATGGGTATAAACTGAACCCAAGAAGTTCCAAAGAAACACACAGAGGAATTTTTTTTCACTGTGAGGACGGTGACGGAGCACTGGAACAGGCTGCCCAGATAGGTTTTTGAGTCTCCTTCTCTGGAGACATTCAAAATCCACCTGGATGAGTTCCTGAGTGACCTGCTATAGGTGATCCTGCTCTGGCAGGGGATTGGACTAGATGATGTTTCAAGGTCTTATCCAACCCTTAAGATTCTGTGATTCTGTGATTTGGAATAAACAGTTATATTTAAGTAACAGAATCCTCTTGCAGCTGATTGTGCTTGTACTTTCAGAACAAATTTGAAATGAACTTATGTTGTGGTTTAGGCCCATCCAGGGACAAAAGACCGCAATTAGACTCAAGTACCACAGACCCTGGAACTCCTGAAGGACAAGGAGGACTTAATTACCACTTAAGGTCCTGGACAAAATAGACCAGGCTACTCAGCTTGGGGAATAAAACAGAAAATAATTTAAGCTGCCACCAATCAAAACATAACCATAAAACCCCAAAACATGACAAACAGAAAACAACACAGAGTGGTACAATGATTAAGAGCACAGCTAGCCCTCCTCTCTTCCTGGGCTCAGAGCCCTGATCCCCATGTCTTTATCTCCTCCTGCCATGAAGGGCTTAGGGGGCAGGGAATGAGGGTTTCAGTCAGTCCTTTCCCAATGCCATTTGTCCTCCCTACTCCTCCATGGGGTACCTCACACATATGGCAGCCCTGCACTGGTTCTTCTGATGTGCATTTATCCCAAAGGCTGCAGCTCCTCTCTGCCATTCGTGTGGGTCTGCTCTGCAGCCTGCAGACTCTCCAACATGGCCTGCACCACGGCCACCTCCTCACACAGTCTCCTGCCCATCCAGGCGCACTCATTCGGAGATGCTGGTGTCTCTCAGGCCTACCATTGCCCTCCATGGGTTGCAGGGGCATAGCCTGCATTCTCAACAGGGGTTGCAGAGGGGTCTCTGGTCTGGTGCTCCTCCTTCCTTCCTCCTTCTCTGACTATATTAAAGAAATAGCAGAATGTATAAATTAATCCACTTGGCAGTTTTGTGATGACAGATGGATTAGGATACGGGATTTAAACTCAACTCCATCATATATCTATTGTTTATATCCTTTCTTCATACAGGAAAGATATTACAATTACCTGCTTTGCATAATGAAATGAGCCATTTTCACACTAAGCATATAACAATAATGTTGTATCTTTCAGGGACTATGATACAAACAAAATCAATTATATGTATGCTCAGTATGTCAAGAATACGATGGAGCCTCTCAACATCCCAGATGTCTGCAAAGACAGAAGATTTCCATGGACAGTAAGTAAAATGAGCTTAGATTTGGAATTCAGACATGGAAAATGGTTTTCTATTTATCTTTCAAACTCTTTTTGTTTCCCCCTTATTATTTTTATTAACTCAATGACCAAAGTTAGAATTACACAAGCACAAAGGAAGGTACATTTGCTTGATCATTATCAGTAAAGAAGTGGTACAATACTTGCACAGTGAGCCAGTTGGGCAGCAGAGGGATTTATCCCTACAGCCATAATTAGCAAAGCCTAACATTAATTTGTCAATAAATAGTGCAATGTGAAGAGCTTGAAATATGTTCTGTGGAAAAGGTTTAAGTACAGAACAGTTGTAGTTCCTGGAGTCATGTAAAGTATCTGCCATGATATAATCCTTTAATGCTTTCTTTAAAGAATCACGTGTTATTCCTATAATGCCTATTGTAAGCATTCTAGTGTCTGTGCATTTGCCTGCAAAGAAACTATCAACAGTCCTTGCACGGCACCAGAGAGAAGAGCAACAATAGTAAAAAAAAACCTACAAAACTAAAATAACCTTTGGATCTGACACATTGGTGTACCCATTTTTTTGTGTGGCATATAATTAAGAAATTGGACCAAACGTTCTTCTCAGCAACTGACACATTCTTCCAGAAACAGTCACACTAGAAGTACATCCTTTCCTCAATAGCTATTTGAAAAAAGATGCATTCTGGCTTTTGTTCCACCCTTTCACCCACCAAATAAATTTAGTTTCCTTCTCTTGGAGCATGAGACACGAAAAAAGATCTTTAGAAGACTGCAGAGTGTTGCCTGACTTGGTGGTGGTTTTCCTACCTGTTGTTCTTTGGATCATAATTTGGTCACCATTAAGCCCCCTTTCATTGTGTTGATGGATTAATCAATGCATCTCAAACAAGCCAAAAGAGTTATGAAAATTCTTGGGCCACAAAATGCTCGGCCTAATGTCAAGTAGTTACTTGTGTTTTACAACATCTGTTCCTTATATTGTCATATTGCAAGTGAGGGAATATGATGGAAAGGGGAGAATTCAGTTCCTTTTACAGTTCGTAACCTGATGAAAGTAAAAAGGTTTTCTAATGCCTATCTGATTTTTTTCAGCTGCACTGAGTGGAATACTTTGTGTGGCAGCAAAATTGTCATTTTCATGGAAGTGGTACCTTCTAATGAAAGGACCTGTTATAAAATTAGCACATAAAATCCTACTGAATTAAGATTATTATCATTACCTGTGTTATTAGTCAGCAAAGCTTGTTGTCAGATACAGTATTTTTACCATCCAGTCGAAGATGGGAAAACTCTTTGAAGACGTGGCTGCTCTTTGAAGCAGTATGTAAGCCCAGAACAGCTGTAGAACCCAGCTCTAGAACTTTTTCACTTCAGCCACTTAACAGTAGTCTTTAAAATTGTAACTGTATTTTTTTGTTTCACAGAACGACAATGCAGAAAATGTAAATCAACACATAAAGAGTTTGCTGTGTACACCAATAAAAAATGGGAAAAAGAATAAAGTGATAGGTAGGTATCTTAAAAAAAAATCTTTTTATACATTTAATAGAAATATTTCTGTGCTCCACAGTAAAGTCTCAGCAACATGGACTCTCAACCCAAGAGAAAAGATACTTAATTACCATGTTTTCAACTAAAAAGTCCACTGCAACCTCAATGGTAAATTGATTATCCAATAAGTTCACAAGTGTCTACACTCTTGTGATACTGCACCATAGCTTCTTTGCATTTTTAAATTTTCTATAAATAACACTATTTTTATTGTTTCTTATTTAGAGTCAGTTACCACTCTTGCTTGTGAAGATCTTTTACAAGGCAGTGAAAGAAAAGAAGATGTAAATGAGCTCTTCAGCCTCAGTTTTCTGTAGTGCTGGGATTTTAGAGAAGAGTGGTGGCATGTGGAAAGACAAGCTGAACTGTGCGGCCATTGCCAGTTTCCTCAAATGAGATTCAGTTCAGATTCAGACATTAGAAGGCTACCTGCTGTGCAGTTTTGGTGCTACAAATTGCCCTTTGGAGGTGTCTGTGGATTACATCAGGGCCTAAAGTCCTATTGTGAGACATAAGTTTAAGTGTCTAAAGCTACACAGTGTAAATATCTCTGTAGCACTTCCTTTGCTTTACTAGAACTACTTATCTTCTCTTTCAAAGAGTGGCCATAATATCACTGGTTTCCTGGGGTAATATTTTCATTTTTTTTTTGACATCACTTAGGTCTATATAGGCCTAGATGCTTACAGAAGCTTAGAAGCATGTTATCTGTGGCTCCCTAAAAATATTTAGGTGGTTGTCATCTGGGTCCTCAAAGGTGAGTAAATGAGATCCCCTTCCAAGGAAGACAGATTTATTTATTTTTTTTTAAACTCTTGAAGCAGAAAGAAAGCATCATCTTTACTTAATGGAGCTCTCTGAAATTTCTTTTGATATCAGCTTCTTTAATGAGTTCTTTCATTGCTTTGTTTTAAATGTTCTACGTAAAAGACCAAAATGAAGATTGAAGTGTTGAGCTTTAATTGGAGATATTTCACTATGCTGTTAGCTCCTGATAAAACAGTTGTAGGACAGCTCTTTGATAGGGCAAGGTCAAGAAGTTGACTTTGGGACAATAGTCAGAAGTTCCTTTAGCCCACTATATACTATGTATATGCTCTCTCTCTATATTTGTATATATGTATATACTATATATACACTATGTACTGTATACACCATAAGTCTACTTTTTTAAAAATTAGTATATCCAAATCAGGATTTGGGTCATACTGGGGCCATGGGGTGGGAAAACCTGTCCCCAGCAAAACCAAGAAAATCTTACTGGCAAGAAAGATGAACTTTTTTTCTTTTTTTTTTTTTTTTTTTGACTTGTGCATTTTGCAGGTATGTGATGAAAGCTTTACAGAATCTTTAAGTGGTTTTATAACTATGTCGTTTGGAGTCCTCAATGTTCTCTGAGGAAGCTTTTGAAAAATGTTTAGTTAGTTATACTACTACATGGTATATTTACCGCAGTTCTCTCATTTTTTTAAGAGACCTTTACATGCACCCAAATGCTGTGTCTTTTAAGAATACATTTGCTTTTGTGGCTTATTCACTGTTGAGTCTTAATCTTGTGTTAATTACATCACCGTTGCTATGTAAATAATTATAATGCCATAAACAGTACTAAACAGAGGTCTGAAAGTGGGTTTCATGAGATTTTCATATAGAGTTTTATGTCAGCTCATAAATCAGCTTCTTTTTCCCAGGGTAAGATAATCTTGTTCTTAGGGAATCCTTATCTCCTGGGATTATATATTTTTACTATCATTCAAGTACCTAGTCATCTTACTCTACAAAAGTTCAAGCTCCTGTTTGCAGTGTTCAGATTCCACAATCCCTGCCACAATTTACAGCTACAGCTATAATATTCTTACTGATATCTTTAGAAGAGATTCTGATACTAATATTAATTCCCGAAACATAATGTCATTTGGAAACAGGACAGTATTACATTGTCACCAGACATTAAAACTTCCACGTGTAAGGCCAATGGTCTTAAAATACAGTTGCATGATGCTTTTATAGTTTCATATAAAAGATTATTGTCACTGACAAGACCTTACAGTAGCTGCTGATTATGTTCCCTGTTGGTACTACTGTAAAATATTATTCATTCTAATTTCCTCCCTACCCATAAGCAGAGAGCAAATCCAGCCTCCCTGACCTTACAGTGTCGAAGTGTAAGGCATTCAGATTTCATGTATCCTGTGTAATTTAGGAGTAGCTCTACGGATGCAAGAATATCTGGAAACACCATGCTAAATAGTTATTTTCTCTTTTGCTGGTTGAATACATATTTAATATTTTACTCTTTCTGCTGCAAAATGTTCCTAAAAAAGTATATAAATTATACAATCTGGTATGTAGTAGCAATTTATAGAAAATTAAAACCTTTTCCTTTAGTATAATTTTTTTAACTTTCAATTTGCAACTATTATCTTTGGGGGGGATAATTCTTTGCAGGAAAATGCTAGCTTTTATGCTGGGAACTGGTAGTACTGACACTTGTGAGAATAAGAAAACATTTGGACTCAATTAAGACAATAATCACCTCCCAAGCCATTTTGGCCGAAGACATTGCATATTTATAGTGCAGCTGCTTTAATTAATACACTGATTTCCTAGCAGAAACTGCCATTCGCTAGGTAAAACTAAAGTGAGGTATATGTGTGAATTCCCTTCTGCTTCAAATGATGTCAAGGATTTAAGCTGCAGCAAGGTTTGGTAGAGTTACCTGTCAGATCTTTCAAGGGCACGTGCACAGAATGTTGAGAAATTCTTAACAGAAAATAAACAGATGCAACTATGAACAACTGTTACCCTAACAATCTGAATTCAGTAAAGGTGCTTTTCAGTGAGTTCAGTAGTCTTCGAAGTATGCTAGAATTCAATCACATCATTCTAGAATCAGCAAGTATACTTCAGCTTTGAGCCTCAATTTCAGTATTTTCTGTTTAGTTTACTTTTAAAAATTTCCAGTACTGACTCAAATAACAAAGTGAAAATTCTGTGTATCACTGTCCTGACTTTCATAAATGTTCTTTTGGCATGGTTACAAAAATTTAATTAGCCTCCAAAGGACAAATTGTCTCTAGGGATTAAATCAATCTAGACTACTATTAAAAGTTAGGATAAAACGACCCTAGAATTTCACAAGATAATCAAATCTGTAAAGCCCCACATTTTCGTTTTACAAATCCTAGTAAATACTTCTGAGTCTCCTATGTAATACATAATGTTCTAGCATTTTTTGTAAAATAGTGAAATTACTCTTAAAAAACTTCAAGGAAAATCCTACAGCACTCTTCTGTGTCACTTTTATGTATATTGGTGGTTTATACTATAGACAAAACTGAATCAGTCCTAGGCTCATTTTTTCTCTTGATGTTCCATACAACAAGTGATATGTTGTCAGTTCTCTGTATTACTTCCTCTAATTTCTGTATCCTGGCACAGGGGTTTGCCAACTTGTGAATAAGATGGAAGAAAACTCCGGCAAAATCAAGGCTTTCAACAGAAATGATGAACAGTTCCTGGAAGCATTTGTCATCTTTTGTGGCTTGGGGATCCAGAACACACAGATGTATGAAGCTGTAGAAAGAGCCATGGCCAAACAGATGGTGACGTTAGAGGTGAGCTCAAAATCTAGGTGGTCCTTCCCAACAAATTCTAATTTTCTCCAGACCCTGTCTGTTCTGTGAAGCTACCCACATGAGATACTGAACGGAACTTGTTCTCCCCTAGGAGAACAGCATTTAGCCTGTTGAGCTGCATAGGAATTTTTCTGCTTAGTTTCCGTATCTGCTAGCAGACTGTTTTATTTGGTATTGTATTTTAACTTCACCCGTGGGCTTTAGTGGTGAGCTGAATGCATCTTTTCCTCTACATCAGGCTACACATTGGCAACATAGCAGGTTTGTTCTGCTGCATAGGAAGAGGAAATGGCTTGGGGGATTAGGGGCTTCCTTTTCTTGTCTGAGGTTTTCTGTGATGATTTTGGCTCAGTCTTTTAGACGAACTAGTTTGTGGACTAACAGCAGCATTACTGTAGGTTTTCAGAGATTTCCTCACTCTCATTCAAATTGTATCAGGATGAACGTCATCTGGTCTCAGCCTTTGAATTGGCTACTGTTAAATTTAATAGCTAAGAAGAGCTTGAGTCTGAGAAGCTGAATTACTCAGAGGTGATAACTTGAAGCTGAAAGTGAAAAATTTGTAGACTTTGGATCTCGTAGCATTCATTATGTAAACAGAGTATTTGCAAAATTCCTAAAATGGGGATTATGTACCACACGGTCCTTAAAAGAAATGTTACAACTTCAAAATAAACCTGTACTAAGTCACATTAAAAAAAAAAAAGTGGTAAAATTACTATAAAATTAATTTCAGTGCCTTAAAAAAACCCAAAAAAACAGCCCAATTTGCTTATATGGCAAATTAACAGTTCTCTCATGCCATAAGACTTGATATATAATATAGGAAATACAGACAGATAATGTTAGTATATAAGATGGCTTCACTACAAAAAAAAAGTCTCTAATTGCTAGAAAAATTCCCTAACATTATCATGTCCTGTGTTCTCAATAGCTGAAAAATAGGAGCTTATTTTGTTAATTTAAAACAAACATACTGTCTTTCAGACTTTTTTGCCAAGTTTCATTTAGGGCAAAACTTTCTTTTATGTTTCTAAATAAACTCCTGAAAGGATTATTATGGCAGCAACGTCAGGCTCATAATTATAGCTGTTTCATGTATTATTTGTCTTTGAAACTGGGGCATGAAAACTTTCCAAAGAGAAAATCAGAGTTCTTTGCTCTTTTATAGAAACTATTTATGTTTTTTGGCCTAATTAACTCAAGAAGGTTTTGTGCTGTGGGAGATTTATGAAAACTGCAGATATCTCCCCTTATGCTTTCAGAGACCTCCCTGAAAACCAGTGTGGGCCCTGCATGAACACTAGATTTCATCATCAAATTCATCAGTGCAATGTAGTATAGCTACAAGCTGAAAATCTGTCTTTAGGAAAAATATCTTTTTATCACTTTGCTCTTCTGTTTGTACTAAGAGCCGCTTTTCTTTTTCTGTAGGTTCTCTCATACCATGCTTCTGCTGCTGAGGAGGAAACGAGGGAGCTGCAGGTAACCGCGGTAATTGAATTTTTTACTATTACTTCAGAAATATTCCATTAGTAGGACAATGAAGGGCAGTCCTGTACACATATGTGATCCTTAAACATACAGAAGCACATCTTCCACAAAAATTCCAGAGAAACCCACATCACAGAAAAATTATAGTGAACTTAAACTGATCGGTTGAATCACCACATCACATAAAAGGGAAACATTCTAATGCCTACACTGAGAGATCCAGGTTGTCCAGAGACCTGCAATTGCAGGAGAAGCAGAAGTATACTGACCGCATTTCTCATAAGTTTAAGGGACAGTAACAGCTGATGCAATGTTAATACCAACTTGTGATGATTAAGTCTTTCAGAAGCAAAATGTTGAGAACTCTTCTTTCTGCAGCTAAGTCTGAAGGTTGTATATTTTATATATTTGTTCCCGTTCAGTCATCCCAGGTATGGGTGCAGCTTTATGCCCTTACACAGAAATTCTCTATTTCATTGTTAATGTATCAATTTTTATTTTTTTTACAGTTACTTTTCTGTGCAGTGTCCTGTTCTGCTCATGTTTAATTCTGTGGTTAGAAACTGCTGCCCAAGGAATAACTACAGCTACGATTTCAAGTATAGTTCAAAGCACAGACTGTGCTTAGTTTCTCTAGTTCTTTTTGTTGGAGCAGATGTTCTGGGGAAATAGCGTCACTCCAGCTGTACAAGTATAAAATGGATGGAGAGACAGAGAGGAAGGTAGACATAGGGGACCGCAAGCTGGGTAGTACAAGACTGGACTGGAGAAGCAAGGTACTACAGAACAATGCACAGGACTAAGAATAGTTCTCAAATGTTCGTGTTACACAGTCCTAACACACTGTTGCTCATCGATAAAGAGGCACTAACAAGATCAGCATGCAACACATCTCCTATGGTTTCTCTTCAGGTGTTGCATTATAATCTCTGTGGTTACTGCTAAATAAAACAGAACCACAGTAAATCTAGCAATGAAGCAGTGTCCATCTGTACTGCTTAACTGTTCACATGCTTCCTAGCACAATCCTGGGCCATGTTAACCACCATTTTCTACGGCAACGACCACAGAATTGCTTTGGTTGGAAAAGACCTTTAAGATCATTGAGTCCAACCACTAACCTCCCACTGCCAAGCCCACCACTAAACCATATCTCTCAGCACCTCATCTACACAGCTTTTAAATGTCTCCAGAGATGGTGACTCCCCTACTTCCCTGGGCAGCCTGTGTCAGTGTTTAACAAACCTCTCAGTGAAAAAGTTCTTTGTGATCTCCATTTCATCTTGCCTTACAATTCATTACTGGGAGAAGAGATCAACCTCCACCTCACTACAACCTCCTTTCACATAGTTGTACAGAGTCATCATATCTCCCCTCGGCTTCCCCTTCTCCAGACTAAACCAGCCCAGCTCCCTCAGCTGCTCCTCATCAGACTTACAAGACCCTCCTCCAGCTCGGTTTCCCATCTCTGAACACGCTCTACCATCTCTATGTCTTTCTCATAGTGAGAGGCCTAAATTGAACACAATATTCCAGGTGCAGTCTCACCAGGGCCAAGTACGGGGGGACATATTATTATATTACTATAGTAAATACTACTTTTTAGAATCTTTTATGACTTTCCAATTAAGACATACAGGAAAGATAACAGCAAACTTAAATAGAACAGAGGCTGTAGATATACTTACGGGGATAGCAGATTTGAATGCTACGTATAATAATGTTTTAGACTAGGACAAAACCTTTCTTTTTAGTTCCTTGGCCTTCTAGGACAGTTTTCCTCTAGAAGAACTACAAAGAGGAAAATAAACATATAACTCTATTTATTTTACCATTTCAGTTTTACTTGATTTTCTTTTAATTCACATGCACATTGGGCTGAAAAAAAAACTGTAAAGAAGTAGAACTGAGAACTCCACCTTATCCTTTACTGAAAAAAACTGTTATTAATTTTTGTTCTGTAGTGTAATATTTACTATTTATTTTGTTAGCAACCTGAACGTCTATATTTTGAAGGGCAACCAATACTTCCACTCTGAATTTTCTAATTAAAAAAAGGTAGAGTTGTAATATATGTAATACATGGAAATATTACTGATAATAAAAGCTAACAGATTTCTAAAAGTATAGAGTTGGGGGTTTTTGTCTATTTTATAATTCCAAATTTCACATTGAAGGTTTATGACTGTACTCAAATCACATTGTCTGAAGGTTTTAGGGGTTATTGATCACAGGTGAATCCTACTTTTTCAGGTTTCTAGCCCTGAGAGAGCTCTGCTTGGGAACATGTTTTGACTAGCATGGCACCAAGTGTGGATTCTATTAGGAATTCTGTTCTACTGACAAAAATAAATATATAAATAAATATATAATATAACGATTTACATATTATATATAAATATATAATTATATAAATGTATCACTCCACTACTTATTTTCTCAACCCTCATCCTCCCAATTTCATACATACTCTTGGTTACAATTTGCCTGTTTGATTTAGATAACAGGCTGACCAGGTAATCCTTTCTTTATTCTTTTTATCTATGGAAAAGTGTGTGTTAATTCTGAATGAATAAGGCATTGTTTAACAAGAAATGCTAAGGAAAGATAAATGAGAAGTAAACATCAGGTTTCTGTATAATGTAAAGATAAAAATTAGTATCACATTACTTCTCTGTTGAAAGAGTAGATATTTATGTTATTTTTTTCTCTTTCCTAGTGCTAAGCTGTGTTCTCTTATTCTCCTCTAGGCTGCTGTAGTACCATCAGCACAATCTCTCAACCTAACTGACTTCCACTTCAGTGACTTTGAGCTATCAGATTTTGAAACAACACTGTGTACAATTCGAATGTTCACAGACCTTAACCTGGTGCAAAATTTCCAAATGAAATATGAGGTATGAATGCTCTCAAACATTGCTTCATATAAAGACACAATTTAATTATTGGAAAAATCAGGAGAATAGGGAAACATGCCTAGAATAAATATTATTGGAAATCTGTATTAAAGAGTAGTTGGTAAACTAGGAATGTACATAAAGTGAGCAATACTGGGGTTTGTCCTCAGTTTAGTTCTACTGAAGGACTAATGATTTAGTTAATGGACTGTAAAATGTTTTTAGAAACCTTGAGGAGTGGAGGTAGAGGACAGTTAAAATTCAAAAGATGATGAAAACATACAGCAGTATTTCAAAACTAGCAAGAATAAATATATAAAGACTAATGAAAACAGTCAAATACATAAAATATATTTTTATCAAAAACAGAAAACTAATTAAAATAATAGTTTTAATTATTAACATAATTTCATATATTTATTTTCTTGCTTTTTATTTATGTTAAAAATAGTTTTAAAAGAATAGAAAGTGGTAACAGGGTTTTGACAGCTACTAGTATCAGAAGCTGTGTAAAAGTCAATAGTGTGCCATTGTAGCAAAAAGGGGCAAATTTCATTCTTTACTGACTGAGTGGTACTTATGGAGTAGTTTTATATCGTAGCTCATATTTGGAGACACATAAATTAATTAATTTTATAAGACCATAATTTAGGAGTCTGAGAAAGTTTGAATTAAGATGGTTTTCTCCAGAAAACAGAATATTCAGGAAGGAGACAAAGTAAGTGAAAGACTGTTAGAAAGAGGACAGCAATATTGTTTTCAATGACCACATAGTAAAATATAGTAACATTAATTTGCTTAGTCTTTTCCCCACAAAGGATTAGACTGTAGATCAGGGGAAACTTTATAGTTATGGAGATAGTAAAGACTGAAACAGATGAATTATGTGGGCTGTGGAGATTTCTCTGAAGGTTTTACCAATAGATTAGTTGTGGATACGTGTCTGTCAGAAGTGATACAGGCAAGTATTCTTATTTTGGTGGTAGATTAAATAATCTCTTGGGCCCCTTCCAGTTAATACACACGATTTATATTTGTGAAAACTTTCATTTTAAGATATTTTTACTTCATATGTTTTTCAACAAAACTTCCAAAGTTTGGTATCAAAATGCAAGATTCATTTGGAGGACTTCATAGGCAAAGAAATTACTAAAAGAAAATAGGTATTCATTTTCTTGATGACCAGTTTATAGACCAATTTAGATTAGTGGTGTTTAAGGGCTGAAAGTCCAAGTTCTCTTCCACTTCATTTCATCTTGGTAGTAAGGCCAAGAACTTGGACTTCCTTAAGGAACATGTGCCAACAGGAGAGAGGGAGCCGGGTAGCCCATTAACAGGTGTGCTTCTAGTTCCTAGTGAAGCAATTGTAATGGATTTACAAAACGAACATAACATCATGACAATAGACACATAATGACACATCTCAATAGAAGCAAGGGAACATACATAGTTTTGAAGCTACACTTTCAACTTTCCATACTAGAGCTAAAGAATACTGGGAGTAGTCGGGCACTCATTTTTTAGCAGCGGAAAGGCAGAGAAGTCTGATAGTTTTGTCTGTTTGGAATCATTTATGTGGGTTAATGATATTGGATTTTCTTTTCTGTCAGGACCATATCTTTCACTAGGAACACTAAACATTTTCTGAAGCAAACCAAGGTCTAGACTCTCACAGTATTTAACATAGAACAGTATGCTGTATCCATTCAAACCAAGGGACTTGTTCTATGACACATGAAATTACTATCTGACCTTCATACCTTTCACTTTCTTAGAAATAAATTATAATCCACGATTAGTAATATTGTTGGGTAAAATATCCAGGACATACTTTCTTCCTGCATAAAACAATACTCCCCAGCAATTTCATGCTCACTTTTTATCTATCATACTTTCTTTCCCAAGTCCAATTCTGCTTGTCTTTTGACAAGCTGATATAAGGGAAAAGCTGCATGTTCATTATCAAAACAGCTGTTAAAGAGAACTCTGTCATTAAAATAAATAAGTTTCTCTATCAAATATGTTGTTACAAATGAGGATTTTTTTTCTCTCAATTAGCTTGACATAACTCAGTTTCTGAATTAACAGCAGTGCATCTGACAGTACTATTTAGCCATTAGTAAGAAAAACCCAAACCCACAAGTATTACATACTCAATGAGAGGTAAACTGGTGGCTGTAAGCATATTCTTCTCAATGTTCACTGTTACAGGTATTTGAACTTAATCAAGTTAAAAGGATTTTTTTTCTTTTTCTTTTTTTTTTTTTTTTTTTTTTAAGAGACAATTTTCACGCAGGAATAGAGAAATATTTGTTTTCATAAAAATAATAGATTTATAATATATTTACAGTTAACTATGCGATGCTCTTTCTTAAAGGTTCTCTGCAGATGGATTTTAAGTGTAAAGAAAAATTACCGGAAAAATGTTGCTTATCACAATTGGAGACATGCCTTTAATACAGCACAGTGCATGTTTGCTGCTTTAAAATCTGGTAAAATTCAGGTACATTTTCCTGTTTCTATATTAAGAATATTCTGGCTAAACAAATTCTATATTGATGCATAGTTCTGATTGTCATGTCAGTAAGATGTTCCTCATTCTGTTGTATTGCTAGAGAAATCAAAATATTTCTGCCGAAGACTTCTGACTTTAAGGGTTTGGTTTGTGAAACTGTTGTCATGTTACTACGTATCCAGTTTCAATTAAATCCTCTGAAAATGATCAGGAGGATGTTCCCAGTGGGAATGTCTAAAAGGTGTGGACATGCTTATGTCCTGTGTTAAAGTTAATGCTTATGCTACAAGCAAGTCAAAAAGGTGGAGAAGTAAAGGACTGACCCTATTTCAGGATGCTTCCTTATAATATTCAACAGTAAATTTAAAAATTCAAACACAGAACTGACTACAGCTTTACATAAATAATAGAACTTTTTTTTGAAGTAAAGATTTAAGTGCTTATTTCAATGCCTCTAAACAACGTTTCAACTTTACACTTAAAAGACTCATAGTAACTATTAAAAGAGCACAATAATTCTTTATTGCAAATACTCAAGGGCTAAATGATTCTCAAAATAAGACAGATACCGATTCAATATTTTTCAAAAATTTCTTTTTAGTGTTTGGTTTTATGTTCTTGAAGAAAACAAAATGTTTCTCTTCATTTAGAATTAATGTATGTCTTCAGTTTGATTAAAGACAATTGTTATTTTTTGGTTTTTACTATTTTACAGTAAGCACTTCTGAGTGAATAAATGAATCCTATTTGTAGGCCAAACCCCAATACCAATAAGGAAGAGACGTTCCCTTCCCTCTATAAACTTTGCTCACTAAAAATAAAGATAAAAGGTGCTGAAAGAGACAAAGACACTGCAGTGCACTGAAATGGACATGGACATTACTAAACCTCTGCATGAGGTTTAGTAATCTCTGATAATCCTGAGAGTTTGTTTGCTGTTTTTTTTGTTGTTTTTTTTTTAATCCTGTCTGTCCCCATTGCAATTCTATAAATTGTTTTATTTCTAACTACATTCAGTTCACTCCACACTGATTTTCATGTCCTAGATCCTGGAGTCGGAGTAGCATTGAACACAAATCTCTCAATTTTCCCTAATTTAAGGGAAAAGCCATCATTGAGGGAGACATCTTCTTGGAGGAAATATAAAATCAGTCATTTTGAAACTGATTTGTCTTTTGAATAGACTATGGAAAAGTTTAATTATCTAGAAAGCAGATTCAAATCTACAGAAACTGTAACTGCTTAAAGAAAATTTGGATTTGATTGCACTGAGGGCACAAACTCCAGTGCCAGTGCTGACACCAGCTGTTCTTCAAATTCCTGGTCTGACTGTTGTGCCTGCTATTCTTGTCCTATTACAAAATGCTGCATGAATATGGTAGCTTTGTCTACCTCTGTTTCTCAATAGACAGATTTAAATAATCTTCTATTAGATTCTATTGAATGGTATTAAAGATCCAAAATAATGACAAAAAAAGAACATTAACCTCTCCACTAATCCTAGTTGGAGCTCCAGAATAAACTCTTTAATGATCACAGAATCACAGAATGGAAGATCACCTAGTCCAACCTCCCTGCTAAAGCAGGTCCACCTAGATGAGGTCACACAGGAATGTATCCAGGAGGCTTTTGAAAATCTCCAGAGAAGGAGACTTCATAACCTCCCTGGGCAGCCTGTGCCAGTGCATTTATGTTTAAATGGAACTTCTCGTGTTCTAGATTTTTTCCATTACCCCTTGTCCTGTCACTAGATACAACAGAAAAACATAATGCCCTAACCTTCTGACATCCACAATTTAGATAGTTGTAAATATTAATGAGATCCCCCCACCAATCTCCTCTTCTCTAGACTAAACAGCCCCAGTTCTTATATAAGGAAGATGCTCCAGTCCCCTGATCTTCTTGGTGGCCCTACACTGGACTCTCTCTAGAAGTTTCCTGTCCCTCTTGAACTGGGGAGCCCAGGATTGGACATAGAACTCCAGATGGGGCCTCAGCAGGGCAGAGTAGAGAGGGAGAACTTCCGCAACCTGCTGGCCACACTCTTCTTGATGCATCCCAGGATGTCATTGGCCTTCTTGGCCACGGGGGCACATTGCTGGCTCATGACTGGTTTATCATCAACCAGGACTCCCAGGTCTCTCTCTGCAGAGCTGCTCTTCAGCAGTTCGACCCCCCAGCCTCCCCTGGTGCATGGGGTTGTTCCTTCCCAGGTGCAAGATTCTGCACTTGTCCTTGTTGAACCTCATGAGCTTCCTCTGCCCACTCTCAAGCCAGTTGAGATCCCGCTGAATGGCAGCAGAGCCTTCTGGTGAATCAGCCAGTCCTCCCAGCTTCGTGCCATTATCAACCAGGTCTCCCAGGTCTCACCAGAAGGTCATCCCCCAGCTTGTACTGGTGCATGGGGTTATTTCTCCCGAGATGCGGGACTCCACTTGTTGAACCTCATGAGTCAGATATTGGTTAATTTTACTTTCCGTGGGTTTTAAACTTCTGTTAATTCATTTAGAGATCCAAGAAATGCATGACATTTTTCTGTTCAGATTATTCCAAGGACATGTGTATAATTAATTTTTATACCTACTTAGAGAACATAGCCCAACTCTCTTGAAGTAATAGAGAAGCTGAGCTAAAAGTTATGGGGCCAGAATTTAATAAAATTCCTCATGCTCTCTCTTTTATGACAAGTGACTTCATGCAAGTCACTTCCTCTTCTGTATCAGTTTTTCCATCAATATATGCTATGCCCTCTGAAAATTGCATTGACATCTGTGGAAAATGTTTATTACTGTCCACCACAATGTCAGAGATAACCCAGAACTGTATCTGCTACATGGGTAAAGACAAGACAGGTGCAAAATAAATCCCGGTCACAATGCTAACTTTGTATTACTTTACATGTAGAGCAAACTGACTGACTTAGAAACACTGGCTTTGCTGATAGCAACTCTCAGTCATGATTTGGATCACAGGGGAGTGAACAACTCTTACATACAAAGGTAAGTCAGAGAGAAGTTAAACAAAAAGGAATGAACACCAAAATCACAGAGCTAATTTAAGTACAATATAATTGATTCAGTGATATGAGGCTGTGCAAAAGAGTGGGTTTTTACAAAGCAGCTGAAGTGCAAGAACAGCCAGAGAGACTGAAGAGTCTAAACAAAGATGCACAACCTCAGCAAACAATGGCAGACAGTGAATTCCTTGCAGGGGTAGTGTCTTTCTGCTCCCATTCCAGATGTCCCATTTCCCATACAGTGACAGCAAAAGTCCCAGCTTCTAAGGAACAATGTGTAGAAAACGTGCAGTTTTTCAGATTACTCCCTGCCCAACTGGCTGTTCTCTCTCTAGTCTGGGCCAACACAGAGCTGAGGTCTGCAGCCAGCTGATACAAAGGAGTCTCCCTCCCTGATTATTTTACTCAAGACTTACCCACATATTTCCAGAATTCTAAGATGATTTGGGTAAGATTTCATATATTTAAAGGCACATTTTGCAATGATTTTGGGTTATCTGTACTCTTTAACTTTGATCCATTTTGAAATTACAGAAAAAACTTCTACAAACAAAAAAGGCAAAATATGTTTTAACAAAACAGAACATTTTGCTTTGAAGTTACCAAAATGGAGCATCTGAAATCTTCTAAAACTTTCTTCATATTTTAATTTTTAACTAAAAATACTTGGTTTTGTAGAATTTATTAACAGTTTCAGATCTGCCCAAAATGTGTTTTTCAGTGAATTTAGTATTCACTTCAAATAACAGTACATGGTTCCTAGATTAAATAAATAGCTTGATTTAAAACATGAAATAATGTGATTACTGTGATATGGCGATGTGTCCTGATCTGACCAGAGATGAGGAAAAGATACTCAGAAACATATGCTTGTATCTTTTTCTGGCAGAGTTGGAGAGTGGTTTTGAAGCTACCTTTGGAAGAAGTGGTCTGCTGTTCTTGCTGTGTGTAAAGTAAAATACTAGAGGAGGAAAAGTTTGTTTGAGTCAGAGAATACTGAAAGTCAGAAAATAAGTAAGCTGAAGCATAATTCTTGCCTTTCAGATATGTGTTCAGAATAATGCTAATAAGACGGATGTGCAAAGCGGAAAAAAAAAACCCAAACCCCTCAAAATGGAAAGAGTAACCATTCTCTCTTTCCTTAATAGGGGATTCCAGCAGTAACTGTAGCTTTGCAGTGATTGGAACTGGTTAGCTATTTTTTGCTTTATTTATTTAAAAATAAATTTCCTGGAAGTCATCTGGAAATGCGTCATCTCCTCTCAAAATGTCCTGGGAAAGTGTCACAGACAGCAAAATCTACCATTCACACATGCTGTAACGTGGAGATGATTACAGCTTAATAATTCTTTTTCATTAGAAAGTTCCATTATTTTTTTTTAAATCCCTCATTTAAATCTAAACGAAATGGGTTTGTATTTTTTTCCCTAGGAGGGGATTCCTTTTGTTTCTTCCGTGGAAGCGGGGAGCGTGGATACTTAGCATATGATTATTTCCTTAAGCAATAGGGTTTCAAAAACTAAAATGGTCCTGGTAGTAGAAATTACAGGAAATGAATTGCTTAAGGGTCTTTTGGTAGATATGCAGGGGTTTTATTTTCTTTTTCTTCCAAACCCACATGTAAAGTAGGCAAGCCCAGAGTATGAAAACTGCATAACCAAACCACTGTGTTTAGAAAGCAGTGGAGTCCTTTGGCCTGGCATGGTGGTTTAACAAAAATATTATGTACTAGAGGAGTAGATCTTGTATTTATTTCCAGCACTTGTGTCTTCCAAGACAGCCAAAGTCTGTAAGTACCGAGGAAGCTCTCATTTTATGCAGTACTTGGGAAGATAACCTAAGATATTTCTCACATATTTCTCTCTTTAGTTAGGATGAACTTTGAGGGACACAGTATACATCCCACTTAACTCAATAGGAATTTCAACCAGCATGTGTTGGCACCATCCTACAATTTGTTTCCTTACAGAAACACGCAAGCATGTTTGCTCTATGCTCGTTTTGCAGTGGTCTCAGAGGAGGTCCTGGGCAGCCAGCCCATAATCCTCAGGGGTTTGCATCCTTTAATCTCCCTTTCCGCATTTTTGTTTGTCTTTCCATCTTACTCTCCACATTTTTGTGCTTCTTAAATCCTTGGAGTCTCCTCTTGTGACTTTTATTTGAATCTCTGTGCGCTGACTTACATAGGGACCCAATCCTGTAACCATGTGAATGATGCAAAAAGTCCCATGGAACTATATGCTAAAAAATAATTTCTTACATGATTAAACATTTGTAGGTGAGATTATAATCAGAGTAATAGATTCAGGATCAACAGCAAAACGGACTTCCAAAAGAATCCTGATTTAGTTGAAGAAGTGACTTCGAAGGTACGGTAGCAAAAGCTAAGAATCATATTGTGCAATGAAGAAAAGAGGGAAAGAAATAATCCTCAGAGAGGAGGAGTTTCTGCATTTTGTCTAAAGCTACTCAGACAGAAATTGCAATTTTCTAGACTAAGATAGCTTTAAGTTCTGCATATATATAGTTGGTTTCATGCTGGTTTTCACTGTCTGTAATACAACCAACATCTTGTTTCCCTTTTGGATTTTACCCTGGGCAAAGGGTAGGTAATGATACTGCAGTAGTTTGGTTACAGAGTGGTGATGAATGAAGTACTAATACAGGTACTAACAGGAAATTACTTGATCATCATTTTGGGCCCTGCACCAGAGTCCATTGAGGTCAGCAGGGATTCTATGACTGGTATCAGTGGGCTTCCAGTTAGGTCTGCATTACATACAAGCTCAGTAGTTGAGCTGACTTAATATGCTAGGCAGGTGTTTAAAACATTACAAAACCCAAAACTGTCACTTAAATTTTGCTTGTGAATGAACCCTTCTTGTTGCCTGTCATTTTGGTAAAAGAACCTTTCCTGTTTATAAAACCTAGTATTACCTTCTCAGTCTGTGTGTATGGCTGGTCTCCACAAGAAACAGAAGGCAGAAAACTAGAGTTGTCAGTGCGCTGACAAAGTAACAGCATTGTCTTTTTATCTGTACTCCACCTGCACCCTTTCAAATGTATTCCTTTTGTTTGGCCAGTTACACAAAAGGGGGAAGAAACTGGTTAATAACAGGCATTGGTGAGTGGGGGTGAACTGATAATGAAAAGAGGACATTAAAAGGGAAGTTATTTCTGGATTAGTAGTATGTTTCATTTGATTTCTCCATCTGATGGGTCTTTTTACTCCTCAGAAGCGAACATCCACTGGCTCAACTGTATTGCCACTCAATCATGGAGCACCATCATTTTGATCAATGCCTTATGATCCTGAATAGTCCAGTGAGTGCCACATTTTCATGTATGCTGAAGGAAACTATTCCCTATTTTACTTTTTATTTTTAGATGTTGGATAGACTCCCACCCTTATACATTCCTAAGTGATCTTTATTCCTTTTTGGGTAAAGAAAGCAAATGCAGCAGTTTTGGAATCACAGTTCCATTTCTGAGTGCCACCAAACCTTTCCAAGAGTTGCCTGATAAAGGAAGCCTTGCTAATATCCTTTTCAGTACCTGCTTCCATGGACCAAAGGAAACAAAAGGGGTTGTTGCCATTTTCATGACCTCTTACGAACCACTAAACAAACCTAATAGCTCTCATTTCAAGAAAACATTCCATCCTCCACATAAACATAGTCCTGATGAGACCAAACCAAACACTGTTAATGTTGACATTCCAAAGTGAAGCCAAACCTAAGTTAAGTAAATAGACAAATAAAACTACATTCTTATTGTGTTATATTATTAAGTAATTCTTAACACCAGCTATTGAGCATGCACAATCATTATATTTTCACTGCTCCTTTCATATCACAGATATGGTACTTCTGGTGTCCATATTATAATGTTGGTTTTTTTCCTGTTCAGCCAGGAAAATATGGAAAAGAAGTCAAAGCAAGTTTTTATTTAGAATCATAGAATCATTTCAGCTGGAAGAGACCTTTAAGATCATCAAGTCCAGCCTTTGTCCTAGTCCTATCAACCTCTAGGCCATTTCCCTAAGTGCAACATCCACCCATCTCTTAAACACCTCCAGGACAGTGACTCCACCACCTCCCTTGGCAGCTCGTTGCAATGCCTGGCAACCCTTTCCGTAAAGAAGTTTTCCCTAATATCCAGCCTGAACCTCCCCTGGCGCAACTTGAGGCCATTTCCTCTTGTTCTACTGCCTGTTACTAGGCGGAACTGACCAACTCCTGCCTTGCTACAACTTCCTTTCAGGTAGTTGTAGAGAGTGATAAGGTCTCCCCTGAGCTTTCTTTTCTCCAGGCTAAACAGCCCCAGATCCCTCATCAGTTCCTTATATGAGACGTGCTTCAAATCCTTTTCTAGCTCAGTAGCCCACCTCTGGATCCTCCCGAACACCTCAGTGTCCTTCTTGTAGAGAGGGGCACAAAACCGGACACAGTATTTGAGGTGCGGCCTCACCAAAGCTGAGTACAGCTCACCTCCCTCCTTCTGCTGACAACACTGTTCCTGATACAGGCCAGGATGCCACCTGGGCACACTGCTGGCTCATGTTCAACCGCTGTCAACCAACACTCCCAGTTCCCTCTCTCTGTCTGGCAGCTTTCCAGCCACTCCTCCCCAGGCCTGTAGCGCTGCTGGGGGTTGTTGTGGCCCGAGTGCAGGACCTGGCACTTGGCCTTATTGAAACTCATGGAACTGCCTTTGGCCCAGCCATCCAGCCTCTCTAGATCTCTCTGTAGAACTTCCTTACCCTCCAGCAGATCAACACTTCCCAGCTCAATGTCATCTGCAAACTTACAAAGGGTGCGCTCTGTCCCCTCATCCAGATCATATCCCCTCATCTAACAGGAGTGGCCCCAGTACTGAGCCCTGTGGGACACGACTCGTGACTGGCTGCCAACTGGATTTAACTGTATTGACCACAGCTTGTTGGACCCTGCCATCTAACCAGTTTTTCACAAAGGAAAGTGTATGCCCATCCAAGCCAAGAACAGCCAATTTCCCTAAGAGAACACTGTGGGAAATAGTGTCAAATGCCTTACCAGCATTTCACCAACTCCATAGCACTTTGGTTAGACAGAGGGCTGCTAAGGTTATATTTTTATGTCATAGCTTGTTTTTTATGTTGCTTCTTAAAAGGAAAGTAGTTTCATTTAGATGAGGTGTATAAGCAGGTACTGGAATATATTATAGTTTCTCTGCTTGGGGTCGGGGGGAAGGAAAGGGTAATGCTACAGTACAGCTAGTGGCAAATTAATTTTGAGGAATGAAATCAACTTAAAGGCTTTGTTGCCCTGTTTGCAGTTTCATTTTTTAATACTTGACTGTTATGTTGCTGCTGTGTGGCTTTATGCCATTAGACTGGAATTTTTGTTTTTAAATTGAGGAGTCTGTGAAAGGAGGCAGGGTAAAAGAATGACATCAGATATCAGCTAGCAACTCGTGTTTAGTATCTAAAAGGTATTTTAGCAAACTGGTATGTTGTTGCCCATTTTACTGATAAAACTGGGCTTGTTTTATTTTAAAGGGAAATCAGATTCTCAGCAGCCTCTCCATTGAAGAATACAAGGCCACACTGAAAATGATAAAACAAGCCATTCTTGCCACAGACCTGGCACTATACATAAAGTAAGTCAGAGCCAAGTTTGCCTGGATGGTCACTGCTGGATATTTGGATTGTGTCCACATGCTGCAAAATCTTTCATTTTAACTTCTTTTAAAGGAGGAGAGGAGAATTTTTTGAACTTCTAAAGAAGCAGCAATTTAATTGGGAAGATCCTACACAGAAGGAGCTCTTTTTGTAAGTAAAAGCAGAATGATTAAGAAGTTAGTTAATAGTTAGGTATGCAATTTTCCATGTCAGTTAGGTACGCAATTTTCCATGTCATGTTGCTGTGAATTTCATTAAAACCAGCAGATCTGTGTGCTGTACAAACTGGCACTGGCACATCAGTCACTGGATGACTCCCTGGCTCTGAACTACTAAGTCTGAATCCTCTATGATACACTTTGTTAATTAGCACATGGAGTTAAGTGAGCATTTCTGGTCTTCCTAAAGAGTGTAAGATTTCTGTGTAGGTACTATATTCTTTTGCTGTTGATACTTTTTTTTTTTAAATACTGAATTGCTGAAGCTAATAACTAAAGATTCAGGTCAGGTAGTTTGTTTGGAAGCTGATTCCATACAGGCAGTGAAGAGAAAAGAAGATTAAGAATAGAGACGTGTACTGTAATGCATAGATCCATAAAAGCAGGCTTACATGGGCTGTCTCAGAAAAGAATGATGCCATATTTCAAGTTCAATACATCTAAAAATCAGTCTAATTTAGTCATGTTCTATGTCTATTCCTATTTCAGTCCTTGGCCCTCATTCTGTCAATATAGGTGGTAGTCACTGCTAATGTTATAAATTAACGTGCTGTCTGTCCAGTAGCAATGAGAATGAAACAGATGTGAATCCACAAAAAGAGCCATTGCAGACTTGCTCATTTCTGTGTGTTTGTGTCACACAGGTGAAAGTCTACCATATCCTGAGCCTTGGAGACCTTTATAACTTCACTCTAATTTCACTTTTTTTTCTGACTCAGATGTTATATTCTATTTTGTTAATCATTTGACTTGGCTACATACAGTTCACAATACAGTCATTCATAGATTTCTTTTTTTTCTCTACAGAGCAATGCTGATGACTGCTTGTGATTTATCAGCAATAACCAAACCATGGCCAGTTCAGCAACGGGTATATGCTTAATTTTAAGATTTGCTAAATATAACCTCCAGCAACAGCTTCTGCTTCCTCCAACCAGTTCTTATTGCAAGGGCAATGGTGAAATGCAGAGCCTTAGGAAGCAGTCCTTCTAAGTGCTGTTTGCAGACTGAAGATTTTCTCAGATCTTTGTAGCATGATCTGTGCATTTAGCTATGGTCACCATGTTAGCAGTAATCTGAAGGTAAATAGGGAATCTTTCTTCTTTCTAACATTTCTGTGTTACTACAAGGCAGTCAGTTGATACAAGACACTAGTATCAGCTGACCTTTTCCTACATGTTGATCATTCCAACTGATACGAGTGGTACAATGGCTAATGTGCAATTTTACTCACTTTGCTATGTCACTAAATATCAGCACACACATTTTGTTTGTGCACAGATGTGTGCATGAAGAATTTTAAAAGCTAGCTGAAAAGTCTCATTATGAAGGGGTCTCAATTGGATATATTCAAAGGAGAGAGAGGAAACACGGGAACCGATTTTGATCATAGGTAGCGAGCAGACTTTTAGACCTCTCAATATGTGAAATCTCTTACAGATTGCTGAGCTTGTAGCTACTGAGTTCTTTGATCAAGGAGATAAAGAGCGGAAGGAACTCAACATAGAACCAACAGTAAGTGGCACAATCATGCACAACCACTTCTTTCAAAATGGATTCTAAAAACAGCATGTCACATTCCTTTCAAGAGCTACAGTTTCTCCCGCTGCCCAGAATACAAGACCATCTCCTTTCCTGTCTTCCTAGTAGTCAGTTTTCTTCTGCAGTTCCCAAACACCCACAGCATGTCATTATCTCTGAGACAGAAGAACACACAGCACTATTTCTTCTAAATCAGTATTACTAAATTGTCTAGGAAATATATTCATAAATTGGTACTTATTTGCAACTTATCCAAAAGCAGTAAGCTTGTCTATTCGTCTGTCTGTTTTGGCTCTGTCAGTCCAAAGACAAATCTCCAAAAGTAAGTCATGCAGTCAGATTACCTGCATTATAACACATATATCAAAAGCCTGCTGTGCTAAGTTTGCTGTGCTCCTTAAGGTGCTGCTTTTTAATTCCAGCCTCTTTGGTTTAGGTTGAGCTTTTCTTTCATGCATTTAAACACAGAACTTGTTTACTTTTTATCTGCAGGATCTAATGAACAGAGAGAAGAAAAATAAAATTCCCAGCATGCAGGTTGGATTCATAGATGCTGTTTGTTTGCAGCTATATGAGGTATGGTGCCTAAGAAAGAATGGCAAATATCTAAAACTAGAACAGCTCACTGTAGCCTCTAAAAGATGCAGACTTAAAATAATTAAAATCAAATAAAAAAACTAGTCAGTTAATTTTTTTTGTTGTTACATATGGTCCATTATTCAGTCAAAGAAATTATTATTCTATTATTTATCATTAATGGCATGTTTTTCTTTCTAATGTATTTTGAGATTTTTTATTTTTTTTTTAAACCTAGTGTGCTGTGCTCTGAGCCCTCGGTGTTAGGGCACCGTTTATACTCTGGTTTACAGCAGCTACAGTGAGCTGCTACGACCATCAGGGAACATCACAACAAAAATGCTTTGCTATCTAGGAAAAGAATGATATCCATGTAATTGATACTGATATTTCAGGCAAAAGGTGATATGGTATGTACAGGACATTTACCCGAAATCCATCTCATTTTTTTTTAGTTCATTGAAATGTTTTTTTATCCTGGTCACAAACTGTATAAAAGCAGATACTTGATCAGATAATCTGAAAACATAATGAGATTTGATTTTTTTTCAAAGTAGTAAAGCACTAGAGGGAAAGCCCATTCATTGGGACTGTAGCAAATATTTTACAGGAACTGAGGTGAGAAAAAGAAAGGTGAGGAACAGAGAGCGTAACTCTTAAGAATCTTCCAGTGGGAGGAACAAGGTGATTACACAATTTTTTTCCTCGTATGCATTAAACTTTTCTAAAAAGAGTCCACATCCACCAGTTGGAAGGAAACAAGGACAGAGGAAGGAGAAGGAGCTACTACGTGCTGCCCCTGAAATTCTTATGTTTCTGTGCTGTGGCCTTTTCTGGGAAGCCTCAGAAAACTGTCTCCAGTAGGAGTCAGGCTACTGAAAGACTGAGTATCTGTGGAAAGGTAGAGAGTATGCAAACAGAATTCTTCAAACACAACATCTGAATACTCAGAGTTCCAGAGCCAGAACTTCTATACTTTTTCTTGTTAGGGGAGGCCTTTACTTTTCCATTTATGGAAAAAAACAGAAAATATTCAATTATTTATTCTGAAATATATGCTGCAACTTACATCAACGGTTAATAAGTGATACTAGGCCAAACTGTACCCAGCTCCTGTACAATTCCTTCAAGGAAATGACACGCATGGGTCACTTTTAGCTGATATGCCCTTGCCTTGTAACTGCAGCTTTGTTGTACCACAGGGAATACAAAGCCATTCCTGGTTAGCAACAAAAGCACCTACAAATGTTTGGAGTCTTCTCCCTTCTCTTTAATTTGGGAAGAAAGAAGGAGATGCTACATCCACAGGAGAGGATCCAAGCTGCATATTTCTGTTCAGAACATACTGCCTTTTAGAGCTTTCAGTATATCACTCTTACTTGTTATTATCTTGTCTCTAAGTCTGACCTGAATGGAACAGCACATAGCAGGCTGACAGTGTCTGGTACTTCATAGAAACTCAGGGTATGCCAGCATGTGTCTTACCTAACCTGACAGATCAGTGCAAGGGAACTTACCTGCAGGGCAGAGAGCACTAAAGGGGATGGGGAGTCTATGAGAAAGTGACAAAACCTGTAACAGTACTGGTAAATCCAAGGAAGGGACTATGGTTTCAGTTGATTCAGTGTTTATTTTGACTAGAGTGCAAGCAGGGGGATATTATCTGCTTACACAGTTTTTTGTTTTCTTCAATGAGTAACAAATGATAAAACATATAAACAACTTCAATGTCACTTTGAAAATGAACAAGCACACAGGTCACTCTCCAATGTTCTAATGCTATAAAAGCAAACAGGGTAGTAATGAGGTTTTCTCTGTTTTCTTAACTCTCATCCAGTCAGAATTTGATGCACAATGCAAACAGATGAGTTCCCAATACAGCACTGCAAGTATGTGACTTACCATGCAGGTCAGATCCCAATGAACTGAAATTTTGTGGCTTGTGTTAACCAGGCAACCAGTGCAGTTAAACTGAATGATCTGTCAGTCTTCCCTTTTAAGTTCAGAAATCTGAAAAAAAGAAAAGACGTGAGTGTCATTTTTTAAAATTTTTACTTGAAAATGTACCATTTAGCAGTTTTAAATGTTGTTTAGATATATTCAGATGAACAACAATTTCCATCACTTCCATAAAAACATACAAATAGGCTTAATTGTTCTATTATTTATTTTTCAATTCTATATTAAATATCAGAATCCATTTTTCCTTCAAACTGATGTAACAGCACAGACACATGAAAAATACTTGATTGACTTTAGTCAGAGTTACTCCTAAAAGGCACCAAGAGTCAAACAGAATTTATCTATCAGTTTTTGAGAAGACTGAGGGGGGATTTTATCAACACTTATAAATGTCAAGAGGATGGACTGAGTCTTTTTTCTGTGGTGCCTAATGTCAGAACAAGGGGTAATGGGCACAAGCTGCCACACAGAAAGTTCCGCTTGAACATGAAGAAAAACTTCTTTATTGTGAGACTGACAGAACACTGAAACAGATTGCCCAGAGGAGTTGTGGAGTCGTCTTCTCTGGAGGTTTTCAAAACCCTCATGGACACGTTCCTGTGTGACCTGATCTAGGTGAACCTGCTTTAGCAAGGGAGTTGGACTAGATGATCTCTAGATGTCTCTTACAACCCCTACAATTCTGTGATTATGTGATCATGTGCTAACTGTCTTGTATTTCTGGGAGAACTCCTTCGAATCAGTTGGTATACCACCAGTAAATATGGTCCCATTGACTATACTTGCTCTTTGTCTGATTAGCATTCCAAGGTCATCCTTATGACCAACATAGCTACCAATTCAAAGTACTGGCTTGCAAACAAAATCCATACATAATACTTCACTAGGGACAATGGACAGGTCACATGCATAATACAACAAACTTACTGTGGTTCTTTCTGCACCTATGTATCAAGTGCTGCATGGACACTGCTGCTCAGTCTAACCTGCAGGAGAGCCAGGTAATTGTGTTCATGTTTGATGTGCAGCAGGAAGTCTTCCCCGAAGTTCAAAATACAAGTTCAGTTTGAATTATAGATAGACTTGTATTTCAACCATTCTGGTCCCTCTCATGGTCATCTTTAAGAACACTTTATTGTTAAATGTAATCTGTTTTAAATATTCTTTATTTCAGGCACTAACGCATGTGTCAGAGGCCTGCTACCCTTTACTGGATGGCTGTAGGAAAAATAGGCAGAAATGGCAGTCATTAGCTGAACAACAAGAGAAGAATCTGATTAATGGAGAAAGCAACCAAGCCAAACGGAACTGAGATGCTGATTTAACAACCACAAGCTTAAGTTCACATAGAAGACGTAGCAGTAGGGGAGTACATTTTGCTAAACACTGTATGAATCTGGCTTATGTTTTAACACTGCTGTAGTGTTTTTCCACATTTCAACATATAGCATGACCGTGTATATGCCAAGGCTATATAAAGGTAGTATCTTTCTTTTATTACATCTGATTGAGATGGAAAAAGATCTGCAAGGGTAGTTTTTGCTACCCTATTCCACAAGAAGGTACGAGTGCAGTTACTTGACTGTCCCCGAAAGCCTATTACTTCATAGATGTATATACTTGTTTAGTGATCATGTTGTGGCCAGTATCTTAATGACTACTGCATTTCGCACCTTTTTTCCTCTTCCAGTCTTGCTATGTTATAAAAGTAATGAGCGGTCTTGCCTGTTCTTTTCCCAGAAGTTCAGAGGAACTAACTCTGGGGAGTATAATCCAGCATATACTATGCTAACCTCTTTCAGGAGACAGAACTGGGCTTTGAAGTGAAAAAGCCCCAGAATCTGTGCACCCAGTAGTTTTCTCCATACTAGAGTAATATCTTAGCAAATGTCTTACATATGGAGAAATTCTAAAAACCCTTATGAATTTCCAGGCAATAAGGGTCCTACGAGTTTTGCAGTAGAAGTGTGCTAATTATTCATGGATAACAGAAACTGCTTGAAGATTGATGAAATGTCACAATGTAACTGACAGGCTGCCATGGAAGAATAGCTCCCATAGAAAGCTGCAAGAAGCATAAAGACAAGTGCAGACTAAACAGGATCATTTTAAATGCTGGTTTTAACTTCATATGGAAGTTGAATTTAACCATCATAACCAACAGACGGAATCATGTGCAGGAAGAGTAGAAGAGCATGTGACTGCAAGAGATGAAAATCTGAATCAGCATGATGCAGGAAAGTCACACATCTGGTGGCTAACATTGACTGATTCTTCAGGCCAGTGCTATTATGAAATGGCTATAACCACTTTGAAGAAAGCTTTATGGTAACGCGTTTTTTATGTTAACAGTGATTAATCTCATCAGAACACTGAAAGCAAAACTATCCCAGAATGTCACAGGGATTTGCCATTTGTATGTGGGGCAATTAATGTTCAGAAAAGTAAGAAATCAGTTAACTAAAAAATCGTTTTGAATTGGGAACCAATTCAAGAAAATACACGTTAGACAAACCCCAAAAGAGTCATACAAAGAAAGTACTGTCCTTTGGGTAGAACGGATTAGGAGATTAATGTTGGCAATCTAAGATTGGTGAGCAGTAGGCCTGACTACAGCTAAAAAGAGTCACAGAAAATGTTATTTTATTTAAAAATCTGTAGCAATGATTTTTCAATCAAAATCAGCAATCATACTTGGCAAAAGTAAAACACTTGGGATTGTACTTTGAAGTGGGGAAGTTTATTTTTATCACAGTAATCCATGAAATTGTAGTTGGAAACTGCACTAAATTCTTCCCAGGAGATTATCAATCCTCCCTTGTAAGAGCTCTTCAGAAACACAATGAAAACAAGCTCTTTTTACCAGCCTCCACATTTAGATAAACTATGCTAGAAGCTAACAACAGTTGAAGTAAATATTTCAAAAGGTTCCATGATACTGAGTTTCACAATCAGTTTTGGTTTTATGTAGAATAAGGTTTTCTGATAGTCTGCAGCACTTCTACCAACCTAAATTACTTGTAACTGATTAAATCCTATCTGAAACTTCCTGAGTGACTACCAATAAAATATTATTGCAGCTGAATGTGAAAACATTTTTCTACAAGAGTATTTACTCTTATTTTTTTCCAGAATTAAAAAAAAAATTGAATTCAACAGTATTTCAGAATTCTATGGCTATTGTTACATAGTGCTCCCTATGTGTATGTATATGCATACACAGTACAATATATGCATGTGGTATGTCATAGCTATGCAGAAAAATGACAGTAGCTCACTCCTGCCAACACACACTCCCAGAACAAAGTTTTTAGGTCTTTTTTGACACATAGGAAACTTTGCTTTAGGATTTCCATAGTCCTTGTACATTATTTTCCTTGAATGCTTAAGAATCAGAAATATAATTATTATCCTAACTGTTGAGGTACGTATTTAATAAATATGAATAAATATTTATATAAAGGTGTATTCTTGCTACTATGGTTGAGACTAGCAATTTATGGTGAGAACACAGCTGATAGTACAGTGTAGTGAAGTAACGTTTACAGTAAGATCCCAGTATTTCTTTGCTAATTTGTACGTTCAGCAAAACTTTGTTATGATGTAAATTTATTACTACTACAAAGGAGTGCTGGATTGATACCTTTGACTTGAAAAAAATGATTCTATGAAAAATGGACATGCTGTTTTTCAAAAGGTTCAAATTAGGAACAGTTATACAGTATGTGCATATATTTAATTACACATTTATCCCTCAGAAGCTCTTTCACTACAAAGAACATACACACAAATACAGTTGATAGAAAATAAACAATTTAAATGTCATCTGTGTATATGTCTACAAAACCAAACCCTTTAAACTACTGGTTTAAGAACATTTAAAGCATAGACTGCTGTACTTCATGAAATTTCATAGTGTGATCAAATTGTTTATATAGTGTTTTACTCTGCCTGAAGGCAAATTCAGAGTGTGCTGGTTTTGTGTCATAGCTTTATGTGAACTCTGCAGAAATTGCTCATTCATTCATAATGTAGATAGGTGACAATATGAAAAAAAGCCAGGCTGTTTTTTGCCTGAAGTTAATTGCCTTCAGAATTCAACATTTTCAAACTCAGCTAGTGGATTACAACCATGTAATCTCATTAATCTCATATTGACTGTGGATCTATTTCAGTCGGGTCTCAAATATATTCTTCCTAACTTATATATTGTTCACTGAAAGCAATCAGTGTGGATTATAGGAGAAATGAGCTCAAATGGACTTTATCACTATGCCAGTTTAGTCTTAAATACATTAAAACCATTGTGGAATTTGATGTTTAAGTCTTTGGGTACAGAATTTGTCCCACTGAATTTTAATACTTGTCTCAAGGAAGGCATCTAAGTTAGTATCCTACTTACTTGTTCTCAGACATAGCTGTACTTTTCTTCTAAAGTCAGTCCACTTCAAGAAGTTTAATGCTTACCCTTTTCTTTTTGGCTTTGTTCCTGAAAAAAAAAAAATACTAAAAGGCTAATTCATATAGGAGACTTTTCAAAATTACTAGTTAACTGATTTGCCAACTCGTTGTACAGAAAGATTATGAAGAACCAGATCTAGCCATTGCCCCGGTGATCTCATTTGTGGCTTTTGCAGTTACTGAGAGTTTTGGTGGGAAAACACCTCACTTATAATAAATTCATATATTTTTAAAGTTTTATAGAGATCTAGTATTTCAGGCAAATTTGTACATTAGCTTTAGTTAGACTATCTTGTCTCTATGATGCTGTTTTCTTGCTTCATGTCAAATCACGTGCAGTTTACATTCCACGAGGTTTCAGCTTTATTTCACAGTTCCCTGCATTACTTCTTCAGGGACTTGCACTAATTGGAAAGATAAGCTTGAACATTGGAGCTTGAAAGAAAAATGAGTTTGGCCAGAGTATGATAAATAATGAGGGCTGGATCTTTTGGCTTGGACTTGCACAGAAATGGCCTGGTAATTACTGACACTTGCTAAATACCACAAATTGTGACAGCAAGATATTTATCTTTGTCATTGCTAGATGAATGGAAATTGCATGGGAAAGTTTATTTTCCACATAAAGAAGTTTGTTTCCATAGAGAAACTCATATCTAAGTACCACTGTTTGTAAATGTGTATTTATGTGACAATGCTATGTAATAGCTAGTTTCCACTACTTTCACAGCATGAGTTTGTCATGCCAGGGCCTATAGCGTGCTCAAATGCTCACCTGAAGTCAATCGTAGGATTCCCATTTACCTCAGCAGGAGCTGGATTGAGCTGTATAGAAAGTGAGAAAATGGGTCAAATCCATCTTTTTTTACCTATGAAGAGGGACCAAACTCTTACCCTTGGTAACACCTGCCTTGCCCACTCTATGCTCTAATCAGTTATTCCCGCTGATGTCCAAGGTACCTTACAGATGTAACCGAAATCTAAATTTGAGCCCTCTATGTGTTCATGTGGAAGACACCCGCCTGTGTCTCAAAGAATGTAGTGTGAAATGCACTGTAAATAGTTTTAATATACATTTCTATTATAGTTGAATAAAAATCTTAACCACAGTCACTAGCCACTGAGTTTGTCTATATTTTTTTCTTTCTAAAAAATATTTGAACCAATATATATTTTCTGGGTGAGGTTTTCTAATACTAGGTTAAGGGGTTACTCTGTATATTACCTTTTGCCTTTAAGCAGTGTTCAAAGCTTCTGGATGTTAATGTGTTCTCTCTTGCTCCTGTCCTATGACTACTTAGTAAAACTAGTTACATTACTTAATAGAATCATTAGTCCGATTTACTGTACAGCTGATAGATAATGTAGACCAGTAAAACTGCTGCTTATTACTTATTTCCTCATTTTTCTCTTTGTACTGTTTTCATGCGTTTTAAAATTAAAAGGATGACGTAAAATTTTACTGTTTTGTTAATTAATACTATTGAGGTTGAATTTTCAACACCTCATTGTTCCCCGATTTGAATCATTGCTTCTGCAAATTTGTATCTTATATTAAGTTCTCTAGTTCATAGAAATTCTGAAGAAAAAAAAACCACTTCACTATCAATACCAAGATACTTGTAACAGAAGTGGTACTGAGACGAGCTAGTGGTAAAGCTCTTCTTGTTTAAAACCAACAAAAAATAATTCACTGCTACTAACCGCTAGAGAGCACTGCAACTACACTTACTATGTGCTGTCAGAAAGTAGTTATTGGGTACGGAGAGCCGGCACGCACATCTGCTACACAGATCCATCCTCGTTCTCAGCCTCCAAAGATCAGTTCCCGAGGCAGCACGTAAGAGGTGGAAACCAAAGACTTCAAACAAAACTGTGAACAAACTATTTCTGACAAAAAAAATACCATCATTTGCAAACTGCTGATCCTAGAAATAATTCTAGACCCATGGGGTTCTTGGCAATTTTTGTTCATTGCCTATTAGATTCTCCACAGCGACACTTCTAGTTTGACTTTTTTTAGCTCTAGGCAAAACCAAAAGGTATGTACATCCCTGACAAACAACAGTCTCATTCAAAAAGTTATGAAGGGACAGATTTAGTTCAGCAAAACACAAGAACTGTTTGCTCAGACCAACAGCAATTTAGGAGTGCAACTGAACAACTGTCTATGTATATCTAGATATATCAGATAACCAGTTGCTGTTGGGGCTAGAATCTTTCCAGCCACTAATCTAGTCATGCTCCTGCTTAGTCTTTGCTGGCCTACTGAATGTTTTATAATTCCCGAGAAGTGGTGCAGTTTTCAACAGCAGTACTGGACTATATCCCAGCAAATAATATAACCTTGAATGAAGGCATCTTTATTGAAGAAGTGAAAAAGAATACAACACTCAGGGTGTCCCATCTTGCACAACTATGATACATTTCTAGCAAATGGAAGAGACAATAGCTCGCTCCTCCAGCCATATTTTTAGTAACAATGGTGACAGATAATGCTAACACGCATTTCACATTTCCATGAAGTCTCACCCTTTAAGATTTTTTGGAAATAATTCATATGAGTGACTTTGTTACAGTAGTAAGCTTTAGGATCTACATTTATGAAACCTGAAAGCCATCAAGTTTTTCAGCCCTTCAGAGGAGAACAACATTGCTTAGCACATACAGAACAGTAGAGTTTAAATTTCTGTTCAAAAATATCCCAATTTATAAACACAGTAAGTTTTCCCTTCAGTATTTACAGAATTTCCTGAAAGGCCTGGCTGTATGTTTTCCCCCCATAACTCCAAAGCTCTTATTTTAACTTGGGAATTTATATTTCCTGAGAGACTGAACTGTCCTCCAAACAGCTATATTATTTTCTGTTGTGAATCTGTACTATCAAGTAAAGATAAAATCCTCTTTTCTGATGAAACATGATAACCAATTCAGCCATAACCTGTTACCATCCACCCAGTAGTTCAAAATAGGTGATAAATAGATCTATACTTTTCACAGGTTTCTTTTGTTTAGCATCATCAAAGTTCTTTAATCATACCACAAGGTTATATATGATACATTCATATATAGGCCTTTCTTCAGAATCTTTTTTTGTAGTGGTTGAGTCACTGGCACATTATGATATATACAGCTTTTAATGGAAGGGAAGCTCATTTCACAGGTAAGTAGAGAGGCTAATTTGATCAAGGCCACATAGAAAGTTCCTTTCTAAGCTAGAAATAGAACCAGGATCTGGATGTCCATTCTGGTTTTATGTGACACTAAAAAATCTTTTGCTTTGAAATCATCTTTCAATTTTTGATATAACAAATATTTAATCATTTGAGTCACATAGGGTGCTCTTTTGCTATTACGCTGAGCTCAGAAGAACTGTGAAGCTCGCTGTAATCACAATATAATCTTTGGTGGCGTTTGGAACTATATCATAATCAAAAGCAAAAGTGTACGATCAGCAAATAGTTATATTGAAATGAACTAAACGTCCAGTTCAAATTTTGGAGAAACTGAGAAGGTTGATGCAGACTTCCAATACTGTATGTACATTGTTAGCTCATTGGACTACCATTCAATGTCATCCTTTGACCACATTTCATATCCTGAGCAAAAAGAAACTACTTCCTTAAATTTGCCTGCTACTATGTATTTGCCTGGAAAACACAGGAAAGGAGTATTAAGATATACATTTAAATACATTAGATATGTCTGACACAAAGCCCTACAGGTCAACTGACAGTCACTATATGACAAGTGACACTAACAGATTAATATAACCTTTAGTGGAAAAGCACACTTCTTTGGATGGCAATCGTTCACTGTCACCCTCTTTTCATTGAAACTATATTCCTAGGACTCATTTCAGCATGTAGTAACAGATGAAGTAAACATCAAAGCTGCTATTGGTTTAAGGAAATCCTGCATTTTGCTCCTAGATTTATTTAACGTGGAACTCATGCAATTTGGCTCTCTTCAATAATCAGCTTTCAAAATCATGCAGCACTTCATGGGTCAGAAAGTGCCATTACACAGAGATTAGGAGTTTATACAGACACTTCAGAGTAAGTTTTAAGATCCACAGCCCACTACTAGTTCTTCAAATAAGTGGATCTACACTCACTGAAAATTTCTAAGTAATTTTCAAATGCTGAATCTTCACATTGAATGGATTGCATATTAGCAGCATCCAGGAGATGCTCCTTGAACGACAATAAAACCATAAACTTGGCAAACAGGCAGCTGGAGTATAACAAAATCTAGCTCAAGTATGATCTAATTCTGCTGCAATACAACATCCAATTGCAATCCATGCTTTGAAACTATGGACCCAAAAGCTGGTGTTAGGTAAGTTCCATCGAGCTCCTTGCTGCCAGGCCCCCCATAGTTAACGCTAAAGTTGACCTTTCTGGTATGGAACTACCAATTCACCATATCAATATAAATGGAGTATTGTGGTTTAAATACCTAGCAAAACTTCACAATAAGAGATTTAGGGGCACTTAAACGATTTCAGTGCTCAACCATCTTTGTAAGCCATTCCAAGACACAGAAAAGAAGCATGGAGTAGAAAATATGCACTAACAATGCCAAATCAGCTCACAACTACCTGACAGAAAACAATTAATCTGCACGGTTTCAACAGGGATTCATCTTGCTCTTAATATATAATATTACATATAATAATAATGACATAAGTGTATTATGTTTATGCTGTGCTAAAGCTGAGTTCTACTGTCCTAGCTAATTTTAGGTAGAACAAGTTGAAGACAAGCCACAAGACAAGAAATAGGATAGACAAATATAACCCACTGCAAAAGCATTTTTGAAACCTTGATCTTTGGAATCTCTTTCTCAATTACCATCATAATACCACTTGGTAAGATTACCACAGACTGGCATGCTGAGATTGGTATGACTATATAAGTTAATCATTTATTCACCTCCACCTCATTTAAAGATCAAATTTCAAAGTTAATAAGTCTGTCCATTTTCAGTGGTCTGAAGCTGGAATGTGGAAGAAAGACAAGAAGCAAAGAATAATCACCATTAGCTTTCAGGACTTTCATGCAACCAGCTACACTGAAAAGCAATTTTTTTCCCATACATCATCTAAGCAAAAACTGCAGTTTCAAAAAACACACAAGGAAGAGGTAAACAGAAGAAAAAGGCTGTGGATTATTCCAACATTAAAAAAAAAAAAATCAAACATGAAACCAATTTGCATTAAAAACAAGATTTCCTTCTAAAATTATATCTTCCAACTTTGAATAGTACACATGATATATATACACATATATATGTGTATCTTGTATGACTCTAGTATATTTAAGAAAATTGAAGTCATAGGGCATCAATAGTACTAAGTAACTAATGTAAATCATGAGAGATTTAAAAAACAGCTGCTTGATCTACCACTGGCATTCTGTTGGATCTGAGAGAACATTTCTTTATGCTGTCAAGACTACACCAACGTAGATACAGCATGAAACTCACAAATATTGACCACATGCAGAGATTTCTACTTAAATGACAAATCTGTGGGACTGATCTGAACAGGATCCTAAGGTTTCATGCCTATAGAAACCTAAAATGTTAAGGAAGGAGAAAAATGGGACAGAAATGGAGTAACAAGCTTTGATGTGAAATTCAGGATCCAGCTACTTGCTGTTCCCATGCTGAAAAAGTTTGGAATTATCTGGTTAGTCTGAGCTCTGAGGGGAGATCAAATAATCACAAGGGTGCAAAGGCAAGCTGTGAGACAACTGACTGGAAAAGCACATCTGAGAGATCTTTCTAGTACTTCAGGACTTGCTCTAGAAGATCCCTTTTGTGAGGTTCAGAAAAACTGCTGAATTAAGTTTTATATAGAAATTAATACTTAACCTGCAGAACGTCACTACTCTTGAGTT
Source organism: Urocolius indicus (assembly GCA_013401255.1). NCBI lineage: Eukaryota > Metazoa > Chordata > Aves > Coliiformes > Coliidae > Urocolius > Urocolius indicus. The sequence continues at coordinate 64,552 of WBNH01002243.1, forward strand.
ATTTTTTTCAGAGGTTAAGATAGACTGGATTCAAATGAGGAAAGTAATCAGTACCATTAGTTTTGTTTAAATACATAAACACTGCTTCAGATACCTTAGCATTTCTTAAATGAATCAGCCAGGTTCTTGGAGAGAATGCAGAACACACCTAAAAAGTAAAAAAGCTTTCTTGAAATTCTCAAAATAAAAGATAATTTCCTATTTGTCAGATTTCATACACATATACATTCCATATATATTATGCAAATAATTCACATTATTTTAGGCCTCAATTTTCTACTGCATACAACAGAAGTGGTTCAAACGTTGTACTACACCACAAGAAAGAATCCTTCTTCAAGGATGATAGAAAGAGTTAATAGCTTTGTTAACAATAAATTATATGAACTATAACCAGACACCGGGTATTTTTGTTTATATATACACTAAATAAATAATATAGATTGACAATGTTAACTACAAAGGTCAAGATACACTCCAAAGCAATAAAGACAGATCAACTGACTTGTAACAAAAACCTCATTTTTCCCATTTTCTGAGCTGTCTGAAGGGTAAGGTGGGCATCTGTGATCTGTGGGATCTAAGGATTATGACACTTTTTAAGACACTGAGTTTGGACTCAGTACTATTCTAACATAACTACACATCTGGCTGATTTTTATTCAGTTGCCATTGCAGGGGCTAGCATGTATGTATTTTCCTAGGTCAAATGTCTTGCCTGTACTCAACACCACTCCAGTTCACAGTGAGATGCAGTATTTAAATTTTGTTCTTCATAAAAAATGTCAATTGTGGAATTCTACTGTTTATAAAGAGGTAGGATTTTTTCCTACCAAAAATTATGCCTACTTTGCAAATTTTATTTTTTAACTTTTATGTAAGTCAAAGTGATAAAAAATTGCATGAAAATGTTGAAAGAAACTGCATGTAAAAACGACATGAGATCTAAATGTTGCAGTTAAATAGATATTGTAAAGTATTTCCCTCACTGCCATTAAGAGTGAACACCTTCAACACTTTCCATCTGGCAGGCTTCTTTATCCTTCAAGACAGGAATATAAGTAGGAAGAGAAAAGCATGGGCAACTACTACAGGAAGAGCGGCAGTTTCTGCTTTTCCTAGCCTTTGAGAGAAAATCGCATTTCTGAGATGGAAAACCATGGTTTTGAGGAAAGTGAACAAAAGCAAATGAGACAGTGGAAGAGGACAATCTACAGCCCGAAGAGCACATGTGTCCACAAACCAAATCATTGGCACTTGCAGGTGAACCTTCCCACGAAGGGCAGGGAGGTGGCTGAGGGTTCCTGCTCTCTCCCAGCTCCATCTGCATTGACTCACTAGGTTAGTGCATCAACATGCTCAGTGTGATCTCATGCTGGGTGTACTGCACCATTCGTTTGGCAAATTAGATTCTTCATATTCCCTGCCTTTTCCCCACACAGTTTAGGCAAAACCCAGGTTGGAAAAATCTGATGTGTAAGAGAAAGTGGCTCGCTTCAAAGGAAATTAATAAGGAAACACTCATAAAAGGATCTCTGTTGGCAGATCCAAGATAACCTCTGCAAATTACTGCTGCAAGGGTCTTCTTGAACTGGAATAGCTGTAGCTGGAATACTAGGTGTTCACAACTACAACAGACTAACTTTCACCAAATCCAGTCTTTCAAAAGAACAAGGGGTCTGGAAAAGTTAAACTTTAATGCATGGTCAGCTTCTAGCACCCTGTTTGTTCCACAAATATGGCAACTCTCCCTACACCACTTGCAACAACATCACTCTACATTATATTTTCTTTTCATCAAGTGAGAAATACTCAAACAATTTTTCCTCTCCAGACCATCAGCCAGATACCATTGTTTTCAAAATAAAGCTGACTGGAGTGAAAAGCCACGCTCTTCCAGTATCACTAGTAAAGTTCCACATTTATAGCTACACTTCAGTAAAATCTCTTGTTCCAGGCTATGATCCAGAGATGCAAAACATTATGATAGCACAAAACACTTTTAAAATTTAAGTAGTGCAAAACCCAACATCTCTGTGTTAAATAAAATCCAACCTAGTGTTCAGGCTTTACATTTTGAGGCTAACAGATAGCCAAGCTGATGCCATCCATGTGAACAGAAAACTCATTACCCTAAACTTGGTAAAAACAAAAGCTGAGACAATAGTTCTGCTTATTTCCAAGAAGCACCTAATTCAAGAGAGACTCATGTTATGCATTATCCTTGAACAGACAAAAATCTGGGACCTATGGAAATCAATCCCATCAGGTAAATTCACTTAGCTGCACATCCCTTTGTGTTGTAGGGATAGATTAGATGCAGTTAGCATTGGCTGAACGTATTACAATGAAGAAAACTTGTAGAAGCTGCTCAGAATTAAAACTATATATTAAAAAGTGTACACATGAATACCAAATATCATCCCAATTTTCATAGGTCAGCATTAAATAAGTAGAAAGTTGATAGTTTTCTGAAAGAATCTGCTGACATTCAGTGAGACATGCTCTGTCCCATGCTTACTATGTTGAGCAGAATGGATCTCCATCAAATTATAAAAGACAAAGTAGAGATCTGCATTTGGTTTGCTGGGTATATACATCTCCTCTCCTACAAGGATGAAATTGTAACAGAGGTAGAAAATGTCAAGACATTTTCTCAGTCTAGTTATTGCTCTCACTAGGTAGCAAGATATTTACTACAACTCAAATATGGTGATTAAAAGGAATGGATTAGCAATTCTTTATTAAGATAAACAATAAAGGTACTGTGATGATTTGAAAGCAGTAAGGGAGAGATTCAACTAGCAATGTGGTCACGACTGGAAATTTGATTGAACGACAGTAAACTTCTCCTGGAAAAGATCAGTGCATCCTCTGAGCTTTAGTCAGCCACATCATCCTGTAAATTGCTTTCAAGATAAGCAAGTACATAAATTCTCTTTGCAAATGTGTGTTACTTCAGAACAGTTCTCCTACTGACAGAAACATGGCATTTAATGGTACTTGGAAAGTAGACAGAAATGAAAACTATGAAAAGTTCATGGAGGCGATGGGTAAGTCTTACTTTTCCAATGGCGTCTACAAGAATAATACCACTATCATAGAATCATATGGCTGAATACAAACTAGAGCTGGCTGTGAACTACCTTCTGGCTAGTCTGTCCTCTTCCAGTTTGCTGCTATGCCCTTGTATAGTGTCCTACATTTATTTTCCACAGAGGATGGAGGGGTGGAAGATACTGAGAAATATTCTGATTTTAATTAGATTATGTTAATCTTAAGCAATTTAACTAATTCTAGTGGATTTATTTCAGCAGAGGAAAGAATCTCTAAGTCTACATTTGAGGAAAAGGCTCAGATAAACTTTAAGCAAAATTCTATAGCAGGAGAAATATTTTTATAAGACCCAACTAGTTTAAAAATTACACAGGGAGGAAATCAGCATTCTTCAGTTTTACAGAAACATGTGGTTTAAGTCAGTTTAACCTGAGACTTATATGGATATAAACATAACTATTTTGTTTAGGCAGTAATTTGTATTCTATGTATGTGGGCCTCAATACAAAGTGAAGAATAATAAAAATCCATGTCAGACTGCTGGAACGAACTCACTTGACCACATCAAAGTTACTAAAAAGAGACAAATACATTGCTCTAGCTTGTTTGTTGGGGTTTTTTTAATTGATTTTTATTGACTTTTCTAGGTGTTAACTTGATGAAAAGAAAGTTAGGAGCCCACGATAATCTGAAGATCACTATTCAACAAGATGGAAACAAATTTACTGTCAATGAGTCAAGCAACTTCCGTACCCTAGATATTGAATTCACTCTGGGAGTCAGTTTTGAGTACAGTCTGGCTGATGGGACTGAACTTACTGTAAGAGACTTTCTATATTTATTTATTTATTTATTTATTATATGATAATAAATGCATGAAGTACAGTTTCAAGATAACTTGTTTTCCCAGGTTTTAATTTTTTTTTTCTTTAGAAGTGTGATTGTTCAGGAATGCTTACAGCCTATTTACAAAACCACAAGGTAGTCTCAACTGTTAATGTCTTACCAGTGTATAGGGATACTCAGGGTTCCATAGAGTGCCCAAAAAACAGACTACATAGCAATTTTCACACCATGAAATCCAGGCAATTGCAATTTTACTGTTTAAGACACTGAAGTACTCCAACTGGAGTGCAGAGTGGGTATGTATAAGAAATTAGGTTTTCAATACAATTAAAATACCATGTACTGAGCACAAAAAAAAAAAAGCTAGCTTGACTGTAGTACACTTAAATAAACTAGCAGTTTGATTAAAATTTCATTTTTAGAGATTTTCCATCAATGTCCAAAAGAGCATCACTACACTGCTTTAATCCCTTTTCACTTTTAAACATTTCCACAGGCTTTAAATCAAACTAGTGTCATATCTATTGTAAAATATTTGTTGGGTTTTTTTTCCATTACAGGGTTCCTGGAACATGGAAGGAAATAAACTTGTAGGAAAATTTAATAGAAAAGATAATGGAAAATTACTCACAGCATACAGAGAAATTGTAGGCGATGAACTTGTTCAGGTGAGTTAAGCAGTAACTTACACACAACTTTACAATGTAACGAACTCAAAAAAAATTAAAAGCTGTTCTTGAAAATATGAACTATTCAAGCCAAATAGCCTTTTACATCTTTAGTGAAACTTCTCATCTATCAAAATTTAAAACTTTAAAATAAAACTCACAATCTGTGAGGTTTATGTTTTACTACTGATGTGAACTGTACCTTATCAGTGCATTCTGAAGCCTGTGAATACAAACTGTACACAGAAGATGCATATATAGACAGATAGATATTACATAGATGTGTTCTGACTGAAGGCACTATCCCAAGTGTCTGCCTTGTAAAAGCCTAATCACGGGAGTTTACTATAGGCTAATGCTGTTAATGGCTGACAAATGCCCTCTTAAAGTTTGGGTAGAGGCATGGAGTAATGGCACAGAGCGGTAAGTTTGAGACAAAAGGGAAATGTTTTACAGCACTGCAGTAAAGCCAGAAACTGAAAGTTTTCATCACTACCAAGTCATAAGCTTATTAATAAAGAAAATTCAATGTTAGGGACAGATGTAAGATATGAGATACCAAAAGCAAACTGTCCAACCCTTCAATACTCCTTCACAGTTCTAATAAAAGCAGTCACACAGACAAAACATTTAGCAGTACAACTGGGAATACAACACCTCAACACTTAGGATTTTTTTCTGAAGCTCCCAACAGCTGTCCCGTGGGAGTTCAAATGTTTGCACAGAGAATTGATGTCTATTGACAACCAGCTGCTTTCCTTACATTCCTTTCCTCAGAGCCTGTATAGCCACAATTAATCAAATCATTATTGACCATCTCTCATTAGCAACTGTGAAATGAAACCTTGTAACAGCATTGATTTATATTCTTAATTTCTTAACAGACCTACATATATGAAGGAGTTGAAGCCAAGAGAGTCTTCAAAAGAGGCTAAGAACTTAACCTAGAACAGAACCAGAATTTAAAAAAACAGCGAAAAAATACTATTTTTTACCTATCCTCTGGTTTGTTTGTTTTTTTCTTTCATCCCCTCACAGCACCTCCTAAGCTGCAATTACTTAGCCCTATTCAAAACATAGACTAGCTCCTTATATTTACTATTTTGCCTTGAATAAACAAAATCTGATTACAATTTGATAAAAAAGCTAAAAAGTTATTTGTACCAAGTCCCACCTCAGTGCCATATTGTAAAAGGCTGCAGAAACTACTTTCTATAAGCAGAACTTAATTATTGCATTGGTTCCCAAATGGCTGTTTAGGTTTCCTTACCATCATATTTATGTTGATAGAAAGCTTCTCTGTGCATTGACTATTGTTTAACAGGACAGTAAAATCCAAAAGATACCTGACAACACCCAAATCTCTAAGACTATTCTATGTAAACATAAATATAGAACAAATATAAAATATGGTGTAGTAACACAGTTCACTTTGAGGACAGATTCTGTGACAGCTTGCTCATGTCATCAGTGATAATATAAAGCACATACTGATGATAAACACATCTCTCACAAAAAGTCATTTCATTGTATTTGTTTCTAAAAGTATGAACATGCTTTTAAACATGCAGATTTTGAATGGTTCCAATTTATTAGGAGTTCAAATCATTCTGCAAAAGGAAGAGTATCAGCAGGCTGAGTGATTTTCTGAATCAGGACGTGAATAGAAGTCTCAAAAGGATCTTAACAGGTTACAGAACAATTTCAGACTGCATGGTCTTTAAACACCAGTGTTTCTGACAAGTGTGAGAAACCATATTCTGCTCATGGTGTGCTGTCTGTGTTATTGTGAACCCAGCCTTACCTCGAGTTGTGCAATTTCTTATGGGTTGCATAAAAGTGCTGCTCAAGGGTCAGCACTAGTTTATATCTGCTGTTGTTCCTCTAATCATGCCTCTTGGTGGTCATCTTGTCCTGTTGCCATGCAGATAGGGCTGCCTGCTTCCCAGCCCTGGACCCCTTCTGGCACATCTACAGATCAAACCTGTGTGCTGATGACACTCTTGTCCTTCAACAAATGTGCCCCAAACTCTTTTTTTTTTTTTTGGCTTTTGAGCTTTTTGCGCCTATGCTTCTACTGCCAGAGTTCAAAAAAAGACTAATTCATGGAAAGCTTTGCTATAAAAGGTTGCGGGACCCTGTGGGTCTGACAGCCTGAGGTCTAAACCAAAATATGAATGCAGCCATATCTGCCAAGTGTTAAAGCTTATTTATCATCACAGAATTTCCTGAAATAATTTTCTGTTGTGGGCTTATTTACATGCTGTCATAGGTCCAACTTCATAATGTTATGTACCAACTGAGAAATATACTTGATTTTAATGCATTGTTTCAAAACCTCACAAAATTTACTCCCTGTCTCCTTGGCCTGCCGACTGTCTTTTTGGTGGCCATAAATGAATAAAAAAGGAAAACGTTTTTCCTTCAGTTATTTTTATAACCGATTTCTCTCAGCTTATATTTTTGTGGTCTTCAGCGTTTCATAGCTCCCCCTACTGCCAAAACGCTCTCATAATGCAAACAGGAGGAGTATAGATCACCCTTCCTTATTAAATTGTATTTCCCCTCCCATCTATTGATAGTACACAACTTCCAGTGTATGTATTTTTTTACATATTCATCTTTCTGTAGGTAGATATACCACATATACTTCAATGAAGAGACATTATTTTTAACACTTTTAATTTTCAGTTACAAAGATGTAAAGTTAAACAGCAAAGGTGTAAGAAATTAAATAACCACACCAAACAAAAAAGACACTCTAAAACAACACTAATATCGGGGTTTTTTTCTGTCTCCAGATTATTTTGTTTTGATATGAAAGCCTTTAAAAGAGAGAAGGATAAAGAATAATGGCTTGCAATAAGCTCTGTGACAGATTCTTTCAGTTAAGCTGTGTGCACTGAAAAAGCAGGCTAAACTGTAAGACAGAGACCATAAAAGTGCTGTTACAGAGCTTGACCTAGCTGTCATTATTGCTTCTAAACTGCATACAAGTACATCAACAATTACATATCAAAGCTCTTTGGAAACTGCACAATGGCACCTTCTTTTAGAGACTTCACTGGCTGGAATGAAAGCTGTATTAAGTTTCTAAAGGTGCTCTCACTTCCTTCCCTGAGTATAGCGACTTGCACCCTTCTGCTGCAGAAAGCAGAACTCTAACCCGTGCCTGGCACTGATGCACTTACCTCTGCCACTCCCAGTCCACAGACAGCCTTACTTATGGTTATTTCCATCTAGGTTTCTAGATTTGTTTGATTGATTGGCTACAATAACCAGCAGAGTTGGGGTTTTTTGTGTCAAGTATTTGAGAAATTATTTTAATTCATTCTGGATTACTAAAAGGACTCTGATTTTGTAATAAATAAATAGAGAACTCAAAACTATTTAACAGTTCCAAATAGTGCAGACAGAATTGATCAGCAACTGTACTAAAAACATATCGAAAAATCTTTTTTAAAAAAATCAGTCTTCAAAATTTGAGATATGATCATAAATTAACGGGATGGAAGAGAGTGGTATAGCTTCAGTAAACTAACAGGATCATTGTATTAGAGAGTGAATGAGATAGCCTAGTAAATTTGACTGGGAGACTTTTTTCCTAGGCAGAAACGACAGAATTATATTGCTTTGCAACCCAATAGGAAATCTTTTGCATTGGGCAAACCTACAATAATACAGATGGGTACAAGATTACAAGGGGAAGTATTGTCACTGTTTGCCTCAAAATCTGTACTATACTCCATGTAACACATATCTGCATAGTCTATACTTGCTATTAGAAGACTAACATAAGTTCACCCTTATTCATGGTAGAACCCCCGAGTGCATGCTTTTGAGCAGTCAAACCCATCAGACACACCTGCTCTGCTTTCTGCGACAAGTATGGCCTTTTGAGGCTTAAAAGGACTAATAGCTACAATGAAGACACTTTTATTCAGCATACCTTCAAGTTTCTGGTTACTCTTCTAGACATACTGAGAATAACACCAATCCTTTCAATAACGAGTGAACTTGCTGGGCAGCGGATAATACATCCTGTCAGTGCAACAGGCTGTGCAACTTATTTTGTATGCAATTGTGTGCTGTGCAAATAAAAACCACAACATGTACTATCTATATGAACCTTCCCACATCTGTTTAGGGTGTACAAGCTCTAACTAACCTTTAAGGATAGGAAAAACAATTTAATTTTTCCTAAGTTTATTGGTAACAGGATTTCCTAAAAGGTCTTCTAATTTCTTCCATGGCATCACCCGCTCTCTAAAAAAACCTTATCATGAAGAATCTGGGAATGTTTACTTCCACACAAGTCCCAGTGCAGTTGTAAGAGAACGAGGCCCATACAGTTTAACGGGACTGACCGCACGTACTTTTCCCCACACCCTGGTCTCACCCGGCCAAGGGCCCTGAGGACTACCAGGGAGCAGCTCAGGTACTGCCGCAGAATGTCTGCCACCAGCTCAATAAGTCTTCGTAACTATCACGTCTCCAAACACCAGCAGAAGCAGCAGGAGCTCCCTCCGCACGCTACGTGCGCCGGGACGCGGCGGGGCGGGGCGGG
>WBNH01002244.1:0-114208 GCA_013401255.1 Urocolius indicus
AGCTTCCCAGAAACTGAAGTCAATCTGACAGGCCTATAATTTCTTGGATCATCCTTCCGTCCTTTCTTATGTTTGGGTGTTATATTGGCTGACTTCCAATCAGATGGGACCTCCCCAGTCAGCCAGGACTGCTGATAAATTATGGACAGTGGCTTGGCAAGCATCCCTGCCAGTTACTTCAGCACTCTAGGTTGTACCCCATCCAGCCTCATAGATTTGTGCACAAATTTGTGCACAGATTTGTGCAGGTCACTGACCATCTCCTCTTGAATTGTAGGGGGAATATTTTGCTCCTTGCCCCTGTCTCTTGACTTGGGCAGCTGACTTTCCCCAGTGGAAATGCTGCTACTACTAAAGACTGAGGCAAAGAAGGAATTACTATAGTAATATTACTCATAATACCTAGTTATATATTACTCATATAGTAATATATGAGACACTTTTACTGGATTTTTTTCAAATTTATTTTGTAGTTCTAGCCTCATATTCTAGATTATTACTATCTTTTTTGGGTTTTTTTTCCATAATTCAACAGTATAGTCCATAGATGATGAACTATATTTCAGCAACTTTCTGGCAGAAGAGAGCATACAAATCCCCCTGCTCAGGGACGTTTTACAAGAACTAAATTACAAGCCATGTACAGTATGTTAGATTTCAGGTTACGTGGAACAAAGAAGAATGGTGATAGTAAAGTGTATCTAAATAACAATTTCCCATTTTGCATCAAAGCATCATGCAGTCAGTGTTGTCCATTTTGCTTTGGAAAAGTCATGTGAGAAAAATTCTGCATATGTGTGGTTAATCCAAGGTTCTCAAGCTGAAACTTCCCCATAGCTATCATCTGTTTGGTTCAACATCACAAGGAATATGTTGTAGATGCTTGGCTGCAGAATAACTGTGCTGCTGATGCTGCCCATTTGGGAAATGCACTGGGGTATATTTGTAATTTATCAATATCTGAAAAGACCTCTGTACCTTGGAGAAATTAGACTTTTTTCTTAGTGTACATCTGCTAATAAAAGAGCTAATAGGAAAGGACATCAAGCAGCAATTCACATTTCTTTTGCTAATCACCTTCTTTGGAAGTGAATAAGTGCATACATCAATGGAAAAGAACTAGGGAGAACTTATACGTTCAATAATGTTCTCCTAATTTTTACCTGTTGTCGTGGTTTCGGCCCATCAGGGAACAAAAGACCACGATTAGCCTCAAGTACCGAAGACTTAAGGATTGCTAAAGGGCAGGGAGGGCTTAATTGCCGCTTAAGGTGTAGGACAAAACAGACCAGGCTACTCGGCTTGGGGAAGAAAAACAGAAAACAATTTAATATCAACTAAAACACAAAACCCCNGACTTTAATTTTTTTGTTCATTGATCCACTAACATTTACTTATAAACTGCAATATAGTTGTTGTAACAACATTGAAAGGCCATATGTTATACTCTCTTTTGTTCTGAATTGTCAAGTTCCTTGAATGCAGTTTAGCAATATTTCAATGTGTGTACACATTGTGTGTACATTTTGTATGATAAGTGAAACAGCACAAAATTTGTGGTTGAACATTACATTCATGAAGGAATGCACAATCAGTTTGACCGAAACCACTAGTTAAACCCACAATGAAAAATGTGGCTGAAAAGAATAGTTGAAAGTTTTTACTTCTCAGGAAAATAAACATAAGAACAGACATATGAACAGACAATGGAACTAGGAGCTAGTTTTGGAACTAGGTTTTGATTCTTTTACCGGGTCTTCACTGCAACCCGCTCCCCCTGTTACTAAGCAAAAGCAACTCCTTGCTAAACCATGACACCTGTCTAAGCAAAAATTTCCATAGTATTTGCTTAGGCTAATACAAAAAACCACAGATTTGAAAGATGATTCCTCATCAAGGTTGAAGACTCAGTCCTTATCAGTCAGATAGCTAGGGACATAGCAGATTACCACCAAGATGCAGCAAGGGAAAAGCAAGGTGAGCCAGCAGTTGAATATGATAACGATGCAGGCAAGGACGGTGACATGACTGCCAAGTCAGCTCCTACAGTTCCCTCACCTCTTCATGTTGAGCAGAGCGGGTCTGTTGTCAACTGGGAGTTCAGAGATCTACACAAGTCTGTAGGAGAGAGGCACCAGCACCACTGTGGCATAGTTTGGCCAAGGCAAGAGACAAGTAGCCCTGCTAAACACAAGAGCAAAATAAGGTGGAGCAAGCCCCACTTCTCATGGCTCTTTCTCACACAACACTTTCCATATAGCTGTTGGAACTGAGGTCACATGGCTGCACCAAAATTTAGACCTAAGCTGAGGCAACCAAACCCCTGGGGGAACAAAGGAAGAAGTTGCACTGATGGCAAAAGTTACAAAATAATTTAATTTTCATCATGTCAATATATATTGAGAACTTCAACAAAGACACCAATGTCCTCCAGTCTTTACACAATTGTATAACTACGGGTTGAAGGTGCTGGCAGATATTTTGTAGTGCTTGTTAGCAAGTGAGGAACATTTCTTTGAAAGCATCCCTGCAAGTCAAGCCTGAAAATTCTTACACAATGAAAGGAGAAAGAAGAAATTAAAGATGTCATAGAATAATAGAATATTTTGGCTTAAAAGGGAACATTAAAGATCATCTAGTTCCAACCCATCTGCAATGGACAGGGACACCTTCCACTGGACCAGGTTGGTCAAAGCTCTATCTAACTTGGCCTTGAACATTTCCAGGTATAGGGCATCCACAGCCTCTCTGGGTGACCTGTTCAAAGTCCTTGTCATCCTCATACTGAAGAACTTCTTCTTAGTATCTCATCTAAATCTGCTCTCTACTATTTAAAGTCATTATCCCTGTCCTATCACTACAGGCCCTTGTAAAATATCCCACTTCATCTTTCAGTTTCGATATCAGAAGACTACTTTTAAGGTGTCCCTGGAGCCTTTTCTTCACCAAGCTGAAAAACCCCAACTTTCTCAGCTTATCTTCACAGAAGCGCTCCATGCTCTCATCACCTTTGTGGCCCTTATCTGGACTTCTTACAACAGATCCATGTCCTTCTTATTTTGGTATCCCAGAGCTTAATGCTGTACTCCAGGTGAGGTCTCACAAAAGCAGATCACAGAATCACAGGGAAGGGACCTTGAAAAATCATCAGGTCCAACCCCACTGCCAGAGCAAGACCTCTTAGAGTAGAACCATAGAATCATAGAATGGTATGGTTGGAAAGGACCTTTAGAGATCATCTAATCCAATCCCTCTGCAGAAGTAGGTCACATTGGAGCTCATCCAGGTGGGTTTTGAATGTCTGTAGAGGAGAGTCTATAGTGAAGAATTTTTTCCTTATGTTTCTTTGGGAACTCTTATGTTTCAGCTTATACCCATTGTCCCTTGTCCTATCATTGGACATCATCTAGAAGAGTCTGGCTCCATCCTCCTGACACCTGCCCTTTACGTATTTATAAACACTAATGAGATGCTCCCTCAGTATCCTCTTCTCTAAGCTAAAGAGCCCCAGCTCCCTCAGCCTTTTCTCATAAGGGACATGCTCCACCCCATCATCTCTGTGGCCCTGTGCTGAACTCTCTCCAGCAGCTCCCTGTCCTTCTTGAACTGAAGGGCCCAGAACTGGACACAATATTCCAGATGCAGTCTCACAAGGGCAGAGGGGAGAAGACCTTCTCTCAACTTACTGCCCACTCCCCTTCTAATATACCCCAGGATGCCATTGGCCTTCTTGGCCATGAGGACACATTGCTGGCTCATGATCATCCTGCTGCCCACCAAGACCCCCTGTACTACTCTCTCCTGCTGGCCACACATCTTTTGATGCAAGATGTGTTTGTCCTGCTGCACTGCAAGAGCACATTGCTGGCTATATTCAATTTTTCATCCAACAATATCCCTGAGTCCTTCTCTCCAGGTTTGCCCTCAATCCACTCATTGCCCAGCCTGTATTTGTGCTTGGGATTTCCCCAACCTGTGTGCAGGACCTTGCACCTGGCCTTTTTGAACTTCATGTTGTTTGTACAGTCCCACCTCTTGAGCCTGTCATGGTCCCTCTGGATGGCATTGGCTTCCCTCCAGTATGTTGACCACACCACACAGCTTGGTGTGGTTGTCAAACTTCCTGAGAGTGCTCTCAATCCCACTATCCATGTCACCAACAAAGATGTTAAACAGTCCCAATCCCTGAGGAACGCTATACATCACTGGTCTCCACTTTGACATCAAACCTTTGACTACAACTTGAGTGCAGCCACCCAGACAATTCCTGACCCACTGTGTGGTCCATCCATCAAATCCATGTCTCTTCATTTTAGAGACAGGGTTGTCACATGACACAATGTCAAATGCTTTGAACAAGTCCATGTAGATGATGTCAGTTGTTCCTCCTTTATCCACGATCACTACAATTCCATTGTAGAAGGCCATTACATTTGTCAGGCGTGATTTTTCCTTCTTGGAGTCATGTTGACTGTCACCAATCACCTTCTTATTTTCCATGTGCCTTAGCATAGTGTCCAGGAGGATCTTACCCAGAACAGAGGTGAAACTGATTGTTCCTTGAATCATCTTTTTCCAAGTTAGCAATCAGAGAGTATATCAATCTGTTATGAAGAAATCTTTCTTATAAATTTGTATAATTAAGAGACAAAGTGGTAGTGGTTTTGCACATTTATTATTCTCCAAATTAATAGGTACAAAACAATTACAATATTTGTCAAAGATGCTGAAAACTTTGTGATCAAACTCAGGTTAAAGCTGGGATATTTTTAACAATTTGTCTGAAACACAAATTCAGATTGGATTCACTGGCTCAGAGAAATCTCTTCAGCGTTGCTGGCCTACGTACTATTTTGACGTGTGATACAATGTTTTTCAGGTTAGAGAAAGATGAGAACTTGTAGGTATTCTCTTTGCAAATCAACAGACTTATATTAAGAAAAAAAAAAAGTAAGAGAGCTTTGCCAGAGCTATTCTAAAGGACTATTGAAATTCAAGTGGTCTGCATACCTGTATAAAAGGAATAGTTGATATAATTGAATGTGTTTGCATCAAAGGATGAAACTGATTCCAGCCAGCTTCAGCCATGGACTCAGCTATGTACCACATGCAAATTCCCAAGCAGAGGTTTCAAAAACATTCATGCAATATGTACCTGTTCTTCACAGTCCAGTAAATTTACTGCTGAGTAACAGATGTTAAAAGGAAATTTAGGCACTGGGGTCCAAGACTGGATTATCAGCTCTCAAAATTGGTCTGGGCTTCAAGAAACAAAATAGTGTTCTTGCCAAGTCAGTGAATGTATGATATGCAGCTGGCATGTGCTCAAGTCTTACTATGTGAATGCCAACAATCTGTGTCAATCAAAAAAGCGATGAATACCAAAATGGTGTGCATTTTTAATTCGATAAAAGTTGGAGGTGAATTTTGAAGCCTGAGGTATGTATTTACTATATTAAGACAATGTAACGCCAAACATGAGAGCATTAGAAATAAAAATATGAAGATATTCTGGTCATAGTATGCTAAGATAATTAACAAGATTGTACTTATATTAATTTCTTTATGAGCAATAATGAAAGGAAATATGGTATAATTCAAAAGTGTATTCATATCCAGGTTGAGAGGGAAGAAGGATGTTGTCTCTAAAAATACAGTTACTACTACTAAGCTTCTCATCATTAACATTTTTATAGTAGACACAGATTTTTGCTCATATACTGCTACATTTGAAAACTATGGCTATAATTTACCACTTCAGGTGGCAGATTCTGCTGCTTTTATTCAATGACCACTTTTCTGTACCTTTACTGTATAACGGTAGGAAGAATTTTGCCTCTGCATTTTTCTACTAACAATTTTCTTACTGTACTCCAGATTGCTGCCTCTGGGATTTATTGCACAGAGACCTTGGCTGGGAATATGTATTCCACGCTGTCATAGCTACTTCCATTAGTAATATGGTGTCATAAGAGAACAATGACACAAAATTAGTCACTGGATTCAATGATCTTAAAGGTCTTTTCCAACTGTAATGATTCTAAAATCTGTAGGTATTCCCACATTCTGCCATGGAAAGTAATTTTGTTTGAGATTTGCAGACAAAGGCAGTTTTAAGTAAAATATTTCAGTTTCTGGTCAGCCATAAAGGCTTAACTATGAATCTCTGGGTTTATTCACTCAACTTGTGTGTTGTATAAAGTGCTAATAGGTGACTGTGATCTGCAGCTACTAGATTTCAGGCAGAGTGGAGGAGGTAGAGAGAGGGTAAAGAGTTAAAGTTCTGAAAGTGTGAAGAAGAGAGGGAATCCATCATGAAATGTGCTTTTCTGTCCTGGCTGTTTTGCAATTATTGTAATGAGCAAAAAATCCAAATAGCAGTATCTTGCAAATATCTCCTCATGCGAAACAGTTCAATACCTACACGAACAGTAATCCTACTGAATACATTTGATAACAGATTTAACAACAGTTTCAGAGATATGTTAGCTATCCTTGATTTGGCTTTTCTGTTGGTTCAGCAACCAACAGTTATCAGTCAAATAATCGTAACTTTTCTACCTCTCCCATCCGTACACTCAGGACAGGAGTATAGAGTAAGAACTTCTTAGAATGGCTCCTGCCTAAATATATAGAGTGAATAGTAATGTATTTGCAATTTTTTAAGCCAACAGTAACAGTATAGGCAAAAAGGAATTAAGCTTATGCATTATGCTGTGTTCTGCTGCTGTGAATTTCAAATAACCTCATCTGAAATGTGTTAATCTCCTAAAGAGATGCTGAGCTATTATTGATGAAATGATTGCTCTTAGTGAATTTAAGGGCAAAGCCTAATTGACTAACTTGAGCTATCTATAGTCCTTTTTAAAATGAGGCAAGTTCAAACATTTGTTTTGAACTAGAATCCAGCTAGATCTAGAACTCTGTTGAGAGGATGTCAATAACAGTTGACTGCTGTTATGTCCTCAAAAAATGCGTAATAACTGAGGTACTTTAATCCCAGTATGCAAAGGCTACAGTCTAGTCAATTAGCAGAGTAGATGGGGAGTAGAACCTTCCTCAATCTGCTGGCAACACTCTTCTTGATGCATCCCAGAGTGCTATTGGCATTCTTGGCCACGAGGGCACATTTCTGGCTCATGTTTAGTTTATTATCAATCAGGACTCTCAACTCCTTCTCTACAGAGTTGCTCTCCAATAGATAAATCCCGAGCCTGTACTGGTGCATGGGGTTGATCCCTCCCAGATGCAGGACTCTGCACTTGTCCTTGTTGAACTTCATGAGGTTCCTCTCTGCCCAGCTCTCAAGCCAGTTGAGATCCTACTGAATGGCAGCACAGCCTTCTAGGGAATCAGCCAGTCCTCCTACTTTGCTGTCATCAGCAAACTTGCTGAGGATACGCTCTGTCCCCTCATCCAGGTCATTGATGAAGATGTTGAACAAGATTGGTCCCAGAACTGATCCCTGTGGAACTCCACTTGCCAAAGGCCTCCAACTTGATTCCATGCCACTGATCACCACCCTCTAGGTTCTGTCATTCAGCTAGTTCTCGTTCTACCTCACCATCTACTCATTCAAACCACACTGTCAGAGCTTTTTGATGGGGACGTTATGGGAGATCGTGTCAAAAGCTTTGCTGAAGTCAGGGTAGATGACTTTCACTGCTCTCCCTTCATCTAGCTAGCCACTTATGCCCTCACAGAATGCTATCAGATTGGTCAAGCAGGATTTCCACTTGCTGAATCTGTGTTGATTTCCCCTGATAATAATTTTCCCTTCATGTGTTTAGAGACGACATCTAGGATGAGTTGTTCCATCCTCTTTCCAGGGATGAAGTTGAGGCTGACCAGCCTGTGGTTTTCCAGATCCTTCCTCTTGGCCTTCTTCTAGCCCTCAGACATATTGCCACTCCTCCACAATCTTTTGAAAATAATGGAGAGAGGCTTAGTAGTAACATCGGCCAGCTCCCTCTGCATCCCTTCAGGTCCCATAGTTTTAATCGATGTCCATCTTGCCCAACAGGTCTCTAATCCCATCCTCATTCACTGAGGGAAAGTCTGTCATTCTTTAGACTATTCTACCATCCTCCAGGGACTGGGCTTCCTGAAGACTGGCCTTGGCAGTGAAGATTGCTGCAGTGAAGATATTCAATAGTTTCACTTTCCCTATATCCATCACCAGGACACCCTCCATGTTCATCAGTGGGTTTAAATTCTCCCTAATCTTCATTTTTCTACTGATGTATTTGAAAAAAACTTTGTTTTCCTTTACTTCCTTTGCCAGGTTTAACATCAAAAGGGCTTTGGCCTTCCTGATTTTGTCCCTGCTTACTCTGGTCATGTTCCTATGCTACTCTCAAGCAACCATGTCTTTTTCCAGGTTACATAGATTTTTCTTCTCCTTGAGTAGTTCTAGTAATTTCCTTTTCATTCATGTAGACCTCTTGCCTCTTTTTTATGACTTTCTACTTGTGGGGACACACTGATCTTGGGTTTGAAGGAAACGGCATTTGAAGATTGATCAGCTTCCTTGGCACTCCTCCCATCTAGAATCCTACTCCATGAGATCCCTCCAAGCAGATCTTTGAAGAAGCCAAAGGTAGTTCACCTGAAATCCAGTCGCAACCCATCTTGGTGTTCTGCTTCTTCCACACAGGATTTTGAACTCCACCTCTCATGGCTACTCCAGACAAGGTTGCCTCCAGCTTTCACTTCTCAAACCAGACCTTCCTTATTTCTTAGCACCAGATCCCAGCAGCATACTTCTTGTTGGCTCCTTTACCACTCATGACAGAAAGTTGTCATCAACATCCTGTAGAAACCTCCTGGACTGTGCATGCTTGGCTGAGTGGCTTTGCCAGTAAATATGTGGTTGGTTTAAGTCCTGCATGAGGACCTGGGATTGCAACTATGAGGCAGCTTTCAGCTGTTAGTAGATGGCCTTATCCATTTCCCCTTCCTGATCAAATGGCCTGTAACAAACTTCCACAATAGTATCACCCACACTATCCTGCCCCTTAATTATCACCCACAAGCACCCAACCTGCCCCTCATCCCCACCCAGGCAGAGCTCAGTGCACTCTAATTGCTTCCTCTCTCACTGGCTGTACTCCAGTTATGTGACCTGTCCCATTATGTCTCTGTAACTGCAATGAGACTGTCCATTTTCAGTGGAGGATGGTAGCTGTATTTGGAACCATCTGTCAAACTCTTACTCTGCTCCTCTAGTACTTTGAAATCTACTAATAGTTTCTTGCAGCTTTTTTACTTGACACTGCAGCTCTTAGATTTGCAGGCACTTTTCAAACATACTTACTTTAGCAGGATGATGTTCCTAAACACTTTCTGCAGTCCACCTGCACTGAAGCATCCTCGCTATCCACCTCAATCTGGATGAATGCATCGATCTGCAAGGCATTCTATTTCTGAGCTGGGGCTTTAGCTCACAGGTTAATGCTTAACATTGTGTCAGCTTGAGACTGGTGCAGTCACTTGGGTTGTACCTCTCTGTGGGGTAGCAGGTTGTTCCTTTCCTGTCTTCCCTGCTTACGCTGCCTGCACCAACTGCCATGCTAACTGCCGTGCCAGTCCCTGTTCGCAACAGTTCTAGTCGCTTGCGCTCCCTGGGAGCCTTTTAAAATCCCTGTAGTTGTCCTCAGATGGACATAAGTTGTCAGTCAGCTAAATTCAAAAATGGAAAAAGAAATGTTATACCACACTCAGATGGATGTGCCTCATTAATTTTATCTACCTGAGATAAGATTGTGAGAAAAGCAGTAAAAAAAATGAACAAAATAAAAAACCATACACCAATCTTTCTCAGTGTAGAAGAAACTGTAAATGTCTTAATTAAATGCAGAAAGTACTTTTGATTCTCTGTAATCTAACCATAGTATTTAGTAATACTTTGATATTAATGTTAGGTACTCTAGAAACAAATTAGTTAGAGACACATGGTGAGCTAAGATGAGATCTTTTATTGGAATATTAAGTACAGTGTGCTGTGGTACATTTCAAAAGGTCTGAGAAACAGAACAATAGTGCTATTCATTCTTTTAAGGTTCTTTTTGTGAAATTTCAAAAAAAATAATAAATTCCCAGGTATCAGATTAGTGTGGTGCATCTCTCATCATTAGAAGACTATTTGGTAGCATGATTATATTGATCCTTTTTCATTAGTTTTCCTTACAGTGTGATTATTTAATTATTTTTTATGTAATTAATTTCTATTTACCTTTTTAAAATTCTGCACTGGAACTCATGACAAGGAGATGTAGATATTATCTATCTCTAATCACAGACTATCAGTGTATGAGCTACTGTACAGTGAGTATTAGGTACAGAAGGTATGCTGACTGATGGTTAGAGCTATCTCATCAGAAACAAAAGTATCAAGTCAAGCTTTCAAAGAAATCTGCCCAGAGATACTGGGAGCAGAATGAAAGAACCAGATTTTTGAGAGTTATATCTTTATGCAAAAACCTGAAACTGAACTGGCAAAGCTAGAGGTTTTGAAGCATTTTGAGTCATACCAGTTGGGCTGCAGAAAGCCAAAGCAGGTAATATCCTGAAACTATTTAGAGATTAAGGGGCAGATTTACTAACCTAGATATGGTTCCTCTGTGCCACTCAGCTGATCATCAATGGGTGAGATGCAAACTGTAAGCAAAGATCCCTGACATAAGGGAAACTACAAATGCTTTCAGGACCCCTGAAGAGGTGGGGTGGTGCTGTGCATGTGTGTAGGGGCGAGTTACTGCAATGTTTCTTAGCCCTTCTTAGCACTAGGAAATCTGTCAGCTGATGAAGGGTCCATTAAGGATCCTGCAATGGTCTGTGAGCGAAGCTACAAAATAAGAACTCTAAATAATGCATAATAACAGAGGCATAACTTGCTTCTGAATTTCCCATTGAGCTCTGAGCATAGGCAAGTATCTTGTTACAACTTATAAGCTACTATTCTGTGTGACTTAACCACACTGGATATCGCATTACTCAGTCACCATGAATTCCAGCTGATCACCTCCTAATGTTTGTTCTTGTCACTTCAGTAGAATATGCTGTGCTACTCAAATAACTGCATATGATCTGTTCTCTTTGCTTTGCTTGAAATTGATTCGTATGTGGGCTTTTGGTCATAATTCTGATCAAGTAAAACCTTTTTAGAGCTTCCCAATATCTCAGTGAATGTATTCACACAGATTTTATGCCCTTTTGAATGCTTTTTTCTTCTTTTTTGATGAGGGGAGGACAAACAACCAAAGATGGATTCTGGTATTTCAGTATAATGAGAACTAGGGGTGATTGCCTCCTTGCAAAGCCTTCCTTCCACCATCCTGTTGGGAAGCAGAGGACATTGTTTTACAGAGATAATTCTATTATAACATCAACAGATTCTCCCTTGTTTTTTAATTGCTTATGGCTGAAAATCTTGAATCTGGCTTGAGAGTTGGGCAGAAAGGAACCTCATGAGGTTCAACAAGGGAGAGTGCAAAGTCCTGCACATCGGGAGGAATAATCCCATGCATCAGTACAGGCTGGGGGATGACCTGCTGGAGAGCAGCTCTGCAGAGAGGGAACTAGGACTCTTGGTTGACAATAAATTAACCATGAGCCAGCAATGTGCTCTTGTGGCCAAGAGGGCAAATGGCACTCTGGCGTGCATCAGGAAGTGCGTTGCCAGCTGGTTTAGGGAGGTTTTCCTCCCCTCTACTTTGCCTTGGTGAGATCTCACCTGGAGTACTGTGTCCAGTTCTGGACTCCTCAGCTCAGGAGGGACAGGGAACTTCTGGAGAGAGTCCAGCACAAGGCCACCAAGATGAGCAGGAGACTGGGACTGTTTAGTCTGGAGAAGAACATGCCAAGAGAGGACCTCATAAATGCTTATAAATATTCAAAGAGAGTATTTATAAGAGAGCATGGGATGAGTATTCTGAAGTGCCCATTGCCAGGACAAGGGATAATGCGCACAAGCTGGAACACAAAAATTCCACTTGAACACAAAGAGAAACTTCTTTCCTGTAAGAGTGAGGGTGCTCCGGCACAGGCTGCCCAGGCAGGTTGTGGAGTCTCCTTCGCTGGAGGATTTCAAAGTCTTCCTGGATGCATCCCTCTGTGATCTGATCCATGTGGACCTGCTTCTGCAGGGAGGTTGGACTAGAGGTCCCTTCCAATCCCGACCATTCCGTGATTCTCTGATTTGCATCCAACAGCTCTGAAAACTAGTGAGTTATTCTGAGTTTCAAGCATCTTCACTTTGACTGTATTTGGAAGCCACATTAGCTTGACAAGAAGACATTTAAAAATAAGTGTTTTAAACCCTGCAAAGCCATATGGATGTTCAAGAAAGATTTAAGATTTCGATTTCAACTGGAATTAAACTAAAACACATTGTTATGACCTAGATATAGATTGAATCGCAATGTCCGCATGAGATTTCATTGTGGTTTAACAATGCATGACTAAGCTAATATAAAAAGTAAAATCATCTAGCTTTAATCATACAAGAAATATGGCTTAAAGCCATATATGCTCTGAATTTTAAATCAGGTGGCTGGACACTTTAATGATTTTCATCTAACACTTTCGTCAGTTCATATACCAGCATATTTCTTAAATTGTTTGTTTTACGTATGACCATTGACTAAATAGTTCACTAATAGGTTTGGGAAATAATTATATGCTAAGAGGTGATTTAGAAAGGAGGCCGTAGTGTAATAATTGCAGAGAATGTGGTAAGAAAGTTAAAATTAGTGATTACCAAATAAATTATTTAATAATCCTCTGTAGTTGTAAAATTAATTTATTTTTGTCATTTCTCTGTTTCATGGAATTATATTAAATTCTAGAGAATAGTCATCAGATAGATGGAAATACTCAATTTCCACTAGCAAAAAAAAATACCTTAATGATTTATAGTGCTTAACACTGTGAATTTAACACTATCTCTAGAGCACCTTTAGGTCATTTACACTTCTAGCAATTCTAAGCTATGCTTCACAGTTTTGTCTCTAGCTTCCATTTAAAACCAGGAACTTGATTTTCATACAGTCTTAAATTAAGGTATTCTTGTTCAAAAATAGTTATCCATGAAAATCAGAACAAACAAACAAACCCCTAGATTTAACATAGACATGTTAAGAAATCCTTGTGAATGTGAATCTTTACAAGTACTTATTAAAAAAACAATATAAATTGAGTTCCTTAGACTGGAGTTCACCAAGAGCTCATAGTATGGAAAAGAGGGCATCGATAGTGCTGGCAGAGGGAGATAAAAAATATATAATGTGAAAGCAGTGAATCGACAGCCTTAGTTTGTTACTGCTTCATGTAGCTACTGAGGCTGTCAGGATCCATAACTCAATAGAAATCTCATGCAAAGGCTGCAGCTGAGAAGGTTTCTAATATATCTGCACTGCCTTTGAGAAAACTGGGCAAAGCCTTGAAGGTCAAAGTCAAAACCTTGAGCTGAACTTCCAGTGTCTATGGGTTTCCTGCTGCACACCTGGATGTCAGGTCTTTAATACTTAGAGATTTAAGCTCCTCACACTGTGGAAGGAAAGTCCTTATTCTGGTAAGGTTGCTCAAGTTTTTTACATGCTAATTACACATCTAGAAGAGATGGTCCTTTAGGAATTCCTCATGTTAGTACTGCTTCTTGTGAGGAAGCTACCTTGTGCCATAGGAGTCCTCAGTCATGTGTACTTTGGAGTTCTATGGTGTAAATCCAGTCTTTTAGGGATCTCATGAAACAAGTTCATTATACTAAGACAGATAATTTTTCTTTCCTTAACTTCCAACCTCAACTGAATTTAAATGTAAGAAATGGATAGAAAGCATGGCATAGCAGAATTACGCTTCAGCCTTGATTCAGGGATGAGACCTTACAGGTAGGCTATATTTGGAAAAAGAGTAGTTACATTCCCATGATGCAATGTTATTTCATAGTTGACCTTTGAAGCTTATTGGCCATTACATCACTATTTCTGTAGCTGAGTCTGTTCTTTCCTAGCTGGAGAACAGAGAAGGGCAGGAGTATGTAAACTCGGAATCTCAATCGTCCAAGAAATAGTGAGGCTGCAGGAGCTTGGAGTGCTGTTGTGAATCTTACGCCCCTTCAATCAGAATAATATAGCATGAAAGCAGTAAAGCCATTTTTACTGCATGGAGGGTGGGTGAATAGAAAAGATGATCTCACTGGGAAAATTACTATTCTAGGAGTGATTTCACTATGAGGAGGTAGCTACCTTCAGAAATGGATTATTGTCGTAATAGCCAATATCAAAATAATACCTGATTTAAAGTACCTTACCAGCATTAATAAAAATTCTGAGAATTTAAAGAGAGTAAAGTCACAAATCCTATACAATGATGACTGTGGAAATGTAACCTACTGTCACTGTAATAGCTGTTAGCTAATCAGACACATAATTTGATTGAGCATATTAAACCATTCTAAATCCATTTGGTTTATTGTGGTGTGTACATAATCTAATTAACCTGTAACTTGACTCTTAATCTAGAAATTAAGAGTAATTTGCTGTATGATATAGTATAAATCAACTATATTAAATAAACTTCTATTTGAAACAAAGTCTCTAAAACAATCTCAGAACAATCAAAAATTGACATATTTCTACCATGGGAAATTGCTAGATCTTATTTCTAGAGACAGGAACTGTACAGGATTGGTTCTGGACATGGTGTAAATAGGGAAACTAACTGAAACTTAGGAGTCTGGAAAAGCTTAAACTGAACAATTACTTGGTACACTGTGCAAGGGAAATCAGTTCTCATTCATTTATTCCCTTGAGAGCTAACTGTGACAGGTGAGCATCTCTTGTTTAATGATATCTATATCTTTTTGCAGTCCAAAGCTTTATAATATTTGACATTGATTCATCTGTTTTTTCAGCATTTTAATCTGGGAAAAGATGAGTTTTCTACCTAAAATCTTTCCTGTGGGCTCAGCTGGGTGCAGCATTAAATAAAAACTTCATTTCTGTATTAGTGGGTAATGTACTGTGCATTTAAACTGTTGTGTTCTAGCTGTAGCCAAATGAATTAGATTTTCCCCTTTTCTCCAGGATTCTCTACTTTTCATGGGAAATCCTGGCAACAGTTACCGCACACTTTCACATACTGATGTTATAGTTGCAACTAAACCTATTGGTTATCTAATGAACATAAATCTCTACAATGGAGGAAAAAACATTTTAGTTATAACAGCATGAAAAGGTAAAGTTTGTGCTGCAGCAGGTTGGAAGGCAAAAATTACAAAACGTTTATGTGAAAGGAGTTGATGTGTATCAAACAATGTATAAACTACTGGTCTTTGTCTATGTAAATATACATATTGCAAAGTATACTTTTGAATAATGTTTTTGTGGCTTATCACGAACTGAGTTATCTATATTTTGTTAAATTCTGGCTCATCTCCATACAACATAGTTTCCTGATAATCAGGTTTAGCTAAGTTTTGGCGGAAATCAAAGCTATGTGAGGCATTCAAGTTCTGCCAGTCAATTCTTTTTCTTAGGATTTATTTGTAATCTTATTTTCTGCTAGCAGCCTAATTGATCACCTTTCCTTGCATTCACTCTTCAGATAAAAGGTTAATGACATTTCATGTCTTGTCTCCTTCCCTCTCTTAATTCAAGTTGATCAAGAAAGAGGTTAGAGAGCCCTCCAATAGTAGTCTTTTTATTCTAACGTAACTGTATGGAACGTAAATCAGGAACTCCTTCAAGCTCCATGCTGATGACAAATGACCTAATATCTGAAGCTGATCATCATTACTTGTTTCTGTCTAGTTGGGATCACAAAAGATCCTTGAAATTACAAACCTCTCATTTCTCATTATGTCTATCTCCTGTCCCAAAGATCTTGCAGGGGTTCGTTGGCATCTTGCTGAACTACTGAGAAGTATATTGCCCTTGTAAATCATTGGCAAGAATGTATTTCCCTACTATATGTAGAATTTTTCTGTGAGTTCAGGATGTTCAAATGACTTTTTTTTCTTTCCTTTTTTTTTTCCCCAATGGATTAACTAGACATAAAAGTGTCATATAGAAGTATATTGGATTTATCTTACATCTACATTTCTTCACTGTTTGTAATAAAGGATATGTTAAGCTATCAACTTTGCTGTTCTTTTATTATACCTTATTGACTTTCTCTTTCAGTCTAGAAGTTCAATAATCCTTGTCATTATTTAAAACTTTACATTCTTCCAAGTATAGCATGTCATTGAACAAGACAAAATGATAGCACAGTAAATACATTGCATAAGAAAGATTGTGTGAAGTATCTAAGAAATGAAATAGAACTCCTTTTAAGAAGCTGTTGCATGTTTTTAAACTACCTTTCAATTTGACAACAGAAAACATTCATATTTGTTCCTGAGGAAGCAGAACTGATTAAAACTCTTAGTAGTGGCATTCAGTATTCCTGAATCATTTTGAATGACACTGAGAGCAAGTATCAAGTTAGACATCATAATAAGTGGCACATAAATTCTTGAATTTAAAAAAAAAGGAGGAGTTTGGGAACTGAAAAATTAGAAAGTTAAATTCTTAACAATCCCATTTTCTTTTCTGGAGGCATTGATCACCTTTCTACCTGTCCACAGGCATTCTGTTCTTCCAATATTTCTGTGAGAACCCTGTGCTATGCAGTGGCTTACACACAGCACACACACTACTTGGGTACAAATTATTGCTCTAGATTATATGGTTAAATGTATATAAAACAACAGAAAAGGAAACAGGTTGATTTTTGTACCTGGAAGATGCAAAACCCCTGATCTGTCTGCAAGAGCTTAGAATTGGAAGATGTCTTTCTGTGTAGCTTAGTCTGACTGTCCCTTGTGAGGAACTGAATGACTCACTCACTGAAGCCGAAAAGTACTATTTTCATTAGTTTAAACCAAAGAAAAATAATCTTGCCTATGTGTGAAAGCTGAATATCCTCACAAAAGAAAGGTAATATCTGTTCAACAAGAAGTGGCCCAGTACTCAAGTGCATATCCTAAGTGTTAGGCTAAAAGAAATATAAGCCTGAGAATGAGAATGGGTCCCATCTGCTCTTATTTGAAATGCCTGCAATAAACTAATTATGTAAGTTGTCTTTATACTCATTGGAACAAAATGAGCACCCTAAGAGAGCTATTATTCCTGAAAGATTTTACGCATTGCTCTTGGGATGATATGAACCTTTTCCTGCAAGTTTCTGGTAATTTCCCTGATGAGACCAATGTGATTCTCATTAGCAGATAAAGTCTTTCTCTCCATGTTGCTTATGTAGGACAAACTGTCATTAGACTGTTTCACACTTTGAGCATGCACTTGAACTCAGATAACACATGGTTCTGGATGAAGAGGCTGAGAAGTTAGGTCACGGAATCAGCCTGCATTGTCCCAGTGCCAAACACCATGTTCTTAAAAATTAATGAGAAAAAAATTTTTTTTTTTCTAAAAATAAAAAAAAGTGTTCAGAGATTTTAAAGCAAATGAAATTAATAATTTGAAGTGTCAGTAGTGAATCCTTTAGGCTTCCAAAACCTTCAGTATTTAAAAGTTACTTTGAATAACTTAAGGTGGAACAATAAAGTCAAATACATTGTTCTATATTTGTGGTCAGTTTTCTCAGGTCTCAGTGAAGTCAGTAGTTCACAGAATCACAGAATGTCAAGAGCTGCAAGGAACCTCGATAAACCATATAGTCCAATCTCCCTGCCAGAGCAGGACCTCCGAGAGTAGGTCACACAGGAACTTGTCCAGGTGGGTTTGAAAACCTCTAGAGAGGGAAACCTTACAACCCATCTGAGCAGCTCGTTCCAGTGTTCCATCAACCTCACAAGGGCAAAGTAGAGGAGGAGGAGACTATCTCTCTACCTACTACCTACCCCGCCTTCTAATATACCCCAGGATGCCATTGGCCTTCTTGGTCATGAGGACACATTGCTGGGTCATCCTGTTGTCTATCAGGACCTCCAGGTCCCTTTCCCCTATACTGCTCTCTAACAGTTCATTCCTCAGTCTGTACTGGTATAAGGGGTTATTCTTTTCCAGATTGAAGACTCTACACTTGCCCTTGTTGAATTTCATTAGATTTCTCCCCACCCAGCCCTCTAGCCTATCATGGTCTCATTGGATGGCAGCACAGCTTCTGGTGTGTCAACCACTCACCCCAGTTTAGTACCATCAACAAACTTGATCCCTGAACATAGACCAATCACTCCGGGCTCCTTATCCTTTTGTATCTGTCCCACAGAATGTCCCCTAGCAATTGCTTAAAAAGGAAAAAGTTGGCCTTCCTAAAGTCCAGGATTGTCACAAAGAATTCTGCCCTGTCTTTATCTCATTCTTTCCCCTGGCAAGTATTTTTCCATTAATTAAGTAGCTTAGGCAAAATAAATGTGAGATAGAAAGATCATATAGTTTGGTTTCTAGTAAATGCACATGGATAAAATTGGGTTATAGCTTTTTCTTGAAGGAATATAAAATTATTTATACAGAATATAATGTGATGAAGAGGAGATTGAGAGCGTCCACACCAGCTCCAGAGTACCTGGTATAATTCTTTCACTCATGAGAGGTGTAGAACATGTGTTCATATATTCATAAAGAAAAGAAAAATCAATACATATTTTCTACCTTCTATACAGGTACTCCTGTACAATGAAATTTTAGATAGAAGAAAATTTAAATCTTGGGAAACTCCTTTTCTATTAAAACCTATTTGGTTAACATTAACTAGATTCACAATCTTGTGATTATTAAATCACCAAGCCATTACTTAACTTCTCTGAAATTAACCTGCCTGTAATAATGCTTTGTAGGTAGTACTGTGCCACTTGAAGAAAACTTGATTGCAGTGAAGTTGATCATAAACAGAAGTAGACATTAAATAGTACATTTTTTTTTATCCAAAGTATGCAACAGGCATTATAAAAAATGTACAAAGTAATGATATGTTAGCTGCAATAGATATTTTTTAAGATTATTGGGCTGAATTTAAGCATTAAGATTTTAGTAAGCTATTTGAGGAGTTTTATTATAGTGTCCTTCTAAAGGCATATTTGAATGTTGTTTTATTACAGTAATAAAGCATTATGTAAAAACATTATACATAGATGGAAGACACATGGGATTTTGCCAATTAGATGGGCACATAACATTATACATAAAGTTTCAATTGCTCATCCACATTTGTCATTGGCAAAAAGTTACTATCTGTGCTAGACTGTCAGATCTTTCATAATAGTAGTTCTTGGCTAAAATATTAAATTTCTAATATTGCCTATGAGCAAACTGTACACTATTACTCAAGTATATTTATTGAATTGATGTAAATGGGAATCTTTACAGGATGCTTCCAATAAGATACAAATTTGTGAACAACCTATTCCAGATTACTGTTCCTAGAAATTTTAGAATCGTTTCCATGTGAAGGGGCGTAAAAGTTATCTGACGTTCCTTCATGAAATAATTAGTAGGAAAAATACTTTTTAAACATTAGTATCCAATGTTTATGTTCTTAAATAATTTCTCTATGTCATAGTAATGCTCCATGATATCAAGATGTTTTTCTGCTTAAGTGGTAAATTCATTTGGATCATTAAACACACATCTTGCCAGCTACTTTCAAGGCAAGATCTGTGGGATTCCTAGTACACTGCCAATGAGATCTGTCATAGAAATCCTCAAAATGGTGGGGATTCTGCCAATGGAAGGGGAGGAAAGCTAACAACTGATAGAGGTTAACATCGACATCCTGTTTTCAGTTTGACAGTTGTCTCAATGAGTATTCAAGGCATAATCTACTCTTCTTCCCTGAATTAAATAGTGTTGACTGCAGTTTCTGTGTTGTACTATCCTTTGAGCTAGTGCCTTTCAGAGAAATGGGTCTCCCTTGTAACAAACTGACCTAGTGCCCAGGTATGATAAAGAAGTTTCATTCAACTATCCTGAGATGTTCACTAAATCTACCCTCAGTGCATTCTAGTTGTTAGATTAATATTCTATAAAAGGAACTTCACAAGTTTTTTCTAGAATCATAAGGAATTTAGTACCTTGGGAGCTATTGCTGTCAATTATTAGATTATGAATCTTTAAGGGTTGAAGAAGGATGAGGCCCTGCAAACTGCATTTCTTCTTGGCTTTATAAGTCTAAAATAAAGGTCAGAAGCAAATACCTCACTTTTTGTATACCATAAATACATAGAGTAATCATAAAGTTAAAATTTATAGTAAAATAGCACTATGAAGATACTAAGTTGCAACTACAGTAAATAATATTTGAAGGCAGGACTGTTGCAGCTGTCTCCATACTTTCTCCTTGCTTGATCATAAGTCTACTGCTATCATCCAAGTTTTGTGTTTTTCTTGGTATAAAGAAAATTTATCAGATTATGACAGCAGTCATAAATATATTTGACCATATATTATAATAGGTTAAGAAAATATATTTGTGTTGTCCATAAGACAGTTTTTAATGTTTAAAAAGTAAGATTTTTATTTACATATATTTGACATCTATAATTTATTGTCATTTACCTTTATTTTCATCTGAAACCATTCTTAAGTTCTCTCTTCTTGTTTTTAATATGACTTCTTGTCCATAATTTTGAGTAAAATAAAATTAGCTGAATAATAGAATATTAGTAATAATTCACTATTTCAACTGTGTCTTAGTAGATCATTAGTCTTTGATCTAACAGGTGTATATCAATCTATATGTTTTTCCATAACAACTATTTAATATAAAATACAAAGAACTCCCAAAGTTTAGCTTTGGAAGACCTTCAGTAGTCTGTCTGAGTGATAAGAAATCTTCTTGCAGTCACACCTCTAATCTGTTGCAGTTTCTTGTTAATTGAATCTTTTAAATGAATTCAATGTTTAATAGCTGACAATGTGAGTTATTTCTAGCAGATCAAATAGCTTATTTTGCACAGAGTAATTTTTAGAACCTAATATCATAATCAGTACTTCCCTTTTAAAAAGCAAGTTATTCTGGAACAAAATTATGTATGTGAGATGAATCACTGCTAAATTTTATCTTCTATAAGGTGGAGTACTTTCAAAAAGAAGTGACTGAGAAGGTGCAATTACTCATAATTTATTTTTAACACATTTTCTCCTAATTTCTTTACCCACACTTCTCTGCTCTGGGTAAGCACTATTCAATCATTTTTACAACATAAAGCATAGGAGAATGCCAAAGCATATATCTTTCACTAACTTTGAATTTTGTTAGAAATCATCTATAACTTTAATCTCTTTAGAATCTAAATGCCAGCATATTTAACTCAGAGACTTAGAAACAATTCTTAAGCAATAGCTCTGTGAGTAATAGAGTTGAATGATGTACTACCTTACCTAAATGCCAACTTTGTATCCACTTGTTTAATTTGAATAATGCCCTTGGTCTTGAACTTTACTGATATGTTATGAGACATATAAAAAGGAGAAATTAGGAGTTACATAGAAAATAATGTATGGTGAGTCTTCCTATTTAAAGATAATTCCAGGTTTTGGGGGATGTCAAATATTTTTTTGCTGGTTGATAATTTATTTCATATGCATTTCCTTGTGATTTATCTTTGGACTACATTTTTCATTAGTTTTAAGAACTCCAGTGGTTTTCAAAGGCTAATAAAGCTAACCTCTATGCAAATCAAAATGCACACTGCAAAAATGGAAACTTTCAACCTGTATATGAATGAACCTGAGTGAGGGAAGTGTATACTGATATCTCTTATGAATACAATTGATCTAAATCTAGCTATGCATTACAGAAGAGCTAACATTGCTATATGAGGATTACCCTGGATGGACCTTCAACTAAAATCTTACCAACTGCTAATATCTATAACTAATAATACAGGAAATATTTGCAGTTTTCACATGGTGAATTATTCTTTTCCTCTAAAGATCTGATAGGAAATTAAATACTTCTAATGGAAAGAAAAATAGTAATGACTCCATGCATCAATCCCTGTCTTAGTTATATTTTTTTTAATACTGGGCTATGAGATAATTGCAGTACACCAACTTTGGAATTTTCTAGTTATTTCTATTTTTCTTGATCTTATGACTTCCTAGATCTGTGCAAATTGTGTTACATTTGTTGAAAATGTAGTTGTGCTTTCAAAGGTTTTCCCACTACCTTTAATACAGCACTGTTCCTGATACAGATGTGGTTCCTAACAGGTGTGAATATAGAGGTAGTTTTCTGACTCAACTTTCAGTTACTCCAAAGTATAATTTTAATAAATTATTTTGTATCTCTGAGAGAATGTATCAAATGAAATAAGACCAAAAATCTCTCTAACAATCTTTCACAATTGTGTGTGCTTTTACCTGATAACTGGTTGAATACAGCTGCTGAAATAATTAGTCAGACTGCAACTAAACCACCACCCTTCAGGAGACAGAATCTTTGATGTTATATAAACTTCCACAATGTAACAAGTAAATTGTGGCATTTCTCTAGATCAAATATTGTCTATGAAATGTACTCATATGCCCTTCCTATTGTACTTGCTAAATACCTTGCTATCTTTTCTTGGTGCAGAGTTTCTTGTAATTATTCATGCTGATGGCACCACAGCTTGCTGAAACCAAGTCAGCTCAGACCCCCTTGACACTGCTTGAAAATAGTAGTGGGTTCAAAGTAGCAATGTGATTTCCACTCTACATCATCCTACAGAAAGTACACTACACTGTTCCACTTTGTTCCTCATTTGTTTAATATAACCACTGTGATTTCTGCAGCATGGAAAACTTTGCATCATTTACATTATTTAATTTTTTTTATAAAATAAACATTGTGCAACTGAAGTCTGCTAGATATTAAGACACTGCTCAACTTGTTCTTTTTGTTGTTAGCTTGTATCTGAACCTTGGTGATTGTCTTAAGTATAGGTGGAGCTATTAAAAGTAAGAGATATTAAAGCTACTAAAAGCATTGCTCTTCTTTCTACTGTCCATATTTTCAGCTGCTTATAAATCAGAATCAATTAGTTCAAACTCCTGTTCTCAATGTAGAAAGCGTTAAATGGTTGGAGATTTGATTTTTATTTTTGCCTTTTTTTATTGGAAAAGCTGTTTTTCTAGAAATATACATGACTTTGAACTGATAATACTTGACGAAATCTTAGCATGGCAATCATGCATCTGGTTGGATCCCCTTAAAGATCACAAAAATTTGTATGCCTTAAGTATTGCTCAGTTTGTTGAAATGCACTCTTATGACTTCTTATGACAAAATTACTGTCTCAATGTTCATAACTCATAAAAAAAAGTTGCATATCAGACCCACTAATTCCTGACCATTCTAAAGATCATCACAGTGTGGAGCATTTGTAAATAAAGTAACTTATTCTGTCTTTATTATGTTTTTTGGCAAAGTATATTGTACAATCAGCAATAGCCATCACAGTCATGATTCTCTGAGTAGTGGTTCTCAGAGACTACTCTCTGTCTCATGAGTACTTCACAAGCCTCCTCTTGGATGTCTGAATACTTTCTAAAACTACTATTAAAAGCACAGACTGAGAAGGCAAACCAGATATAAGTTTTTTTTCATTGACTGGATTGTGTACCATAAGGGGAAAGAAAGAAGACTTGAGACTTCCATAAAGAAATACTGTTCTTGAAACTCCTGTACCTTGCTTTCTTTAGAGCAGTTGATAGCCAATGATAGGACAAGAGTGAATGGATATAAGCTGGAACATAAGAGATTCCAATGAAACATAAGGAAGAATTTCTTCACTGTGAGGGTGACAGAGGACTGGAAAAGGCTGCCCAGATGGATTGTGGAGTCTCCTTCTCTGGGGACATTCAAAGCCCATCTGGACAAGTTCTTGTGTGACCAACTCTAGGTGGTCCTGGTCTGGTAGAGGGATTGGTCTAGATGATCTTTCAAGATCCCTTCCAACCCTTGAGAATCTGTGATTACAGTTTGTGTCTGACCAGATATCATGAGCTCATGCCAGCAACACATTGATCATCAGCTTTCTGGAGTTCCTGTCTGGAACGTGGTGATAATATTACAAAGGCCACAAATAACAGAAAACAATATATTTCTCTGAGATACCTGCTGTCTTACATAAGGAATCTGTTGATTGTATTTTTTAACTTCGATCCTGAGAAAAACTTTGTTGCAGTAAATTAAATTACTCATAAATTTTCTCACTTAAAATTATGATCTTTCACCCTTTTCCAAAATGTACAGAAGGGCTTCATTACACAATGTTAAATTTGTTTTAGTAACTTCATATGTTGTAAATGTTTGCATTCTTCATATGTGTGCATATCACTTTTGTGACCAAATTTGCTCTTGAGACTTCAAAGTCAGTTTGCTATATAGGAATAAGAGAACAGTTTTTTCATACGCTCTGTTGAAAAGGGGTAGATTTTCTGTCATTAATATAATGCAATGCTTGTTATCAGTACAGACTATAGGAAGTCGGATTATACTGTTTTGTTTGGTAGTGGTATTTGCAAAGTATGTTTCCATTTTAAGTTCACCTTGTCCTCAGCCAAGGCTTCTGTTTCTAACAGGATTTTTGGATGTATTTTTGTTTAGTGAATTTTCATGGTATACATAAATAGCAATGTAGTTGTGCTTGTTCAATACCTCTGAAGCCTTTGGTTTAAGAGTCATCTTCAATTCACTCCTCATCCCCTCTACTGTCTTCTGCTGAAATAGAAATATTTCCTTGGATAATATGCTATTTCTCCCCTTCATACACCATTCTAGATTTTTTATTCTTTTCCTTATTCCCAATCATAATACTAAACTCCCTTCCAACCTCTAATCTGAGTCCTTCTAGTGTGTTCTTTTGCAATTTGAAATAGGTATATGCAACCTGTAAAGTACCGATGGGTGGGTGGATATATGCCAATATTGTATAAACAAACATGTCTGGTTGATTTTCCTTCCTTGTAGCTAGCTTTAAACTCTACCAAGTATTATCTTAAGCTTCTCTCAAGTGTTTACGAATTCAGGGTTGGGTTTTTTTTCTGCATATTTTTGTGACCAATTGAACTCTGCTTCCCTGTCCTTATATCTGCCTAGTGGTTTCTGACATATCACAATCAATGTTTGCAGACTCCCCTGGCGAGCCCTGTTGCACGCTTCTTGCATTGCTTCTGCATCCATTGGGGTGCTTCCTTCCTTAGTTTTCTGCATTGAGGAGCTGCCTATTTCTGCCTCACTAACACACACAAAAAAACCCCCCAAGTGCCTATCTCTTCTGTCCTGTGTACCTACACATAGAGCAGAATGATAAATTATTTACTTACAATAAAAGAAAACAATGGGTTATCTGAACTGATTTCAATATACTAAAAAAAAACAACTAAATTATCAATGTGTGTGAATGACTCGATAAAAATATGAAAACTACCTCTTATGTCCCTGCTTTATCTTTTCACATCTATAAAAATACAATATGAAGTACTTGTAACAATTGCTGATGCAAGTGTCTTAATTCCTCTTGAGGAAGTTATGTGATTATTTTCTCGTGTTTTACAACTTGTAAAGAGCAGATGAACAAAATGAAAAAGAACTCTTCAGTTTCTATTGATGTTTTTATATCATAGGTACTTGAAACGATTCATATAATGTTAAATAGAGTTTCTCACAGTTGTGGCGTTTATATGGGCTATTTTTTAGTTCACTTATTGGATTTGTGCACTTCTTGAGGGCAAAGAAAGACAATTTTATGCATTAAAAATAAAACAGATTTAAGTGTCATGCTTTCTCAGTTAAAGCTTGCCTTGCAGAGGAAGAAGTATTAGCTCCACTTTCCCCAATATTATAGGTTACTTTTGGTTTGAGAGGTTTAAGTACAAGGATGTAAATTAATAAAAATGTAAGAATACACTTTTTCTTTGGGGAGTTAGTTTTGTCATCATTTCAAATCACAGTGGTATGAAACAATGCCTTAAATTTCAGTTAGGGAAATAGGTATTTCAGCTGATAGCTAACAACATATGAAACTGACTTGGACAAATATTTTACATTGTTCACATGACAACACTTGGCTTTAACTACAGATAAAATTAACACATGCTTTGGACTTTGTTGGATCACTGTGGCTGTT
This sequence comes from Urocolius indicus, assembly GCA_013401255.1. Taxonomy (NCBI): domain Eukaryota; kingdom Metazoa; phylum Chordata; class Aves; order Coliiformes; family Coliidae; genus Urocolius; species Urocolius indicus. The sequence goes on from WBNH01002244.1 coordinate 26,120, forward strand.
AATGGAATGTAGCAGACTTCACTTTACAGATCTTTCTCTACTTTTTGACAGCTGCCCAAAACACTGTCTCAGAATCAGAGATAAATAAGAACATAAGGAGGTGGTCATGAACATTAGTAGTTCTACCTTTGAATAATTTCTGTGTACCTTACAGTCATGAAAAATGACACAGACACAAAATGCATCTCTGGTCTGAATGATGGAGCTTGCAGATATGCTTTCCATTAATCTATGGAATAATGCAACAACTATCCCTTTCTATTGCTTTCACTTCTCACTGGCAAATCAGTATTTAAAAGTGTACATCTTCTGTTCTAGCTCTTCAGTTGTGGGGAGAAACAGCACTGAAATGGAATCCTGATGTCAGACTGATAAAGAAAATAGACATGTCACCTATATTCCATGATCTAATGTTGTAAATCTTTGATTTTGTATTTGAAAGTGTTCATATTACAGACAGTGTAAGACCTCTTTAATTTTACATTTGTGTCTTGCTCTTCAGCTGTATTGAAAAATCAGTATGCTAGAATTAAAACAATTTTACTTCATTGCACAATTTAACAGATTTGTTCTTTTGTAGGCAAAGGTTTCCCATATATGAACAGCATGTAGTTCTAGGTGAGTCATTACTAAGTGGAATTAGGTTCACAAGTAAGTAGAATATCCAGTGACACATCTCTGAGAATTTTTCAGGAACTGCACTTTGTATTGAGCTCTCAATGTGAAATAAGATTGTATGGGCTGGTAGTGACAGTGACCACTTTGGAATATGGGTCTTATTTTCAGCTGTTGTATAACTAACATTTTGCGCAGTTCCTAGAAATACCTGTTAAACTATGACTATATTGGAGGGAAGGAACCTTAATGCAACAAAACATGGTTAATACAAAGTATTGTCTTGCATTTCTCCAAAAATTGACACGTGAAGAGAAGAAAAATTAATAGCTGGTGCTCAGAATGACTTAGGCGGCACGAATCTGGGCTGGTAAATTCATGCAGTACACATTAAAAAGGAAGTGCTGCTCCTGAGTTCTGACTGCACCACTAGGCAAGAATGGTGCACAGAGTACCCAGGTGGAGCTGGGGAATACTTGAATAGAAGAATGGGGCTGTGCTTTCTGTTTTAGCATTCTTTTTTCATCCTTGTCAAGTATATACTGCAACACTTTGAGGGCCAAAGTGGTAAACTTGATTCACTGTCATAGTTTTAGGACAAGAGTTTTAGTGAAATCTGTAGCAATGAAAACTAAGTCCAGGATGATTTGCATTGTTGGAGTGATGGAGAGGTTTGTGTTGGAAGGATGTACTCAACATTATCTGTAAAAAAGCTCCATGCTTTAAATGAGAAGAAATAGAACTATAAATTGAGCTTCTGTGACCATCTGACACTTTCAACAGACTGTGTTCAAAAGCACATTTAAGAATTTTACAATAGGTAAAAAAGAATATACTTTAACAAATGGAAAATAATTATTTCCTTAGAAAATGTACAACCTATGCTGGCATTAAAGATGACTATAATTTATGACTTTAATAACTTTTATTATGTTTGCCTCAATCATTATATGAAAGTGAGGAAATTTCTTCTGGATTCCAAGAAGCTACTATTGAAACAACTCAGATGTATTTTTGGCTGGAACATTAAAAGCACAAGGGTTTTATTGAAAGTAATTGTCAATTTAGCTTAAAACAATTAAAATTTTAATAATCAGGTTTTATAACTGATAATTTGAAATGGATTAGGATAAAAAATTCCAAAATTGAATAAGAAATTACAATCTCATTTTGCAAGCTCCTTTGCATGCAAATCTTACCTATATGCAACACTGTATGCTCAGACTTAGCAGGCTTGGCATTTTTAAATCATTGATCCAGAAATATCATAGTGACTTTTTTTCCTAACACTATTAGATATTCCATACATTTCTGATAATGTTGAAAAGTCTTTACAGAGAAATAGATAAATAAATAATCCAGCTCTCTCCTGATCTTGTTCCTTGACCTAAAATTCTTTAAAAAGAACATAGATTTTCAGTTTCGTGTAATAGAGATGAATTTATATGGTGGGACAGGATTTCCCTTTTAGTCCTGTGGTTCAGTACTGCTTCTGTAGTTGACCTCTGCTCTTTCTGCTTGTGTTACATCTATATAAGAATGATTTGTGCCCTATGAAAATGTTTCTTATAGGATAAATTCAGTTTACAGTCAATATTCTGCAGCTGTTGTAGTCACCATAGGCTTTGCTGAACAATAGTTTTGCAAATATTGTGTATTTAATGTTTAATTTAATGTTCTTTGTTGTTGTTTCTTAAAATTAGTCTGTGTATTACTTTATATTTTACATGCACAGTAAGAGTAAAACCTGAAGGAACCAACACATCATGTTTGATTGAAAACACACAGAAACACATGCATAGAAGACTGGAAGCAGAATTTTAGAATAAATAGCTTTCGATAGCCTTCAGGTTTTTCTGAGGAGCTTGACTGTCAGAACTGTTGAAAACTGATAAACCTGTCAAACTAGTATTTCCACTACACTTAGGAAATAGCCTGAAATTTGTGAACAAAATGCCCTGCTTCTGTCTAAATCATGTTTCAGTGAAGCATTTTGAGAATGTGGTGCATGTATACTTGGAAGGGGTTTTGGGTTTTTTTTTAGACTGTGAGGATAGTGAAAATAAAGCAATTATCGGAACATGATCATTCTGTCTTTACTAGGACACACAAGAACTATCAATTAATAATCACTGTGTCTCCTAAGTGAAGAGACTTGAAGGAAAAGGAAAAGTTACCTTGGAAACCTAAGTTCTAGAGGGAAGGTAAGAAAATGGATATAAGCTAAAAAAGGAGCAATGAAATTACCAAGATGTGCATATTGATAGAAAGGGATCTTCTGAAGAACCTAACTGTAAAATTGAGCCTTTAAAATGTGAAGTTTAGAAATTTAAGAATCTAAAATTTCCTTTACCTATTCTTTGGAAGAAATAGTACTTCCTTCTAATTGCAATAATAGAAATGACTTAATCTTTCATCTCAACTTTCCGTCCCAGGTCAGACCAAAAGCACATATTCTTTCTGTCTGTCTCAGCCCAGTCTTATGCTTTTTAAAGATTTCAATAAGCTGGAAACCTTAAACCCCATATATTTGAACCATAAAGATGAGTTGGAAGGAAAATAACACATGCCTTTTGTTCTGTTAGAGGATTTGCTGAAAAGGAATTATTACTCTGGTTCTGATATATCCCCATCTTCTTGCCTTTCAAGTTTCCAATTTGACATAAATAGGATGTGTTTGTCAGCACTACTGGGCAGAAACTTATTCCACTGCATGATCCTTTTCCCTTTTGTGTTAAGTGCAATCAGATACTGTAGAAATGGCTGGGTATAAAAGTGTGAAGGGAAAATTCACATCCATTTCTGAATATAATGGTTAAAATGTGATGAGAAATTAAGTACAACAAACCTTACAATATTTTAATTTAAAATGTTTCTCATTGTTTTTTAAAACTAAATGAATCTATCAATGTAATACAAATAACATGCAAACATAATGCAAAAACATAAAGTTACATTTAATATTTTTTTCTCTAGAATTTCCATTAACATGCATTGAACAAATAAGTTATCATTTTTAAAACAAAGAACAGGTGTGAGTTGTGTGGGAATAATATTAAGATAATATTCACTATGTCTGCCGAAATGATACTAATTATATATTATATATATATAACTGTATGCTAAGTAGCCTTTTAAGTTTCCTACACCTTGTGGTTCTTGTTGAATAGGTGCATATTTTGGACCTAGTTTTGGACCAGGTGATGCTGATTCCTTATCATCCTGGTAAGAAAAGCATTCAGACTCTGTAAAGTATCACTTAAAATTCTAATTTTTTTGAGCTTACTTTACAGAGACTAATATAGATAACTTTACTTCTCTATAGATACTGGGAACCTTGACTTAGGCAGCATTGAATAGCCCCGCTATCAGAATACAGCACATCACACAGACCTCATCCACAGAAAGGGTTATCCCATTCTGATCATTTGACATTTGAGCAATTCTAGGATTTTCTTAAAAAGAAAAAAATTCTGGTCAGTAATCCTACGGTCAAACAGAAAGAGTGTCCATAGAAGACATTCTTGCTGCACTTTTAGACAAAAACAAGGACATGCAGGTAGCATAAATAATGTACCAAGTAGGAGCTACCTGCAGGCTGCTTTGGCAAAGAGCTGGAGAAACTCTTCCTGCAGATGAGGAACATGGACTTCACCTGAAGGCCCAGGGCAATGCAGCCCAACACAGATCTAGAGATATTCAGGTTAGCTGCTGGGTAGGTCATTAACTTCTTGATGCACGATGGTCTTCCAACTAGGATGATGGCAACATGTTAAAGGAAATTATCACAACCATACAGAAGTCACATGAATAAGAAAGTGAATTTTATTTAAAGCAGAAGAATTCAGCTGTGGTGAAAAACTACAGAAACAAAACTTACCTGTTTTGTGATAAGTGAATGAATTTTCAAGTTGTTTAACAATTTGTCAGGAAGAAAACTGAACAAAAAAAAATGTTCACAATTTCTTTCACTCTAATATCTGCGTGTGAATGCCTCTGAAAGTACAAGACTTTCTGGCATTTTTCTGCCCTAAAGTACTAATGTTTCTCTTGCCCTGTACAATGGAGATAGCTATTGTATTAAAGTGTGAAATGTCAGTGGGAGTATCAATGCATCGTAAATGCCAAAACCTGTAAGAGATAAATATAACTTAATCTTAGGCTATCTTTGTAGCCATAATGGGATCAAACAGCACATAAATATAATAATATCTAATTCATTTTTCTTCAATAATCATGCATATCACAATATAGTTTTGGAAGCTATGTCTCTGTTGCTATATCTGATATGAATAAATAGTTCATAAACTGCAAAAATAGCCAAGTTAATAGAAAAGAAACAACTGAAGACAGCTCGTAAGAAAACATAGCTCATAAGAAAAGACAGCTATCCTTATGAGGAAAGGCTGTGGGAACTGGGGATATTTAGTCAGGAGGAGTCTGAGGGGGGATCTTATTAATATTTACAAGTATCTATATGGTGGATGTCAGGAAGTTGAGGCATCCCTTTTTTCTATTTTATCTAGCAACAGGACAAGGGGTAATGGGATGAAGCTGGAACACAAAAAGTTCCACTTAAATATAAGAAAAATCTGTTTTACTGTTCAGGTTAGGTAGCCCTGGCACAGGCTGCCCAGGGAAGGTGAGGAGTCTCCTTCCTTGGAGGTCTTCAAGACCCACCTGGACATGTTCCTGTGTGACCTGATCTAGACGGACCTGCTTCTGCAAGGGGGTTGGACTAGATGATTTCTAAAGGCATCTTCGAACCCCTACCCCTCTATGATTCTGTGAAAATGAAACAACATGATGAAGAATCACTCACCATCAGGAAGTTAGTCCTGTATTTTGTTTATGCAACAGAAAAGGATCACATACAAGAGACAGAATAACAAGAATAACAAGAGTCTTCAAAGCATTCAAGTTCAAATTTGTAACTTTAATATCTAATTAGTATAAAAAAATAAATAACTATAAGCTCAAATTTTTTTGCTCCAATGGCATTTTTTTTTGCACCAATTCTAACACAGTAACACATTGTATTTTATTTTCTTAAATTACTTGCAAGTCCTTAACGTCATCTGTATCAGCTGTGCATTTAGGAAACAACTGGATCTGCCAAAACTCAGTAACAGATTTCTGCTGCCTAGCTTAATAACTAAAATATTTGGAACCTGAAGAAGACCCTGATACAAATTTGTCTGATTGTCCATTATTTGTCTACATAGAGTAATATGGCCTAATGGTTTTGGCAAAATGTCTTGTCCTATTTCGGTGTAACTGACTTTTCTTTTCTTCTTTTTTTTTTTAAAAAAAAAAACCTACTTATGTGTTATTTGCATATCAAGTTTCATAGGAGTATTTCAGTCTACTCTATTTGCAAATCTAGCAAAATAGCCATTTGTGATAACCTTCTACTACAAAGCTGAGGTTCAGTTTATTTGATCTAAAAATTTAGTTTGATTTTATACTGCATAGTTTCCAGTGGCAGGTAAGTATAAGCACTGATTTTTATCTCAATAGTACTATTTTTTTAATTTACAGGCTAGCCTAATATTATTTTTAAACAAATATCAGATACTTGATATTTGGTCATATAACACAAAACATTGTGATGCAAATACTGTAGTCTTTGTTGACAGCTAATCAGCATTATATTCTTGAGAGATGATCTGATATACTCAATCATTTCTTGATTGGCATCCTATCTGGAAGATATATCAGAATTGCAGATACATCACTCGTGTAGGAAATAGTAAGGTTTTGTTTCTTTTTCCTCTTTTTCTAATGGTTAGTATTTGCATGCAGTTTATAACACTAAACTTAATGTGCACCTATGTCATATTTTAGGTTGAATCAAAAGTGTGCTTTTGAGGAAAACGCTTCAGCCAGCTAATATATCACTTTATGATGTGAAGTAAGGAATAGTTTTGGGATGTACAAAGTATTCAAATTAACCCAGAAAAGAAGTTTCCAGAGTGCATGTAACACCTTCTCACAGCAAAGACTTATTCAGTCAGTGAAACTGTAGGCTGTTTGTAGTGTCTCCATTTTGGAGGTTTTAGTGTGAGCGTTCATTCCTTACCGTTTCTCTCCACTTCTCTTGGGGCAATCTCATTGCTCTCTACAGCTTCCTGAGGAAATGTTGATGTCTTCTTTTGGCTGTCCAACAATAGGACATGTGGAAATGGTTCAAAATTGTGCGAGAGGAGGCTCAGACTGCACAACAAGAATAATTTGTTTAGTCAGTGGATGAGAAAACCCTGTGAGAGATTTCCTAGAGAGATGATTGATGACCTAAGCCTATCAGTGTTGAAGTAGTATTTGGACAATGCCCTTAAGAGCATGCTTTAACTTTTTACCAGCTCTGGAGTGATGAGGTAGTTTGATTAAATTTTTACTTCAAGTCCCTTCCAGCTGAAATATTCTAATCTAGTCCAATCTAGTCTAGCATATTCATGTATTCTTTTGCATCTCTGTTTATTAGAGTTGATATAAAAGTCCTTAGGAGCATTCAGAGGCCCTAAAGACAACTGAAGGTCTGGGTCCCAGTCCTTGCTATTACCTTGTTTCATTATTCAAAACACAGTGACCGCCTCTAAACTTAACTCTGTGAAATATCAAACCATATACAGTAATTTCTTGAAAAGTGCTAACTCATATGGATAAAATGTGTCTAGGGAAATCCTAACAGCTTAATTGTATTGATGACTGAGTCATAGTGCCTGCAAATGTTCTCTGCAATGTTAATTTACTGATCTAATAAAAGCTTTACAGCATTTAACTGTACATTCACTGGAGAGAACACTTCCGTAAGATTATTCCCAGTTTTATGCACTTTATTTTGAGGCTGACTATGTATTTGTAAGTATTAGAAGTGAGGATATAATTAAATAACACAGAGAACATAAGGAAGGATTGTGTCAGCAAGTCATAGGGGATGTAAGAACCACACTATATCAGAGGGCAGAACATGGATATTCACCCTACTACTGGTCTTGGGGCAATGGAATTGGGGCAATGAGGATTTTAAGGATATCCTTTGAGGCATTTACATTTATGAAAGAGAAGACTGATGGGTGACCTCATTAATGTTTACAAATGCATAAAGGGCAAGAGTCAGGAGGATGGAGCCAGGCTCTTCTCAATGATATGACAAGGGGCCGTGGGTATAAGCTGGAACATAAGAGGTTCCAAAGAAAAATAAGGAAAAATTTCCTCACTGTGAAGGTGACAGAGCACTGGAACAGTCTGCCCAGATGGGTTGTGGAGTCTCTTTCTCTGGTGATATTCAAAACTCACCTGGATGAGTTCCTGTGAGACCTAATCTAGGTGATCCTGCTCTGGTAGGAGGGTTGGACTAGGTGATCTTTTAAGGTCCCTTCCAACTCTTAAGATTATGTGATTCCGTGATACTGCAGTCAAATACAAGACTGTTGTACTATTAAATATTGTTTGTCTATTGGATTTTAATCAAAAATACTCTTCAGACATCAGAAGACTGACCTGGCTTTTCTTTTTACACTATTCCTCTTTTGCTTTGTTCCTATGAGCAAGCTTATCTTTTTTTTGTCTGTTTATTTTACCCTGTTACAAAATATTACTTTTTAAATAGATTCTTCCCTGATATCTGCACATGAAGTATCTGTTGTTTTAAGATCCTGATTTTGAGGGAGACTTCAAGGCACTTAAGTGGTTATTAAGTAATGCAGTGTGGGCGATAGCTCAAAGAAAGATGACTTTTGTCATAAAAACTATTTACCAAAAAGTAAGAGTGCTAAATAATGTTCAGAATCATTCTTAAATACGCAATAATGACACCTGGCTGAACCTTAAGTCTTCAGGCTCTTTAGTCAAGCTATGTTACATTACAACTGTTTGGGGGGAGAGGCAGAAGACATCTGATCTACATGAACAGGAAATGTGAAATATATATAGATATATTAAACAACATTCAATCTTTTGTGTAATGATCATTGATAGAAATGGATAACACGATAATAGATTATTGGTTTGTTATAGTATGTCAGTTCTCGAATTTGGCACTTTAGTCCTGTCCCCCTCCTTTACATGGTATACTCTACAGGCAAATGAAATCTCTCAGGTTCCACACATGCATTCCTTTCCATTGTGTGGAACTGAACATTTGCACTAACTGTGGTCCCATGAGTGATCTTAAATACTTATACACAGCCATTGCTTTTCTCTGTAAAAGCCACTGGCTGATTCATTTCATGGTTGTGTATTTACTGATTGGCATTTGTAGCAAAACCCTTTTAGCCCAGCATTTTTCCTCTGGTTTCTGACCTACTTGTAATTAAACTGACAGCTTGCTCTTTGCATAGGCTTCTTTATAAAAATCAAAGAGTGCCCTCAAGCCACCGAGATTTCAACTAACCCCTAAAGCTATCTCTGTATTGCTGATGAAAGTACAAGGCAATTACAGATATGTAGTATTTCTAAAGTATTTTGTAGGAGAGCAAACTGTAGCCAACTCAAAGAGCCAGTATGCATACCATAAATATTAATATCAGCACTATTCTCTATGGAAGAATATTCTCTGTAAGAATATCAATATAAAATATGTTGTAATCTTTCTTTTAAATGCAAAGATAGAAAATATACTTAATTAACACATGATTTTTCTCCTAGTAACCATGACTTTTAGAGTTTTTGCAGGACTTTTTCCAATTAGAAAATGACTTCTTTTTTCATTCTAATTTTAATTTTAATGGTTTTTTCTCCAAAAATATATAAAATATTATTATTTTCATATTTTAATTGTTCACTTGTTTTTTTAATTACTATTGACAGATAACATAAAAAAGAGATTCCTCCCATCTAGTTACTTTTCTTTCTTGAATGATAGCAATGCTTTCTATTTTGCTTCTTGTCTATTTTTTTTCTTCTGTTCAGCAACTTCTCTATGACAAATTTTATTCACCAAAAAACCCGTTAAAACAAAACACTGTATAATGACCAGGTGCTATAGTGTAAGCCTTTCTTCTTTTATACTTGAATTTTGTACTGCATAAGTCAGAAGATTTCTGAATGCAGATTCAGTACTCAAAACAGATTCAAAACCAAATTTGTATGGTATTTCCTTTAGTCAGCTCAGTCCTTTTTGTTAGTTTTATCATATAATTCACTGTTAACATATATCGATTCTCCTGCCAAATAACAAGAAATGAACATTTCCTTTGCGACTTTTTTTTTAAAAAATAGACTTATTCTCAGCTAAAGTTGAGTGGTGTCTCAGTTACTAGGTGAAGAGAAATTCCTCCGTTTTTTGATACTATATCACACTCCGCAACCTATTCTCTGACCTCTTTCAAGAAATATGTTAATATGTGTAAAAGTTATACTCTTCTCAAAAAAAAACCAAAGTAAATGCAATTTTCCATTTCAGTAATTTTAGCTGAGAAAAAGTAGAGAGGAATGCTGTGCTCTGAAAGAGATTTAGATTTATGGTGTATAATTTCTACAAAATATTGCACTCACAAAGCCAAGAAAATATTCTTTTGCCTTTTGAAGAAGCATTCTTGTTATGAAGAGTCCCATGGTGTCAGGGAAACATAGAGACACAGAGCTTAAATTATTTTTAGAGCACCCACGAATCTTTTACTTAGTATGGATTTGAGCTTTACTGAATTGTGATTCTTGTTCTGGATGTCTGTTAAAAGGGTCAGTGAGAAGGAGGACACACACTAGCATTGTGCTACACTGGCCTAGACATGTTCCTATGTGACCTGATCAAGGGGAACTTGCTCTGTTAAAAGGGTCAGTGAGAAGGAGGACACACACTAGCATTGTGCTACACTGGCCTAGACATGTTCCTATGTGACCTGATCAAGGGGAACTTGCTTCAGCATGGGGGTTGGATTAGAGGTCCCTTTCAATACCTACTGTTCTGTGATTCTGTGTTTCCAAAAGAAACACACTGATATGCTCTGCCCACAGAGATACCAGAAAGAGTAGAAACAGAGACAGCTTAAAGCCCACACTACAAGGAATTAGGAACATTTTAGCTTTTAAAAAGCTCCAACTTATAGCAGCAATGAGGTGTTGATATTGGTTGGGATGCCTACTAGAACTCATCACACAACGATTTTCCAACAATTTTATGACCATTGCATGGTGATGCAAAGGCCACTTGAGATTTTTAGGACTCCCAGTCAGTCAAGAAAAGGAATTTGTAGTTTTTGTGTTGAAGCAAAGAGAGTATTCTTTCTAATATTTTATATTATTTTAACTTCCAATCACATATTGATGACAGTAGTGCCAAAATCCATAAAGCATATTGCTGCTACTATACTTCTAAAGTATCAAACTATAAGCAGCTTCAGAAATATTTATAGCATCATTTTGGTTTTCCTAACAAATTCCACTTCCTATAAGTTTTGAGAGTAAGGAAGAGGTTCTATCTTTATTACGCCATCTGTTCATAACAAAGGGTGGTAAAGATTTGAAAATGTTGAGCTCTTGTTGTAAGTGTCAACCTAACATTACCTTGGGGAAAAACAGTTTGAAACTATCCTTGAAGTTATCTTGATGGATTAGAATTATAATAAGAGGAGGGTTACATGAGAGAGCTGACAGGCTGCTGACCTGTTTTGCTGAAATAACAATGATCAGAGAAGTTATTTTCAGTGGTTAATTTAAATTTTCTGACAAGTTCAGAGAAGTATAGCTGTTGAAGGTCGAATTCTGTTAAAAACTTCTGATATGCTGATTGTGTCTAGAGATCCATTTGCAATTAGAGATCAAACTGTAATATCTTTGAGAGATATCGCTCTTTCTCAAACTGACAATACACACACTAGTGGAATTCCACTTATATTCTAAATTTATTCCAGATTTTCACCTCAAACCTGTAGAACCAGTCATCTTTCTAAGGAGGTATAGAAGTTTGGTGAGTTATAACTGGTACAATATCACTAAAGAGACATCTTTTCCCTGAAAGAAAAGTAATCTTCTTCCTATATTGCTTAACAGCTGCATTAATAAAAATCTATCAAAAATCTTTCCTTCATTTTTCTTGTTTCATTCATATATTCACTTTCTCTGATAATAACTTTTTTTTTCCTTCCCCTGAAGCAGGGTAATAAAGAGTTCCCATTGACATTGTGACTGTGATTGATTGGTTTGGAGGTTTTTTATTTATTTTTTTGTGTGTACCACCTTCATCTTTACATATCATAGTATTGAGCACGCTCAGATATAGAACCTTGCAATCAAATTGACTTTATGTACACTCAAGAACCTAGTTGTTTCTCCTAGTCTTTTCTTTCCTATCTTTTGTTTATTATTCCTCTTTACCACTCCAGCTCTGCTTGTGTAGCCTCTCTTATTCTGAGATACCCTTGTTTATCAAAATGAACTTTAACTTTCAGACTAATTTGCTCAAAAATGTTCATTTGGGATTTTTAATGTTACATTTGAAAGTAGGGGGTGACAGTTGTATCACCCTTTGTTGGAGACAAGAAACACATCTGAGAAGATCCAAATCTTCATTATCTGTCAGCAAACTCATAAGTACTATGAATTCAGTTTTTCTCAATGTCTTGTATTGGGTTATATTTCCAAGAAAACCTTGATATCTAAACCGTAAAGATCTATGGGCTACATCACTCTGTTTTATTTGTTAGTTATGCTAGTTTTTTATTTCACTGCAATTTGAAGCAGCTCTAGGTGTTATTTAAGAGGGATTGTATTTCATTAAATAATTGTACGTTACAACACAGCTCAATTTAAACAAACATGCATTGCCTATTTTTTTGCTATTCTCTAACTTGCTCATTAGCAAGACTCTGACCGGTTTTGTAAAACCCCTTGAAGAGCAGCAAATGTCATGTAATGTTATTGAGCTTCTATTCTAAGCTGAAGAGATGCTGCTCAAGGTTCCAAGATAATTTGCCTAATTAAAAAAATAAGACTTAAAAAGAAGAAATAAAATTTGTGTTGGAAATAGTGAGTTGTTTTGTTAATAGAGCAAAGTCATAAAAGTCTGTGTCATTTAGAAAAGTGGACTCTACTCTTCACACATTTTTTTATATATAGAAGAAGTTTATTTATATCAATTTGACATAAGGCTTGTTTAATATTTTTGTAGCAAGTTGGGTGTAGGTCTCTTCTCCCAAGTAACAAGTGACAGAACAAGAGGAGATAGACTCAAGTTGTGCCAGGGGAAGTTTTGACTGGATATTGGGAAGAAGTTTTTTCACTGTTAAGGTTGTTAGACACTGGAAAAGTCTGTCAGGGATGTGATGGAGTCACTGTCCTTGGAGATATTTAAAAGCTTAGGGACATGGTTTACTGGTGAGTTTGGCAGTGTTGGGTTAGTGGCTGGAGTCAATGATTGTAAAGTTGTTTTCCAACCAAAAAAATTCTATGATTCTATGAACGCTCAGAGAAAGCTGCATCGATAAGCTGCCCCAAGCCTGCAAAAATGTGCAAATGTGAAAATAAACTGGATTTCAAATGCAATTCTTTGTTCTGGGTAACAAATAACTATCTGTAAGCCTTTGCTTCTGCTTTTTATACTGGTTCAACTTTGTCAGGCAAATAAGCTTCTTTTCTTGTGGTAGGAAGATTGTTCTGCAGGGTTCAATTACAGAACATCTTTGAGTCTCTAATTAAATTGTCTCTGTTATAATGATATGGCTTTTGAAAATAAATCTGCCAAATGTCTCGGAATTTCTGTGAAAAATTCAACATTTTCTTAGGAGTTTAGCTGCAAATTGTTAGGTTCCTGATATTACATACAGTATAAGTGGATCAAATCAATAATTTGTTGCTTACCAGGAGTAAGCTTCTGAAAGTTGCAGAACAGAGAAATGGTCAATCCTTGTTTGAGTCCAGTGAGAACTTGCCTCCTTGCCTTTGACATGCCTTTGTCTGTAGAGAGATTGATTTTCATTGTTGCTTTGTACTTTTTTTCCCTGATTCCAAACTTATATCAAATAGATGAATCCATTAATTCACAAATATTTGCTGAAAGCTCAGGATTACTTTGGGTTAAAACACATATCTAAATTCATACTTACTCGTATCTCCAAAGATGTCTGAGAGATATCTGTATACTTGGTAATTATCTTTGGATAAAATTGACTTAATGGTTCAATTCTTTATTTTAATTGGCTTGTTTTTATACCTTACTGTTACAGCTTGAAGTACGTATTGCTGTAATCTTGCTCTGAACTTGAGCTGGATTTTAAGGCTTTGTTAGTTGATAAAATTTTTGTCAGTTCATGTCCTACTGTAACTGATAAAATGATCTGCTCATTCTGATACAGAGGGACGGTATACACTTTCTTCAATATATTTCAAGAAATCATGCCAAGAATTCCTGGTTTGGATTTCTGGTAAAAGATTGAGAGCACAGTAACTGACTAGCAAAGAATTTCAGGGACCCTCAGAGTTCTAAAATCTTTGAAAAGTGTATCTTTATTAATATTTTTGATGTCTTAATTAACAGTGAAGCATCTGAATATGGTACAATTAAAACCAGCAGAAACATAGCCATGAAAACCTTTATTCCAGTTTCAGATTTCATAAACGAAACTGAATGACATTTTGTAATGACTCAAAGTCAAATAATCTCTTGAAATATAAAAAGATTTTTCTGCTTATATAGGATGTAAAGGGGTTTGCTTAAGGGCTTGATACGGTTCATTTGGGTTTTTTTCTATATAGTGCTTTGGTAATTTATTAGAATCTGCAACTCTGAAGTAATTTATATTAAGTATATTTGTTGAATGTATTGGTATCATCTAAGTGCTTACAATATTTTAAACAAAAATTTTTACCATATTTAAAATTGCAATAACTACTCCACAACTTTCTGATCCAGTGTTCTTTCCTATCTACTTAACAAAGGCAATGTGTATATGTAATGAAAAGCTGATCTCAGACCCAATGCAATCAGCTCTTAACATAGGTTTTCATGTGAAGGTGGACATAAATATGTCAGCCAGGTGTTCATGACCATGCCTTAGTGCCTTTGACAAATTAAGTCACTGATTCTAGCTTGTTTATTGTATAATATTCAAGTAGGTCAGGTTTGTACATCCGTGAACAACTCATGCACAATGCATGCTGTCTGTTCCAATAGTATGATATTGAACATCTGGACAGTCACTTTGTGCTCAACTGTTCCACACACATTCAGAAATGTTAAGTAGCTTTGCCTCAGGATAGAGATGCTGATGCGTATTTTGGTATGCTAAAGGAATTAGCATACGTTCCTAGACTTTGAAACGTTTTTACTCATGTGAGCAAAATTCTCACTCTGGAGTATTGCTATGGTGATCAACAAACCTTCCTGTGGCAGTAAAGAACAGCAAAATCTTACAAAGCAAATAGTGATTTGCCAGAAAAAAAAAATCCTTCCACTAAAAATTCTCATAGATAAGAAATGGTTTTTAACATTAAGGAAAGGGAGATAAAGCTTACACAATCATGCTTTCTGTCTGTGTATCTGGGTATCTTCTTTACAGTGTTGAGTCCCTTCATTGTGTTGGTTGAAATTACTATGAAGTGTAAAATGTTCCTGAGTATTACAGGCTTTAGTGTTATAATTAGACCAGTGAAAAAGAGATTAATGAAACTGAGCACATACAGAAACCTTCACTTCATTTACACCAACAATATACACAGGCAGGACACAGCGAATGACTTATCACCATAAAAAACCTTGCTTGGTACCTACTTAACAGTCATCTACAATCTAAAAATATTTAATATGGGAAACCAGACATCATTATTTCTTTTACTTTCTGAACTACTCTGCTTGCTTGAAAAATGGACACTGTGTGAAATAAATTGTATCATACTACCTGAATATGCTGGCAGAAAAATTACATGTTTCAGTTTTGCTAGTTACATATATCCTTTAAACTCTTGTTTTGTAGAGCTTTACTTGGGGAAAAAACCTAAGTACTGAGTAGATACTAGCAGATTCCTGGGAACTTCTGAACATCCTGGTAGTGAAGAGGACTCACAATCAAAAGAAAAAAGACAGATATCTTTAAATTTGTATTAAATCTGTGAGACTTACTATACGAACTGCAGCTCCAGTCCCCTGTAAAGCTGGGTGGAAGTGCTAAAATGAAATTGAGCAAAGATGCTCTGTTCCTCCTGAAGCTGTGTGGCTATCTTGTGATCCTAGTTATGTATGAGATTTGTGTCTGTGTAACCTGATTTTATCATGTCATCTGGTTCAGCAGGAACTGCAGCACCTAAGAAAAACAAAAGTAGAATTACTGGACAATTTGTTCATTCTCAACAATTTGAAATTATTTAGTAGTCCTTTTTTATGTTGTTTCAGTTTATTTTTCATCTAATTTCAAGTTTTCTTTTTCTTGCTTTCTTGCAGAATCATAAAATCATAGAATGGTGGGGGTTGGAAGGGACCTTTAGAGATCTTCTAGTCCAACCCCTCTGCTCAAGCAGGTGCACCTAGATCAGGTCACACAGGAATGTGTCCAGGTGGGACTTGAAGGACTCCGAGGAAGGAGACTCCACACCCTCCCTGGACAGCCTGTACAAGGGCTCCATCAGCCCCACAGTAAAATAGTTTTTTCTTATGTTTAAATGGAACCTTTTGTGCTCCAGCTTCATCCCTTGTCCTGTCACTAGATTCAATAGAATCCCACCTAGATTGCTCCCTATCCTTAGGGATTTCCAAGGGCCCTTGGTACTTTTTCCTATCCTACTGGGGGGGGGAGGAGTGAGTGAGCAGCTATGCAGGATTCTTTTTCCTGGCTAGGCCAAAACAACAAGAGAATTATTGAAAGTCTTCGTTACAGTTTCTATTTTGCAAAATTTTCTCTCAGAACAATATAAATCTATGTGACTATGTATGTCTGTACACATATATAACACATTCAGGCACACATACAGACATGTATATGCGTACATGTGTATACATATGTATATGTAAACCAATACATTCAAAGTTTGTGGAACATCCATATTTATAACCAAAATTGGGATAAAAAAACAACTTTCAGATTTGAGAATTTAGCTCAGGAAGTTGTACTCTGACTTTGTCCTTTAGAATGAGGGTTTCTCAAACTGGCCAATTCTGTTTGGTTTGTTTCTCTTTATTTTTCCTAATTCCACTTAATTTTGCTTAGTTGTTCTAAGCTACCCTGTGCTTTCACATTACGGCAGGGAACGATTTACTTGTAGCTGGATGAAACTTGCTCTTACACCTGCTCTAAATATTTTTTTCTAGTACAGAATACAAGTATGAATGTATCTTTGAATTGTCCTCGTAACACTAGACATTTTCTTGAGAACCTTAAGCAATGTCTTTGGGAAAAAATTTAGCAGCTACTGGAATTCTTTTGTTCCTACTGCATATGCTATTCATCCTAAAAAGTGTTTTATGTTTCTTTGATTCACAGTGGGCACGCAATATCTCATTATACCTAAGAATAACTGTATCCTGTCCATATTTCTTAACGTTTGGATTTCACAAACATTGAATTTTGCTTTTCATCCTTCTTTACAAAAGATGTAGGAGAAAAAAAAGAAAGGACATAGCTCAATCTACATTGACAGTGATCTGAGAGAAAAAAGGCAGACATTTTAGGCTGAATAGAAAGATTCTATTCAGTCATGCAGTTCAATTTTCCTTCTCTCAAAAAGAGAGAACAAAAGAAATATTTAAAACAAAAAAAAAGGGGGGGGGAAGGTGAGGGAAGAAATAAAGTGCCATTACCACAGTACAATTGTTTGAAAAAGTCCTTGAGAAAACCGCTTCCCACTTCAGAAGCTTCTTGCTTGTGGCCTGTTTCTATTCATGAGTTATCTGTTTACCATCTCCTTCTATTCTTTTATTTCCAATAATGCTAGCAGTATTAGTAGTATAGTTTACTGTTCACTTCTCTTCAGTACGTAGCAGTCTTTATTTGACTGGAGAAATATTTTATATGAAGCAGAGAAGAAGCTTTGTGTATGTAACTCAGTGCCTGATTCAACATTTTGCTTGCTCATTGATCAAGAATTACTGAACATGAGTGTAATCATAGATTGTTTGTCTGATTTTTCCAGATGTTTGCTCTACTGAGTCTTTTGGGAATGTATGTATTTTTCTGTATCCTTTTCTTTGTGTATTGTTTTTTTCTTTGTAAACTCAATTTTCAGTTCTACTGCTTTCTCTTCATTCTTGTCACTAGAGGAGTTTTGCCTTTCCTTTTGCTATTTCTCATTTTGCCCTTTTCCATTATTGCTGCAGCACTTCACAATCTGAAGTTGGAGACTTTATTCTCCTCAATCTAAAGCTGTATCTCAGAATTCGTTTCACCATGGATTTAAACCAATGTCTTACAATGATTATCATAATTACAGATAAGGCTCAGAAATTTTAGGTATATCAAAACTTTTGCAAAGAACCATCTCTACCACAGCATTAGATGATACCTGTCTTTCAGAAGTTTTGGGGTTTTGGAAAAAATATACTGACTATTGTCTCAGCTACACTTAGTTTCACACTGTTTCAATTTATTTTTCTACAATAATAATTCAGCAGATAATAATAACTCATTTCTTTCTCACTTCCCACTATATCTGTGCTTGAATCTATGCAGGGTGCCTAGTGAATTTTGCCTGTAGAGTGATGTAGCTGCTTCTGTTTTCTTACTGCAGATGTTATTTTCCTAAGGTTCATTTTTTTTTAATAATTTCTGTCCCAAATGTCTCTCTGGATACTACCTCTTACAGAATAGGATTTTAGCTAGGTCTCTACTAAGAAGAGATTTGTTATAGCAATGCAACTGCCTATGTGAATTCAGTTACAGGTTGCAGGTCCCAGTAGATTCAAGCCTCCCTAGGAGAAGCTCTCTCCAGTTCCGTTAAAAAGATAGTGTTGTACTCTTTAAGATCTCACGGGCCAATTTTAAGTGTCTCAAAGTTCCATATACACTACTAGAATGTAATTCCAGAAGTGAGGATAGTTTAACTAGAAAACTATCTATAATGCAGGAGAGCTATTCTTTTACTGTAAGCCCTACAACATTTATGAGGAAAAGGTTAATGAGTTTTTTATGGTGATAAACAATTTATGAAAACTAGACTTTCAGACAATGTGGACAAGATTCTGATACCTTAACATCTTTGACTCTATAAAATTCGTGACTGTAACTGTACTGTCTCTAGTGTGCAGATCCTTGTGTGCAGTGGTATATTGAAGCAATGACCAGAAATACCTGAGCTACACATTTTTTTTCAATCTGGATACTTCAAATTGAGCTAATTATGCATGATTATTAAGCCTTACTATAAGTGTATGGAGAACTCTTACACAGTAAGTTCAGTGGTTGGGGAAATGAGAGGTCCCAAGGTTATCCTGGATTCTGGAAGTATCTCTGAGTAGTACTTGTGAATACATTTCTGAAAGCTGAGTATTGTGAAAGCTGAGCTGGGTAAATTCCGTACCAAAAGTGCTTTCAAAACCAAAAATCATAACTATATCCATGACTTAGCTACATTTGAGTGCCTATTGACTGCTAAAAAGCAACATCTTCAGATAACAAAGTGTGTGTATATATAGGGGAGACTGCGCTTTGCTAGTGTCACTCAGGCAAGTTATAAATCGTTACAGTACAAATCAAGCTCCAGAAAGATATGGAACACTGCAATTAAGGTTATTTGTGCAGTCTTATGTAGTCTCCTGTACTTTCTGCTGCATCTAGTGGCTCTGTGTTATGACATACCACATAGTCCTGTAACTGACACTTATTCTTCTTTCCCAGAAAAGAGCATTTTCACCTCTTTCAGACTGCAGAGTAGATCAAGTGTTGTTCATTAGTAGATGCTTCATAGTTTCTTCTTCTGTACTTGTTCTAGTGCTCTCTTCCTGTCCTTTTCTATTTTTTCCTTTTCTTTTTGGATATAGTATTATGGTGGGAAAACTTGTTTGGAAAACAAAATTGTTAAATCTGTCTATATGGTTCATTACTCTGGTATTTAAGTATTTCAAAACCATTATTTATCTTTATTATCTCTTTTCATAAGGGGATTGCATTTTACAATTTACAACAGGAGAACTGTAAATTGTTGTAAAAAAAGACAAATATAAAATATGTTTATGATTTTCAGTGCCACATGCCGTTTCAGATTCATTCTGCAACATGAGCACTTTATCTGTCACTTTATGTATTCTAACAGGGCTTCTGTTGAGAGTTACTGCAGGCAGTAGTGTAATGCTCAGCAGTTGAGCTGACTGGGTATCAAAGTCTTCTATTGGAGAGAAAGAAAGTGTGGAACATATAATTGACAAAGATAAAAAGAGCAATGGTGGGTCTAGCAAGTTTCATACACTGCTTTATTGTTGTTACCAAGACATGAAAAAAATTTCTCAGAATGTAGTACTTTCCATGGAGTAATCAGAACTGTTTCTTATGCTTTGAAGTAGTACAGACATGGTGGGATTTTAATCTTGCAAATGTAAAAAGTATTTATTCAGAATTGTGTTGCCACTGCCGGCAAAACTACCTGGCAGTCCAGATTGATCCCTCAGCTCACCAGCCGCTGAGGGGAATGGCTCACTGCATATACAGTATGGATGTTGCTCAGTTTCCGCTTTATTGTTTATGCTATATGCTTATATCTGCTGGCATAAGCACCTCCTCTCACTTGGTCCCATGCCAGCCCTTTCAGTTCCTCTTCACTCCTTGTGTTACAGTCTGAGATCTTTAAGACGCCTACCACAGAAACGTATTTTGATTAAGATATTTTCTTAAAATTTCTATTATTTAAAAAAAACAAACCAAAGGAATAAAAGAAGTCTAGTATTTAGAGTTTGATGTAGTGAATCCTCACAAAGAAATTCATTACCGATATATGTGCAGAAGCAGCATTTATGTTTATACTTCAACATTTTATACATGCAAAGGATAGGAAGTGTAAATATGTCCTCAAGACTGAATAACAAATGTTAATACATTTCCATGCTCTCTCTAGGAGAGCAATCATCTAAGAAATCAGCATGAAGGAGTTAAGAAAGATACTTTAGTGGTAGTTCACAGTGGTTCTTGTTTCATATGTTGAACCAATAGAGATTGATACCAGATCTTCCTTTGTCCATAACTGTGAGGACTCAATAGAGATTGATATCAGATCTTCCTTTGTCCATAACTGTGAGGACTTTACAGTTCTCAGTGGGACTTTGAAATGAATCAGAAGTGGTGGGGAGTTCAGAGTTCCCTTTGCTCTGAAGTAGTTTCATCCAAGCCATCGGCAGCAAGTTTCTCCAGGAGGATGTTGTGGGAATCTGTGTCAAATGCCTTACTAAAGTCCCGGAAGACCACATCCACAGACTTTCTCTTATCGACTAAGCGGGTCATCTTGTCATAAAAGCAGATCAAGTTTGTCAAACAGGACCTGCCTTTCATAAAACCATGTTGGCTGGACCTGAATCCTTGGTTATCCTTTATGTGCCCCAGGATGGTGCTCAGAATAATCTATTCTATAACCATCTCCAGCACCGAGGTCAAGCTGACAGGCCTTTAGTTCCCAAGATCCTCCTTCCAGCTCTTCTTGTAGATGGCAGTCATATTTGCTTTCCTTTGGTCGTCTGATACCGCTTCAGGGAGCCAGGACTGCTGGTAGATGATGGAGAGTGTCTTGGGAAGCACTTCCACCATTCCCCCAGCAACCTGGGGCGGGTCCCATCCAGCCCCATCAACATGTGTGTGTTGATGTGGAGCAGTAGGTCGCACACCATTTCCCCTTGGATTTCATTCTGTCCCCCATCCCTGTCTTCCACCTCAGGCAGATGGGTGCCCAGAGAAGAGCTGGTTTTACTATTGAAGACTGAGGTCTTCTGCATCCATTAAAGGGGAAATATTCCCCTTGGGCCTCCTTTTGTTGTTAATACATTTGCAGCAACTTTTCTTATTGTCTTTTACAGTAGTGGCCAGCTTAAGTTATAGATGTACCTTGGCTCTTCTAATTTTCTCCCTATATGACCTCATCACAGGCTGGTACTTCTCTTGAGCTGCCTGACCTTTCTTCCAAAGATCATAAATTCACTTTTTCTTCCTGAGCTCCAGCAGAAGTTCCCTGTTCAGCCAGGATGGTCTTCTGCCCAACTAGCTCATCTTCTTGCACGTGGAAACAGCTCAACGCGTGACTTTAAGATTACCTTCTTGAAGAATGTCCAGGCTTCTTGGACTCCTTTGACCTTCAGGACTGTCTCCCAAGAGACCCTGGCAACCAGCTTCCTAAACGTGACAAAGTCTGCCCTTCAGAACTCTAATGTGGCAGTTCTGTTGACTCTCCTTGCTTCTCTGAGGATTGAGAACTTGATCACTATGATCAACTTGTTAGCTGAGGCAGGAACACTTCTCCCCTCTCAACTTTGCTATTCACTGTCTCTGTTTATTTTCCTTGTCTTTCTCTATTCAATTTCTCCTTTTCTGGTGTCAGTCTCCTTTGATGTTGGTAATCCCATACAGTTCTTCCCATACAGTTGTGTTTCCTTACTCTGACTTCAATTTCCTCTGTTTCCTCATCTTCCATCCCATTTCTCAATTGCATTTTTGTATTTCTTCCTTCTTAATCTTATTCTTAAGGCATTAGTGCAAAATGACCCTCCTGTGACACAGTGACAGGCCTCTTTGAAATTCTGTTGTTTTTTTTTCCTTAATTCTACCTAGATACTAAAAACAGAAATCTTTATGAATACAGGTAGAAAAAGGGTCTTGGTCAAACATTTTAGACACAGGTTTAAGAAACTTTTCAAGATAATTCAAGATTTGTAATAAGTAATTTAAATTTAGAGATTTGTAAATGTGCAATTTAGTTAATACAAGACAAGCTGAAGTTTTGAGAAAGCTTAATGAGAATAAAATGTTTGATGACGTTTTTTCTGTCAAATTATAGGAACTTTGCATCGATTATGTGTGAAACTGTATTTCTCTAGACCCAAGTAAGATTTAACATACAACTAGATGTGGCCAGATTATTGAAAATGATGTGCTCTGTTTCACACTCCCCTAACTCAAATCAAAAAATACCTTGATAATTTTTTTAAATAATTTTCCCAAGATTTGTTTTGCATGGGCTTTAATCATCTCCAGCTTCATTCACAGAAGATGGGCAGAAGTGAGTTATTAGGAAGCTGGCTCTATTCCGGCCTTAATTATAGGCAACTCTAGTAATCTCTCTTACAGTAATACAACGGACACAAGGAATGTATCTATGCACCCATTTACAAAAAGGTCCATGCTAGCTTTGGCAATGGTCCCAGGTTTGCAAGAGGTGACACCACTCCATTCTGAAATACATATAGCTTCTTGAGAATGACACTATCCTGTCTTTTCACTCAGCCCATTGACAAGGCTTTTTTAACACATGATCACATGACTGTCTTACGTTGCAGAAGTTTTATGTTCCTGGCCAGCTTGGAGCATGGGCAAAGCAAGCTGAGGTCTCTTAATAAAGACTGGTTCAACTTCACAAGGATAGGGTCAGTGATACAATAAAAAAAACAGATTGTTCTGGAGAGCTAATGCTATTGTTAGGTGAGAATCAAAGGGCAAGAGCCAATCAACAGACATAATTTTATGTTTACAATCAGGAAAATAGAAGGTTTCAATGTTAAATGCCGAAGTTTACCCAAAGGTACTTTCAAACAAAATTAAAAAGTAAGCCATTTGAGAAAGTATAAACTCCAAAACGTTCACATTGCAAGCTGCTTAATCATGCATTCACCAGTGAGTATGTGCCATCACTGAAATGTATTTGCTGACTAACTTTCTTTTTTTTTCAAAAAAGTCTAAAATACAAATAAGGGGAAAACATCTCGGAAAAAATTTGAGGAAACTTTAATGTTTCATTATTTCCACAGATCTTCAGGTTGACGTACAAAATGTAAAGTATCTTTTGTGTTTGTAATAGACTTGACAGCTCCTTGCCTCTATCTTGTAACTAACCACAATGCTAAAAATTAGAGAAGGTAAAATCTGGCTTTCTTATCAAGAATATATTCAACAACTGTTACCCAATATGCCTGCTTCTACTTGCCATAACAGTGCAGGATTTTTGTCCATGATCTTGTAAGAAGCAGGTACATCTCTGAATCTGAGAATACATTTCTTGGTGTCCGCTTATTGCTCTCATTACTTTTTACAAGTGAACTGCAGAACTGAATTCTTCTATGAGGAATCTCTCTTTGTATTTCTGACAGTTATTTTTAGACATTGTACTGTTGAATATGGAAGTATCTGCTTCCATATGTACCGTGGGACCCTGTGTAGGGTTGTGTTGACAATGGCTCTTGTTGACTCATGATTGATATTCTCACTTACCAACCTACACACCAGTGATACCTTGGAACTTCCAATTTTTCTCAACCTCAAGGTCAAAGAAGATTATTGCTTCGAATTAAACCATGTCAATATACATCAATTAAATACTATCAACTATTGTCTAATTAGACAATCTTGTTTACAGAGTATCTTCAGGCTTTTTTGTTACTGTGGTGATAAGATTACCGTGGTAATAAGAACTTCAAAGAAAAATAAAGAGTTGTGGACAGGAAAGCAAGTTGTGAAATAATTTGGTATTTATTATTTAGATTCTGAATGGATTACTTTTGCTTTGTGACATACAGTCTCTTTAAATGTGTGAACAGAGGAACACTTTTATATGTCAGAAACCACAATTGCACACTACTTAAAGCAAGAATAATACCTAATGTTGTGTAAAAAATTGTTTAAATCATGAGGATAAGTATGTATGACAAAAATAATTTTTCTTCTGTGCAGTTTTTTTTTTTTTTTTTTTAAATTACACCCTGCCTCCTAATGTTACCATTTTCAGACCCTATATGTTATTTGTTTTGCTGGTGAAGTGTGAAAAGTTTCTTTGGAAAAGCTAACTGTGGTACATTGGAAGGACATAGTACAAGTTAAAATGTTTTGAGGAAAAAACATGACCATGGAAAGTACTTTTTCTCTTTATATCATAATTTTCATTCCCTTTTCCTGCTGCAGAGGAGTGATCCTTGTAAGAAAAACTCATGGCAATGAAATTGGAAACGCTGGAAGGAAAAGGAGAAGATAAATGAATGAATGAAAGAGTATAGTGCTTTCCTGAGAAAGCGTTTCTTATCATAGATTGACTGTACCATCTATGATTGTGTAAGATGACAAGGAGTGCAAGTTTCAACTAGGATCATGAAGACGATGGTGATTCCTGGAAGCCCTTTGAACCTAGGAATTACTCCAAGTTAATACTGAGGAACAACATGCCAAATAGCTTTTCAATGATGATTTATGTTATTGCTTAAGTTCTACAAATTTATCTCCTAAGAAACAAACTGGTATTTTATTTGACTTAAATGAGGGATTTTGGCACTGGTGGCAAGCACACAGAGCATTTGAACAAATTAGTAGAGAGGTTGCTGCATCCATATGTGCATCGCTTCAGGGACTACTTGAGCGTAGATTTAAATATCCAACAGATTTGAGGAGAATTGTGGGAGCTATCTGTGTTCAGAAAGGACATTTACCAAATGAAGAAAGAACTGTAATAACTCAGTACATTTTAAATCTGAATCTGAACGCTTGTTTCAGCAGAATGTGACTCATTATCTAACGGTGCCTGCTGAGGCAAACTGAAGTGCTATTTTCACACCTAGTAATCCCCAAGGATTTGTAGCTATCAAAAACTTGCAAATTTTTAATTATTGATCACAATTTCCAATGACTTTTGTATCTTTTCAAAACTTCAACATATAATAACAGTCTTTTCCACAAATAGTAAGAAACTAAAATCAAAAAGTATTTTGGTTTTAACTGTTCCTTGTATGCAAAGATGATGTTCAAGAAAACTCTCAGAAGAGATAAAAGTTTTTCATGGATATTCTGAGTTACAAAGTCCTCTGGTGGGGGATTTTGTGAAACAGTTAAGAGATACTTAGGAAGAAGAAGCTGAGAGTATGCCAAAGCTGATAAAATAATTTTAAGACTAATTGAATAATATTTTCAAAGTACTGTTTTGGACCAAATCCTGTGAGGTGTCTGTGGACCTCAGCCCACACAAGGTTCTGGGTATGTTTTGCCCTAAAGGCATAGCACTGCTAAGGCTAGTCACGGAAAATAAAAGCAACAAAAGCTGTGTTCTGTGTTCTCTGTTTCAGAATCTGTCATTTATTTTTT
Source organism: Urocolius indicus (assembly GCA_013401255.1). Lineage (NCBI taxonomy): Eukaryota > Metazoa > Chordata > Aves > Coliiformes > Coliidae > Urocolius > Urocolius indicus. The sequence continues at coordinate 51,907 of WBNH01002244.1, forward strand.
TTTAAATTTCACATTTTCTCTTGATTTCCTTCATATTTTTAAATTTTACTTTTCTATTTCTACAGCAATTATTTTTTATATTTCAGATCTTTCAAAACTCAAACTAAACAATTTTCTACTAAAGTTTTCAGATTTTCTCTTATGACCTTTTCATGAACTAAACAAAAGTCTCTTCATTCATACAAGGCCCTTCAAGACTTAGATTAAGTGTTGACTTGAAGAGTTTCATTAAGTTCCTGTAGGTAGAAATAATCTCATCATTTACAATGATGTTAGGAAACTGCATGCCACTGAAAAAACTAGAAATTGAAAGTGTTGTGAAATTGGTCAGCTTAATTAACACAAATGAGATTCTAAATTTTAAAATCTGTAGGTAGGATTATAGGATGTACATCAGTGCTAGTGATCAATTTAATAACACAATCTGAGTGTCTTTTTAGCAATTAGCTGTGCTTAGCAAAGGTGACATATTCATTGCATTTTCAAATATTTGTGTCTGAAATTCTCTGACTATTTTATCTCATTTTATTGATTTTTAACTCTGAAATAGAATAAATATCATTGTTTATGTGCTTATATTATTTTGATATGCAGACAAATATCTCAGGTTTTAAAAAATAGAAATGTTCCAAATCCTCAGTACAAGAAATAGGACACAGTGTTCTTCAAACTTGTATGTATGCCAACTATACAGTTCTTACAGTAAAGCCACTGACAGTTGATTTAGTACTTCCTAGACTCCACTAGAAATTGGTTAGAAGACCTGCTGTTATGGTATGACTTCCCAAGGCAGACATGGTGAACTTCTGCATATTGGAACTCCAGTTGTCACTTACTTGTGACTGATTGTGTTTGATGGCTAAATGATTACTTGATGTTCGCATACATTGAAAACAAGTAATAGATAACTCTGAAATCTGACAGTATATTCAAGGCAACACTCATAAAATACATTTATTTGTCATTTAAATCAGTAAAAAAATGTCAGCACCATAATGTCTTTCCACGTCTTCTCCATCATGCCACAACTAAAAGTTTCAAGGTCTTATTTTTCACTGTGTGATCAAAGATCACACAACTTTCATGGTTGCTACCTCTGCAGTGGTTTTCCCTGGACCAGATTTTGAGAATGGGAATGTTATTTGAAAAAGGGAATATATTCCTGCTCAGTAGCTAAATGGCAGCAGCAGCAGAATGAAGTGAGAATGTCAGAACATCATCTGTGCAGACACCAAGGTCAGTAGAGAAGGAGGGGGAGGAGGCCCTCAGGCCCTAGACGAAAGATTCCCCTGTGACCTGTGATGAAGACCATGGTGAGGCAGCTGTGCCCTTGCAGTCCATGAAGGACCTACAGGGGTGCAGAGACCCACTCACAGCCCGTGGAGAATCCCACATTGGAGCAGCCTGTGACTTCATGGCAAGTTCACACTGGAACAAGTTCCTGACAGGACCTGGGAGACCCTGGGGAGAGAGAAGCTCAAACTAGAGTAGGTTTGCTGTCAGGACTTGTGATCTTGTGAGAGACCCACTCTGGAGCAGTCAGTACCTGAAGGACTGTTCTCCCCGTGGATGACTCACATTGGGGCAGCATGTGAATAGCTGGGAAGAACCCATGCTAGAGCAATTCATGAAGAACTCTAGCCTTGTGGGAAGGACCCATGTTGGAGAAGTTTGTGGAGGATTATCTCCTGTGGAAGAGATCGCATGCTGTGGGAAAGGTGAGGAGGCCTCTTCTTGAGAAGAAGCATCAACAAAGTCGATCTGTGATGAACTGACCATAACCCACATCCCCTGCTGGAGGGGAAGGAAGGAGAGTCCTGGGAAGAAGGAGGGGTGGGGGGAAGGTGTTTTAATTGTCAGTTTTCTTTCTCTGTTCTGTTTTGATTGTTTATTAATAAATTAAACCATTTCTCCCCAAGTTGAGTCTGTTTTGCCTGTGACACTAATTGCTGAGTGATCTCCCTGTCCTTATCCCTACTCACAAACGTCTTGTTACATCTCTTTCTCTCCTGTCCAATTTAGGAGAGTGAGTGATAGAATGACTTGGTGGGCATCTGGCACCCAGCCAGAGCTAAACCACCACAACCCCATATGTTTAATGCTTTCCTATGAAAAGTCAATGGTAAATACAGAAGATTAAAATTGGTTTAGTTCACCATGCAGTTTCAATGCCACCTCTGCCATGATTCATTTAACAAAAAATCACTTTCTGTTTCAAAGGAGACTATCTGAGACCATCATTCTAGAGGAGACTTCTCTAGTGGCAGAAAGGTTAAACCAGCTCTTTCTGTATTTATATATATACACTATTATATAAAGCAGATGGTGTGTTAACAGCAATATTGACGTTTGCCAGTTGCTCTTCGATTTGAAGTTGTAATTACAGGAAAGATATACAAACATGGGGCCATCTTACACAGATTTGTGTAAGATTTGCATCAAAATATTTAGGATTCTCATAAAGTCTTGCATCACGAGGAAAAAAGTGATGTTAAATGTTCTTAGAAACGTAGGAAGTTGTTGACAATCAACATTGGAATGCTAGCTGCCAAGGCCTGAAGTCAGTTATCATATGGCAAAGGTTGTTACACTGTATTTTAGTAGAATATGAGTAGCTGGTATGAAAAAAAAAAAAGGTTAACAAAAAATGTGCCTAGAATGGTATTTTACATCTCTCTTTGATATGGACTTTCCTGGGAAGGGTGATTAGTTCTATGAATGGATAGATTCCTGGAATTGCTTCTAAAAATTGTTTTATTTAAACCAAGTTGCTTCTATGTATGTGTTCATTTGATGATTAATTTCCTTACGCAGGGCACTGTATAGGCCCAGCAGTATGAGCTACTGATGGCTTCACTACAACAATTTTTCAGTGAAATCATTTCATGGTTTGTAGAAGAGACAAAATCCTTACATTTCTCATCTCTTTAAAATCTACCCTTCAAGAGATCTTCAGGAACATGATTGCTTGACAATATGTTTTAAGAAAAAACATAAAGAGATGATGGGACTTTTGGAAGGATTCTAGAGAATTCAGAAGGAATTGTTGACAGAAATCAAAACAAAAAATATGCATAACAGCATGATTTTAGGAAGGGCCATAGTAAGATTCCACAATTGTTAATATTCACATGAAACACCTGGAAGGCTTCTGCTGCTGGCACCTTTTTCTCTGACCTGGTATTGATTTAGAATAGCATAAAGGTTTCAGGTACTCTGTGCATTCCATTGTGGCTGTACAGTAAGTAGGAGAGGTTAAGAGAAATTTGCTTTGTCCACCATTTCTGCTGCAATACTTTGAAAGTAACTGTAAATTCACATGAATTACAAAACCTTAAGCTACAAAGCTGACATTGAGGAAAGCTAAAAATCTGTGGCAAGGACTGTATGCTTTACATGATGCATTTTCTGGGAATGTCAAACACAGAAAGAAGATTTTACAACAAAACATTTTCAGTGAACAATGCCATATTATGGTCTTCCTCCACGTTAAACCAAGCTGAAATTGTATCACTGACATAATGGAGTACAACCAGATCAAGTAGCCATGAAGTAGAACTAGAGTATTTCAATTGGCGGTGAACAGTCCTTTCCCAGCTCCTGGGAAATATTCTTGGACATTACTATCAAACACTGGAATCACACTGTTGGTGGTCAGGACAGCACAGATGTCATCAAATAGAAAAAAATTAGGGGATATTTCTTGTTCTTTGTTTTTTTTCTTGTGTTTCCAGATATGAAGTTGAGTAACAAAGTGGTAATCCTCTTATTTAACAATCATAGATGATCCCTAGTTCTCTTTTTTGTGGATTTGAAAAAAAAAAAGAAGGGTTGATTAACAATCATACTTATAAATTTTTCATTATGACTGAAGGAGCACTCAATATCTGAGAAAAAGTCTGTAATTGATGCATTTAACTTATAAAAAAATTACAGGTTTTTCTTTTTCAACCCTCATTGATTATAGTATCTGAAAGGGAGATTACACCTTCCTTCTGTCTTTACATGTCAAAGGACCAATTTTTTACATATTTCTGGAGAACTAGTTAAAACATTGATTCTTATTAATGGTAATTATGTTTTAAAATTATGTGTCTCAGAATCACAATCTCACCAAGTCATTCTATCACTCCCTCTCCTAAACTGGAGAGGGGAGAGAGAAATATAATGAGAGGTTTGCCAGTTGAGATAAGGACAGGGAGATCACTCAGCAAGTAGCATCATGGGCAAAACAGTCTCAACTTGGGGAGAAAAATGTTTGGTTTTTTTAAATAATCATCAGAACAGGGAGATGAGAAATAAAACCAAATCTTAAAACATATCAACTCACCCCTCCCTCTTCCCAGGACTTTCCTTACTTCCCTCCCAGCGGTGCAGGAGATGGGGGATGAGGGTTGCAGTCAGTTCATCACAAATGGACTTTGCTGCTCCTTCTTCTCAGGGGGAGGCCACCTCACACTTCCCACTGCTACAGTGTGGGGTTCCTCCCATGGGAGACAGTCCTTCATGAACTTCCTTCCCATGGGCTACAGTTCTTTACAAACTGCTCTGGCAGGGAGCCTCCCATGGGGGCAGCTCCTCACACCCTGCCCCAGTGTGTGTCATCCACTGGGAGAACAGTCCTTCAGGTACCAATTGTTCTAGACAGAGTCTCTCACAGGATCACAAGTCCTGACAGCAAACCTACTCTCCAGTCTTCTCTCTCCATGGACTCCCAGGTACCGCCAGGAACTTGCTCCAGGGTGAGCTTCCCACAGAGTCACAGCCTCCTTCAGGCAACCACCCCCTCTGGTGTGAGGTCCTCCACAGTCTGTGAGTGGGTATCTGTTTCCTGGTGGCCTCCAAGGAGGCTGATTCCTCTCAAATACATTATTCACAGAGGCGTTACCTCCATCACTAATTGGCCAGGCCTGGGTCAGTTGCAGGGTCTAGCTTATAACTGACTGGCCCTAACCCTGTGAGCTACAGGGGAAGATTCTGGCAACTCTTTGTTTAAAAAGGCTACTCCTGTATCCCCCTGCTACCAAAAAACCTGGCCCAGGCAAGACCACTAACTTACTAAACTGCTGACACACCAGAAGGCTGTGCTGCCATTCAACCAGATCTGGACCGGCCGGAGAGTTGGGCAGGGAGAAATCTAATTAAGCTCGACAAGGGCAAGTGTAGAGTCTTGCATCTGGGAAAGAATAATCCCATGTACTAGTATTAGTACAGGCTGGAGAAGGAACTGTTAGAGAGTAGTGTAGGGGAGAGAGATCTGGGTGGATAGCAGACTGTCCATGAGCCAGCAATGTGCCTTTGTGGCCAAGAAAGCCAATGGCATACTGGGGTGTATTAGAAGGGTTGCAGGCAGGAGGTTGAGAGAGGTTCTTCTCCCCCTCTACTCTACCCTCATGAGACCACATCTGGAATATTCTGTCCAGTTCTGAGCCCTTCAGTAGGGAGAGGAGCATCTCCCTTATGATGAAAGGCTGAGAGAGCTAGGAGCTCTTCAGCTTGAAGGAGACTGAGGCTTGACCTCAATAATGTTTACAAATGCATAAAGGGTGAGAGTCAAGAGGATGGAGCCAGGCTGTTCTCAGTGATGTCCAATGATAGGGAAAGGGGCAATGGGTACCAGTTGGAACAAGGTGATCCAAAGAAACATAAGGAAGAATTTCTTCACTGTGAGGTTGACGGAGCACTAGAACAGGTTGCCTGGATGGATTGTGGAGTTTCCTTCTCTGGAGACATTCAGAACCCACCTGGAGGTGTTTCTGTGTGACCTACTCTAGGAGGTCCTGCTCTGGCAGTGGGGGTTGGACTAGATGATCTTTTGAGGTCCCTTCCAACCCTTTAAGATTCTGGGATTCTGTGAATCGTATTGTTTATGGGAATGTATTTGATAACCTTTACACTTTCATGTCATATGTTGTGCCCACCTCAGTGTTTTTTTTCTCATTTGTAAGTCTAAGAAATCTCATTAGTTCAGCTTTGGTCCATGTCTGAAAAAAGCTTCAGGGTTACCAAACTGTTTAATGAAACTACTGGCAATTTATAAAAATGTAGTAGAGGCTTTGACTGCAGTTATTTCACTCTTTAATCTTGTTTAGCTGTGGAAAAGCCACAGAATAGAAGGGGCCCTTTTCCAGTTGCAGCCTGCTTTTTTTCCTTATGTTTTTTTCCCAAATGGAATTCTCAGTCATTATCTCAAATCACTCAAAAAAAATCACCTGCAGTCACACTATTTCCTGAGGGTTGGTTTAGGGTGTTTTTTTTTAAACTTATTTTCTTTTACTTTCTGAGAACACTAGCAGACTTTTGATTACAGTAATGAGTGGTTGCAGACTACCTACTGCTTGCTTTTGGTCTCAAGGGAGCATTCAAAGTTTTGAAAGTTACTTTTGTCTTAATCTCTACAGGTTTCATTACTAACTCTCCTTTAAAGTCTCTCAGTACATACTATGATTTGGATTTTCAAAGAAGCCTGAATGCCTCTAAAGGTTCAGCAGTTAGTTTCTTTTAATATCCCTTGAAAGTCTCTGTCTGAATCTGTTTTTGTCATTAGGGAACTTCAGTTACTTTGAGAGACTTTTCATTTTTGCTCTTTTGTTAACTGTCCAACTATCCACATACAGTTCCCTTTTCATGCAACTTGCCCAGAGACATCTTCATCTTATTCCTCCATCTCTTTGACTTAGATTTTTCATACCTTACTCCACAGAGAAACCCAATCAACTCTGTCTTCTCCCCCCCCCCCCATTTTTTTCCTCCTTTTAAGGTATCACTAAAAGATTGATTATCATAAAGTTTGTTTGATATTATTTACAAGAATTATACAATCACAAAAGTGAGTTTATGAAAATTAAATTTCTATAGCTAGTCATGACATTTTGGATTAGGCAATGAAACATCTTTAATTTTTATTCTGCCAAACTACACTTAAGGATGAAGATTTTTTTAAGGTAGATGTATTTTTACTTGAATACACGTTCGAAGCATAGCCCTAGTCCTCAGTCTCTTCCAGGATATGTACTGTACCACTGCCAAATATGATCACTGTGGGCTTCCTGGGCTGCTTCTATCTGTTATCACTGGGTATGAGTCAGTGTTTGTGGCTGCCAAAAACAAGCTCAGAAGAACCACTCAACATGTAGGGCTGTCTCATTCCTCATCTTGTTAAATACTGAGTCTTTCCCTGTGCTGCAATATGAGAGCTAGGAAAATGTAAGAATGATGACAAAGTGGCTCAGCTTCTCACATGGAAGCTCTTCCTGGGCCCTGAGCTGGCTTCACTAGCCATAGACTCTTTTCCATCATCAACGTCATGAAAGTGGCTTAGTGTAAGCATGTTTGATTTTGCTAATAAATACTTGGGCTAGTGTTGGGTTTTTTTTTTTGTTTTTTGTCATCAAATTTTTTAAAGCCCTTAAAGATTATAATCCAGCTGAAAGGTTGAAAACAACTGGAAAGTGTTCTTCAGAGTCTTAACTTATTCCTAACTTATTTCATAGAATCATAGAATCGTTTTGGTTGGAAAAGATGTTTAAGATCATCAAGTCCAACCACTAAGCTAACAATAACAGCCTTGCACTAATATTTAAGCCTTGTATTCTGGGTAGGTATAACCTTGTATTCTGCTGAGGACTGTATATGGGTGATGAAAGGTGGAGCAGGAGATATTTATTCAGGTTTTGGCAGTTTCTGAGAGATTCCTGCATTTATTTACTGGGACAGCAGTGAGTTGGTATTGCTGCAAAGAGGCAACCGTGAGAGTGTCAGAGGCAGAGCTCCGCAGAGAGAGCAGGTGTGCTGGTGTTCTTCAGAAGGTGCTGCAGCTTGACAGCTCTTTCCTTTGACAGTTCGGAGGAGCACTTAGCCACAGTTCCTGTAGGCTGCAGGATGGTTAGATAGAGGGGGCACATAGGGGGATAATCACAAGGATGAGAAAAAGAGATGCCAAGAACAGGGTTTCAAGATGAATAAACAGTTAGGTATGCCTGTAGCTGTTAGGAGTTGTTAGTCTGGTTTATGCATCTCCTTCAGGGAAAAAAAAAAACAAAAACACCAAAAAAAACCCCCTTTCTTTAGAATAATTACACCAGAAAAACAGATATAGTAGCTCAAAGTAAAGCTTTCTGACTCCCACTCTTAAAACCTACTCTTTATCAAAATTGTAGTTGAATGTTTTTATTTATACATGAATCTTTCTTTAGGCTTCAGTGCCACCAACCCAAAATTTACTTTTCGCTTCATCTATATTGACGGACTTCAGATATTTCCTCTACTGTATTAAATGCTACACTTATCCTAGGTAGTTTCGATTTTCTTGCTGCATTAAGAATTCTTTTGGACAACAGAGTAAATAAATATTAATAAATATGATTGTTTCATACTGAACAAAATGTAAAATATCAACTTTTTACTCTGCCATGGAAACTGAGCAATGTAAACACTACAAACAGATGTTTAGCAAGGGCACTCTGTGGGCTGGGATACTAGCTTTGTTGCAAATTTGTTAAAAGCAATACTCCTAAAAGAAACTAACAGTGTCATCTTTAGCAATCTTCAAAATTCTGATTTTTCGTACTGCAGACCTATGGGCCTGATTAAAATTTAAAATTATCCTCTGGCATATGTATTTAATAAATAGCAAATGTTTGTTACAGCTAGTCAAACTGCTATAGTGACTATAACTTGTAAGTATTTTGCTTGGTAAGATTTTCCCATTTGACTGCACAGAGAACTTCAATTCATGAGTTATTTAGAAGTTTTGATTTGGATATTTATGACTGATATGTAACTAGTAGGTAACTATTAGGTATTATTCCCACACTTGTACTGATGATTTAAACATTTAAAAGGTGATAAAACAATGATTTTTTTTCTGTGATACAAAAAGCAAAACCAATTGAAACTTAATTTATGCTGGGTACCTAATTCTCTTTAAACTTCTCAGAAAATGGGATGCAGCAGGCACACCTCTGTAGGGCCATGGCTTCAAGAATGCTGATCTGTGTGTGGACAGATAACTAGAGATTCCAAAGGGACACACAGTCAAACATCTCTCAGATCAACCGGAACATTTGATATGGAGTTCATGAAAACTTAATGTCAAGGATGAGAGAGAAAATGATATCTGATCCATCATATAGAGTAACNTGTCATCTTTAGCAATCTTCAAAATTCTGATTTTTCGTACTGCAGACCTATGGGCCTGATTAAAATTTAAAATTATCCTCTGGCATATGTATTTAATAAATAGCAAATGTTTGTTACAGCTAGTCAAACTGCTATAGTGACTATAACTTGTAAGTATTTTGCTTGGTAAGATTTTCCCATTTGACTGCACAGACAACTTGCAATTCATGAGTTATTTAGAAGTTTTGCTTTGGATATTTATGACTTATTTGATATGTAACTAGTAGGTAACTATTAGGTATTATTCCCACACTTGTACTGATGATTTAAACATTTAAAAGGTGATAAAACAATGATTTTTTTTCTGTGATACAAAAAGCAAAACCAATTGAAACTTAATTTATGCTGGGTACCTAATTCTCTTTAAACTTCTCAGAAAATGGGATGCAGCAGGCACACCTCTGTAGGGCCATGGCTTCAAGAATGCTGATCTGTGTGTGGACAGATAACTAGAGATTCCAAAGGGACACACAGTCAAACATCTCTCAGATCAACCGGAACATTTGATATGGAGTTCATGAAAACTTAATGTCAAGGATGAGAGAGAAAATGATATCTGATCCATCATATAGAGTAACAAAGGCAATATTTAATCCAGCATTAGGCATGACAGAAAAACCTTCAACTTTCAATCATATTCAACTCACCTGGACGAGTTCCTGTGTGATCTACTGTAGGAGGTCCTGCTCTGGCAGGAGGCTGGACTACATGATCTTTTGAAATCCTTTCCAGCTCTTAACATTCTGTGATTTTTAATGTTTGAAGCACCTGAGATGAGGTGACCGATGAAAACAGAGGTCCTTTGTGTTATAGGATTCAGTGTTTGTGATCTAGTAGTAGAAGACTTCAGGCTGTACTAGCTACATTTTTTAATCATATTTCTAGTCAAATACAGGGCAGGGAAAACGTAAACACAGGAAGACACTGCTTATCTCAATGAGTCTGAATCCTAAAGAGCAACACAAACAAGCTTACATAGCAGAACAGAAAGGAAAGGACTTTCATGAAAGGGATGGGCTACCAAAGAGATGTGATGTGGTTTGTATAGGTGATAGGTACACAATCTGATGCTCCAAATCTCATTCCTGTGAGGATTAGTTGAAAGGCAAGTAATTGAGTAAAAATATGCATATGAGTGGAACGCAGAATCTCAGAGCCTAGAGGCATTTCCTGAATCTGCATCTAAGTGAGATTTGGCTGGGACTAATCTGCTTCAGCAGTTTACCTAAATTAGGAAGTAGGACTCCAGGGCCCACTGTACCAACCCTGGAAAAGCTGCCTAGATACAGGCACTATGTGATTTTGAAAACTGAAGCAGGATCTCCTCTAAGAAGTTATGATTTACTTGTCATCACTCATTGACAAAACTGATCTGGATAGAGTTTTGACTATCAAGAATAATTTCTCTTATATTGCACTCAGAAGTATTATTGAAATGGACAAGAACAGTTTTTCTACACTGGAAAACGTCTATAATAGTCTGACATAGAGATATATTTTGTATTTGCCAATTTTTTTTTCTTATTCTTCCTTAGGAAATTCTTGTGCATTCCATTTCTACCAATAGCTGAGGTTTGGTAAATTATTGTTTCCTTTCTGAAACATAATCTGCTTTCCACATAATCTGCTGTCATTAAGAATTTGGGCCCTGTAATTCTGACTATCCATAACAAAGAACTTTGTTGTTGCTTGTCCCTTTTTAAAAATGTAATATCTAGCTAAAATTAGTCATCCTCCTTACCAGGGCAATTTAACAGCTCAAATTTAAGCTGCCTTCCTCCAAACTGGAACTCATTGTCTTTTTTTTTTTTCTTCCATGATCTTCAGGCTCACAGTAGGGAAGTCCTCTGATAGATGATCATCAGAATTGATACAGGAAAATTCTGCATAAAAGATACAGGAAGGGCACTAGAAACCGCATATTTCTCAGAACTGCCATTATCATACACTTATAATACGCAAACACCTTTATGGAGGAAGAATTAATTTGGTAAATGCATCAAATACAGAATGTGCTATTCAAGATAGACTGCTGGATAGAGAATATAGCAACTGAATAAGGAATTTTAGTAACTTCCAAGCCGTCAGCCAGAAATAGTATTCTTATTACAGAAATTCTTATGCACATTGTAAAATTATGTGATATACCAAGGATGAAAATGAGATACTGTAATGGTTTTGATTGAAATGGAATTAATTTTCTTTGTAGCAGCTCATATGGGGCTATGTTTTAGATTTGTGAGTAAAACTCTACGCATAATACAGCAATGTTTTAGCTATTGGTGACCAGTGTTTGTAGAATCATAGAAATTTTTGTTTGGAAAAAACCTTTCATATGAAGTCCAACCACTAACCTAACACTCGACACTAAACCATGTACCTCACCACCTCATCTACATATTTTTGAAATATCTTTAGGAACAGCACTTGTCAAACACTTGACAGCAAGTAGGCTGTGGGTGAGCAAAAAATCTGAAGGGGACACAGCTGGGACAGCTGACCTCAACTGACCAAAGCAACATTCCATACCATACGGTGTCATGCTCCACGTATAAGGCTGGGAGGGGAAAACAGGGAAGGAAAGGGGGAACATTCAACATGATGGCATTTGTCTGCCCCGGTAACCATTATGTGTAATGGAGCCTATGGGAATTTAAAACTATATTTGCACCCAAAGTATAGTTTTGTTTATCTTCTTTGAAGTTTTTCAACCTTGTTGTTACTTCAGGAAACATCAAAAGCATTTTAAAATACTCTACAGGCTTTAGTAATCTCCCAGTCCACAGCAAACAGTATCTAAAGGAGCTCTCACACTTGAGATTATGCCTTTGATTACTAGCCCTTAAGAGATTTTTCTTCTAAAAGCTTCTCTCGTTGTTTTGTAAACTTCTGTAAAATTTTATTATCCACATCCCCTTTTGTCAGAGTTCAACAGATTAGCTATGAGATACGAAACATTGCTATTGTGCTTGTTGGATCATTTTTTAGCTAGATTACTTTGACATCTCTAATCTTTATTAGACTAGTCCATCCTTTTTTTCTTTTCTTTTTTTTTTTTTTCAATATCACATGTGACTTTACAGGAGTTTTTTTACCCCTAATTAGTTTTGTCTTTTCCCAAGATGAATAACCCTGGTGACTGTTCTTGATTATTCTCCTCACTTGCTTTTTGAGATGGTGGGAGGGGTACTAGGAACTGCAAAGAACATCCAGGATGGATTTATACAATATCATAATATACGGCGTATTGTTTTCCTTTTTCTTCTTTAGGCTTCTATTTTCTTTTCTACTGCCCCTGAGTATTGTGCTGACATTTTCATTGAACTATTTGTTACAGGCCCATTCTAAAGATCTCATTCCAGCATGGCAAAAGTAATCTCAGAGCTCATCACCTTGTATGCAAAATTAAGATTGTTTTTCCTCATGTGCATCACTGTGCATTTACCTACACTGTTTTCATTTGCCATTTCATTATCAGTTTATTTCTTCTGTAATTCAGTTGCCCTTGTTTTTATTACCTGGAATAACTAACTATCACCAGCAAATTTTGCCTTCTCTTGACTTCCTCCACCCTTTTTCTGGATGATTTATGAAAGTGTTGAACAGTCCTGAAACAGCAAAGATCCCATATGACTCCACTTTATTTATTATCTAAATGAATGTAAAGCTCAATCACCAAAACTATATTACACTACTTATGTATTTTTTGTGGAATTTTACTCCTTCTTTAAAGATACATGTGCTGAATTTCATTTAGATTTTATTTAGATTTTTTAATTATATTTGTTAATATAATAATCTTCAATAACCTTGAGCAGATATCATTCAAGGTTATCATCAGCCAAGCTTATATTTTGACAGACTTCCTGGACAATGCTAGATCTTTGTTTTGTTTTGTTTAGCTGCACTCAGTATCTTTTACAGGGACTGCTGTAACCTCATGATTTTCCAGAGATGTCATTGTTGTGATGATATGATATGACATGATATGACATGACATGACATGACATGACATGACATGACATGACATGACATGACATGACATGACATGACATGATATGATATGATATGATATGATATGATATGATATGATATGATATGATATGATATGATATGTTGGGAAACAGTTGGGAAACAATGTAAATTTAGAGGTAAATGTATATAGATAGTGAAAACATTCATTATGTGTTCAGTTTTCATGTTGTGTGGTTGTGGACAATGTTTGTGTAGGTAGATTGATCCTAAAGTTCAATGAAAACATTAGAAGGACTTGAATGATCTTGTTTTCAGAAGCATAATGATACTTTAAAGAAGAAAATGTCTTCTTGTCCTGGGTTTGGCCAGGTGTCCTGGGTTTGGCCAGGTGTCCTGGGTTTGGCCAGGATAGAATTAACTCTCCGCAGCTGCCGCTGGGGGGCGTGGCCAGGCTGTTCAATCCCACGTGACATCACGCTCGGGATATCAGGGCAGCAGCTGGGCCAGGGTGGTGTTGTGGCCAGTGTGGGAACTGCAGTTCTGCTGTCGGGCTGAGCGCGGTGAGCAGTTAAATTGGGCATTGCTCCTTTTTCTTTGTCCTTTGGCTATCACTATAACTGCCTACTCATTCTGGTGTTCTATTAAACTGTCCTTATCTCAACCCAGAAAGTTCTACAACTCTCTCTTGATTTTCCTCCCCATCCATCTGAGTTGGGGAGGAGTAACTGGGTGGTTTGGTTATTGTTCAGTTAGGGCTAAACCACCACACTTCTGATCTATAGATTTTAATGAATTAGATGGACTTAGGAAATCCATTGAGATATAATTCAAATTTTTGGCTTGAGTTGCAAAATTGTGTCTCTAAAAATTGTTACATATAGGAATGCATTTATTTACATATTTTTGCTGATATGGTATGTGGTATCTATAATAATACAAATAGAATTTACTTACCTGTTGATTACCCTATTTGATTGGACAATTCCATAAACTCTGCAACTCAGATGAATGAGGAAGAACATTTGGAAGGATCCTTAGAAGGAAGAGTCAATGAAAACCCCAGGAAACTTTGGGAAACAGATGCAGGAATATAATTGGGAAGCAGAAGGGTAAAGTTTAAGTTAAGGACTATCCAAGGCTACAGAAGTATGTTGGAAGGACCCAGTAACTGAGAAAGCAGGCAAAAAGAGCATGACAAAAAAGCCTTTATGTCACAATGGAGAGTCTTTCCTTGGCCCAAAGATCACTCCAGTAGAGTTCTTAAGTGCACTGGAGCAATCTTGTGAAGTTCTGTTTAACAAATGTATGAACATGAATGTGCAGGAGATGTGTATATTATGCAGTTTCTGTTCTGAAAGAAGAAAATTTAGTCTGTCACTGAGAATGAGCAGAGTGGCAGATGATACATTGCAGTGCACTATTTCCATTAAGTACTCAGGGACTGTGAATACAAAATGTAACTGAGGCACCAAGGGAAAATGTACTGCAGGATGGTGAGATGCAAGGAGTCCTAAAATATTTGGGATTCTGAAAATTTGGTATGTATCTAAATATGTAGAACTTGAACAGATCTGTGAATAAAGATTATCTGTAAAGACTTTTTTAGAAGTACTTATTTTGATTTTTCCTATAGGCAAAAGCATGGACTAGAGTATATAATGAAAATTTCAGCCAATTCAGCTCAACACCATGACTGTATTTCTAAATGACAGATGATTTGTGTTTTATAACTTTTTAGCATTTATATGTCTGGGTTTCAACATAGCATTTTGCACTTTTCATAGCATCAGATTAAACTGTTACATTATAGTTGGACTCAGAATTACTTTTTTTTTTTTTGATTTGGAGGATTCCACACCTTTACAGTAGCTCTCTCTTTTAAGGCTTTTCCATTTGCAAGTAGAACATGTCAGATACTATCTGGAAATGAAGATTTAAGATGGTCAATTTTATCTGAACAATAAAAACAATGACATCAGACAAATGTTCTAAGGATTATAGTTTCAATCACTTAATAGTTTTTTGAAACGTGCTTTCACACACCGGAGGAAGGTAAGAGTGCATTTAGTGGGGGCAAAAAAAAAAGAATCTGAATATTTGAGGGGGTTTTTTTGGTTTCATTATGCTTGAGTAAAATTTGTGTTAAAGTCACTAGAGCTTGCCCAAACAATTGTCTTAATCGATCAAGGACATTGATGTCTGTATTTAACACATTTACAGAAAACAACAAAACAGACACACATCAACAATAATATTTTAATTAAGACTGAAACATCCTAAAGGATCATGCTGAACTTATCAAAATTTCAGCAAGGAAAGTTCACTATCTTCTTGTTTCTATATGACATTAAAAGATTAAATTTCAAACTGTACATGTATTACTGGTGCAGATGTATGTTACATCTTGTCCTTGTTTTATACGCTACCAGAACAAAGTAACTTTTCTTTATGAAAATTAAATACAATGTTTCTTCAGAATAGAATTATTTTGGAATACTCATTATTATACTCACTATTTCAAAATCACTGAACTGACATATATCTCAGCAGTGTTTTTTACAGTGTTTAGATTTTTAGGCTTTGGGGGAGTCCTGGGAGTCTTGGATGACAGCAAGCTAAATATTTGCCAGCAATGTGACCTCATGGCCAAGAAGGCCTATGGCATTTTGAGATGCATTAAGAAGAGTGTGGCCAAAAGGTCAACGGAGGTTCTCCTCTATTCTGCCCTGGTGAGACCTCCTCTGGAGTCCTGTGTCCAGTTCTGGGCTCCTCAGCTCAAGAGGGACATAGAACTTCTGGAGAGAGTTCAGCACAGGGCCACCAAGATGATCAGAGGACTGGAACATCTTTCATACGAGGAAAGACTGTGGGAACTGGGACTGTTTAGACTAGAGAAGAGAAGATTGAGGGGCGATCTTATTAATATTTACAAATATCTAAAGGGTGGGTGTCAGGAAGTTGGGGCATACCTTTTTTCTATTGTAGCTAGCAACATGACAAGGGGTAATGGCATGAAGCTGGAACGCTACCCAACATACTGAGGTGTATTGGAAACAAACCAAAAAAAAAAAGAAGAAACGGCTAAATGTGAAAATTAATTTCAATCTTGCTTTTGCAATTACGTATTGATCATGGTTTTAAACTATTTTGTGTATTCCTTGTATTTTTTGTCCCTAGCCTTTAATAAACATAAATGTTCCCTTTTTTTTTTTTCAATTTTGCTTCTCTGTTTAATTATTCATTCACCTACTAAGTAATAGTAGCAAAGGAAGAAAAGAATAGTGCATAAGTGGAGCAGTTTTCTTGCACCTGTAAAGAAACGATCATTCATTACAACCACTATGGTTGTAATTTTTTGTAATGTTTGATTACATTAGACGTAAGCATTTCAAACTTTAGATCTTGTGGAATCTTTAAAAAGTTTCTAAGTTTGTTTGAAAGCTAAACTCTCCAAATGAAGTATGAATTCATCCAGTTTGATTAGTTATCATGTCTGAAGCATGGGGAATATCAGATATGTTTCTTAGAATATTAGGTTTATGCTTCCATAACGTGTTTTAATGACATTGAAAGGATTTCTTGAAGTACTTAATGCAAGTCCATACCGTTTCCTTTGCCTTTTAACAGCAATCTGTTCTCTTCTAGGTTCATCTTAAAATATAGAATCCTGCGTGTCTACCTTGTCACAATGACAAAATGCAAAGTATGCACAAATTACATTAAATCTAAGCATAAAGCAATTCTATTGCTTTCTGTAAAACCAGCTGTTGGGTAGTATTTCCTGTGGCGTGACAATCCAGTGTAATTTAGGAGAGTCTTCTTCTGGAATAAAATGTCAAGAAAGAACTCAAGAACAGAACAAGGACGAACTTTTGTTACATTTGATAGGCAATACTAGTCAATTCTTAAAATACACACTATTTCTTAAAACAGTCATTATTTTAAAGTCAGAATTGGTCTGGCATAGGTGGCTTTTTTCAGTAGAACACTTTGAAATAAAATACAGTTTGGAAATAAATATTCGAATTATCCTTCTTTGTACCAAATTTCACTACTGAGCTTTGACTTTTTTTCTTCTTCTGTGAGATTTTTACTGAAACCAAAACATCTTAACTGGAATTTTATATATATGTGTGTGTGTGTATGTGTGTATGTATATTATCAGCCTACCCTAGAATCCTGAGTTGTCCTTTGAAGATAATAAGGTAAGTTTACTTTGGGACCTTTTATATACTGCTGGGATACATGAGAATCAATTTTTTTTCAAATTTAATTTTTAATAATTAAATTCAAGGAAATAGAGAGACCATGTGAAGATGAGCATATACAGAGATGGTTGCTTAGTCTCAGTTAAACTAGTGTCTGTGTTTCTGCCTGCAGTTACTGTAATTTTATTTTCTCTTTTCTTTTTTTCCCCTCTTGTGGTGATTTAGCCCAATATCCACTCAGTCATAATATCACTCCCCCTCCTAAACTGGACAGGAGAGAGAGAGAGAGAAATATAACAAAGTGCTTGTGAGTTAAGAACAGAGAGATCAAACTCGGCAATTAGCATCACGGGCAAAACAGACTCAACTTAGGGAGAAAAAGGTTTGATTTATTAAAGAAACAATAAAAGCAGGGAGATAAGAAATAAAACCATCTTAAAACACCTCCCCACACCCCTCCACTTCCCGGGACTCCCTTTCTTTGCTCCCTCAGCAGCACAGGGGATGAGGAACAGGGGTTGCAGTCAGTTCATTACAGATGGGCTTTGCAGCTGCTGCTTCTCAGGGGGAGGCCTCCTCACACTTCCCACTGCTACACTGTGGGGTCCCTCCCCACGGGAGACAGTCCCTCATGAACTTCCCCAGCGTGGGTCTTTCCCATGGGCTGCAGCTCCTCACGAACTGCTCCTGCATAGGCCCTCCCACAGGGCAGCTCCTCACACACTGCCCAGCGTGGGTCATCCACCAGGAGAGACAGTCCTTCAGGGACAGGCTGCTCCAGCCTGGGTCCCCTCACGGGATCACAAGTCCTGACAGCAAACCTGCTCCGGCGTGGGCACCTCCCCCACGGACTCCCAGGTCTTGCCAGGAACTTGCTCCAGGATGAACTTCTTACGGAGTCACGGCCTCCCTCAGGCATCCACCCGCTCCGGCGTGAGCACCTCCCCCACGGGCTGCGAGTGGATCTCTGCTTCCCGGTGGTCCTCCATGGACTGCAGGGGGACAACCTGCTTCACCATGGTCCTCACCACATATCGCAGGGGAGCCTTCTTCTCAGTGCCTGGGCACCCTCCTCCCCCTCCTTCTCCACTGACCTTGGTGTCTGCGGAGATGTTTTCACATTCTCTCTCCCTGTTGCTGCTGCAGTTCTGCAACTGCGCAACAACTTCTTCTCAAATCTGTTATTCACAGAGGCGTTACCTCCATCACTAATTGGCCAGGACTGGGTCAGGTGCAGGGTTCAGCTTAAAACTGACTGGCCCTAACCCTGTCAGCTACAGAGGAAGCTTCTGGCAACTCTTTTTGTTTAAAGAAGTCACCCCTTTAGCCCCCCTGCTATTGAAAAACCTGGCCCAGGCCAAAACCACTACATCTCTATATATTTCTTACTTGGAATCTGGAGTATGAAGACATTGCATTCTATACGAGCAAGAGACTTTAGGGTGGATATTTATTATATATTAATTATATATATAATTTTTATATTATATAGAATGTATATTACATATATTTATTTTCATAAGAAGGCATTTTTACACACTAAGTGATATTATGAAAAATCTGCTAATACTCTTTTCAATGTTTCATTTAGAGGCCAAAATATGCAATTGAATTGGGATCTCCCATTTGAAGACCTTTAATTGCTTTTGTGCTAGAAGCTACAACATCTAAGGTGACCAAGTCCCAGAAGTACTCTTTTCCTTACTCGTAAATAATCAGTGATTTTTTTTTTGCTAAAGAAATAAAAGGAAATGTAAGATGATTTTTCAAAAATAATATTAAAATATATTCATCAACATCCTCAGTTTTCCTTAAAAACTATGTGTTGCAGTATATGTGTTCATTTTTTAGGTAATTGCTTATAATCATGATGTATGCTTCAAGTTATAAGAGCAAGGTTTCATAGACTTTTATAGTGGAATGAGTATAAATGACTATATAACTTGGTAACAGGCAGGACCTTATTTATCAAGTGCCTCTCTTCTTCCCTGCTTATTTTTAAGACTTGATTGAACATTGATTTAAAATGAACTATCAAGTAATTGAACAAAAATTATTGTTGTCTCGCGAATAACTCAATCAATAGTATTCAACCAGCTATAAAATTAATCATCAAAATACTTGTCAATCTATTCATCCATAAAGTGTTTTTATTTTAATCTTAAGTAGTATTCAAGAATTCTTCTGTTTTAAACATATTGGTATATAGATGAGCATTTATTCTAACATTTTTAAGAACGAAAATATATGTAGTTAAGAACTGAATAGTTCCTTTTAACCTTGAAATTGCTTAGAATTTTCAGTTCAAATGCTATCAATTTGAATGCAGATAATTTATTATATTAAAATAGAACTCTGAATAAAACCTGCCAACCTGCAGAAGTACATTTACTTGGTACAAACTGCGCTGTAAAAATTTATTCCAAATTTTAAGCAGTAGTTCATTAGAGTTCATTGTAAGGTGAAGACTATTATAAATATGGTTTGGGATATAGTCTGAAGAATAATTCTTGTAAGAAGTACAAATTGTATGATAGATTCATGGATAAAAATAAAAGAAGAGTGAGTTTTGGGTTTTTTTCCTCAACCACATACTTAACATTTGAGATTTCCTGTTCAAGGAATTTTGGCACAAGTGCTGTATATTTTGGGTCAGTTTTCTTTCATATATAAATATTAGTAGATATTTATGAGAGTCAGATGAATCTTCATGCCCTATGTCCTTATATATTAGGTGAAAAAAATCTTGTCATTGCTACAGCTAGATCTGCATCAAGACCTAAATTTTCTTCAGTCAGTTGTCTGTAGTTGACACTTGATTCAGACTTAGCTAGCCAGGCCACATGTCCATAACAGGTTCCTGTTAATCTCTTACATTAGTAGAATCATAGAGTGGTAGGGTTGGAAGGGACCTTTAGAGATCATCTAGTCTAACCCCTGTCGTAAAGCAGTTCCACCTAGATCAGGTTGCATAGGAACATGTCCAGGCGGGTCTTGAAGATCTCCAAGGAAGGAGACTCCACACCCTCCCTGGGCAGTCTGTTCCACTGCTCCCTTACCCTCACAGTAAAATAGTATTTTCTTATCTTTAAATGGAACTTTTTACATTCCAGCTTGATCCCGTTACCCCTTGTCCTGTTGCTAGATACAACAGATAAAAGGGAAGTACAGTAGACGTGTATTCTGCCTTTCCTGAGTTTCAGAAAAATTTCTTTTCAGTCATGCACAACATAGCATTAAAAACTGAGTTTTTTAAAGAACACAGGATAGAAATGCGTCATGTTTCTATGAAAATAGATGCTTCTGACTAATAAGGGCAGAAGGAACAGTGAACTGCTTCATCCTCTCTCTGCATGCTTCACTGCTGTTCTTATAAAGTGAGAATAATGATTTCCTACCTTGCTCTTCCTAAGACTTTCACAGAAGTTAATTCTGGCAATACTGTACCATACCAGAAGCTGAAGTGACGGGGTCCATGTGGTGGACCCTTCTCTTATCTCAATGTTACCAATACCAGAATCATAGCCCATGTTTACTTTGCATAGAGGTACATGCTGTGGTAGCATTTAAAATCCCAGTTCATTAATCACTTACTCAAGGGAAGCATGCAAACAATCCCTATCAGTCTGACGATTTATTTTCAGTGAGACATCGGAGTGGGAGATCTGGACTGAACTCAGCACCTGATCCCAATTCCTGCAGGCTGGTCTTAGACAAGGAGTTCTAGAAAAAAATAACTAGCTCCTGCCCAGCCCTGCAAAAGAAACACAGGGATAGACACACCTATTATAGTTCCAGACAAACTTTATTTTATACAGCTTAATATCACTGATGAGCTCTTCAGTAGTCCTCTCCTCAGTTGTTCTGTAGTCCAATTGAACAGGCTTAGAAACATAAAATAACAGTTTTTGGATCTGACACACATTTGCCTGATAGTCACCATCTCTGCTCACGTGCATTTGAAAAGCCTTGGCTGACATATGGAGCTGCTCAGGGATGAATCATGAAGGAAACATGTGGATTAAACACTTATGGCATTACGATCCTTACTGTAGCAGAAGGTGGCCTGTGTAGGCCTACAGGGATGATTCACAGATAGTCACCCCTATGTTTCCTTGAGGATGAAAGGAAGCTTTGTTCTGTTGAATGTTTTATTTGCAAGCTCATCGTTGCTTTTATATATGTTTTTAAAATTCATTATAAGATTGCTTGGAGAAAGGCAGCGTGGTCTGGCAATTAAGGTGCAGGATTAGCTTGTTTAGCACTCCTTCAAACCACACTGCTGAAACCTCCCATCTTTCCAGATGCAGAGCTAACAAAGCAATTTTGTGCTCAGCAAGGTTACAGATTTATGTATCTTCCCTGGGCTGTGCTCTTATTAGAGGAATCATCCAGTTTCTGGCTCAATTTTCTCAAAAAAACCTGACATTTAAAAAAAAAATATGCAAGAGATTTGTCTGGAAAACAACTTGGGGTCTCAGCCTTCCACTGAGGATATTGTTAAGTTGAGGATATTGCTAAGTTAAACCAATGAAAACTCTTGTAATTCAGGTCAGTGCTTCTTTACACAATAAGAAATCAGCAAAGCTCACTTACTGTAGTGGAAGTGGCTGAAACAAGGAAAGGGCAGTGATAAATACAGGCTGCACTTGCCAGTCCTCCCATCTACTCCCTGCTTTCCTGTTGCTGTGGGGATTAAATGGCAGGCCCTGTGAGAGTGGTTTTCAAGTAGCTCTGAATTGGAATTGTTATTTCTGCAGAAAACTAAGCAACTTTTGAAAAGACAGCTATTGGCATTTGGCATTTTTATGGCAAGAATTTATAAATTCAAAAGCCACTTCCTTTCTCCTTTGGGGAAAATCATAGCTCACCACGACAAATTGGTGTAAAAGGTATGTTATAAATAGCAATACAATGACATAGCTTATTCTTAGCTAGATATTTAATGAAACTTCTTTTATATTGTTGGTTATCCGTATATGAGTACATAAGCTGTATATAGTTCATACTGTACATGCATACGTGCATCTAGTTCATACATACTAATAATTCAATCACATAATGTGATACACATTCCTTATATATGCTGTGAAGGTATGTGATAATCACAATCATTTTCATTTAAGCTTCTATTTTTTTCAGATCCTTTATTATTGAAATCAGTTTCAGTTATTTATTTCAATAAAAATAAATTTTCTACAAAATGATAAGAAGAATAAAGTAAGCAGAAGTTCATGATTTTTTTATCATTCATTGACTTCAAAATGTTTCTGGCAAAATTAAAACCGTATTATTTTAGGTTGTCTGCAACAAATTGTTTCTCTCCATTTTTATCAGCACCTCAAAAATTCATTTTTTTCAGCACCATTTCCAAAGCATTAACCTCAACCTTGCATTGAGATCCATATGCTGATGAGAACTGTTAACTTCTTCCAAAAGTCTTTCAAGTCTTAGCCCATTTTAGCACCCTCTTCTTTAGTGAGAAAAGATTTCCAACAAAGCAAAATGCTTAGATCACATAGGTATGTACTACTGTGAACTGTGAACACATAGCTAAATTGTTTTAGAGGTGGGACAGTAGAAACAATAGTCTATTTTATGCTCATTTATTCATGTCTCTCTCTCCTGTCCCTAGATAAATGCTATCAAAGAGAATTTTGCTTACATAGATGAGAAAGCAACTTTGAAAAGCCTCTACTCTGCGTATAGGAATAGATACCTTCCCTTCTGCCTTGGAGCACTGGAACAGGCTGACCAGGGAGGTTGTGGTGTCTCCGTCTCTGGATGTTTTCAAAACCTGTCTGGACACCTTCCTGTGTGACCTGATCTAGGTGAATCTGCTTTAGCAGGGGAGTTGGACTAGATGATCTTTAGAGGTCCCTTCCACCCACTACCGTTCTGTGATTCCATGATTCCAGGGAGATATAAGGTTACATCCACTCCTGGGCTGGAGATGGTCATCTACGTAAGCTATTCTACTTGGAAAAGGAATAAGAAAAGAGTGGAGGGGCCCAAACATTTTTCTAGCTATAGTCTTGTGGTAGTTTTAGCCCTGGCTGGATATCAAATGCACACCAAGTCGTAATATTACTCCCCCTCATAAACTGGACAGAGGAGAAATGTAACGAGAGACTTATGAGTCAAGATAAGAACAAGGAGATCAGTCACCAATTAGTTTAACAGGCGAAACAGATTCAACTTGGGGATAAATGCTTTGATTTATTAATGAACAATCAAATTATAGCAGGGAAATGAGAAATAAAATCAAAAAACCTGCTCTGATGTGGGCTTCTCTCTCCCCATGGACTCCCAGGTCCTGCAAGGAACTTGCTCCAGAGTGGGCTTCCCACAGAGTCACAGCCTCCTTGAGGCATCCACCCGCTGTGGTGTATGGTCCTCCATAGACTGCAAGTGGATCTCTGCTTCCTGGTGGCCTCCATGGACTGCAGGGGCACAACTGCCTCAGCACAGGTCACAGAGGAATCTTTTTTTCCAGTTCCTGAGCACCTGCTCCTCCTCTTCCTTCTCTATTGACCTTGGTTTCTGCAGAGATGTTTTCAGATTCTCACTCCCTGCTGCTGGTGCAGTTTTGCATCTGTGCAGCAACTTCTTCCTCTTCTCCAATATGTTATTCACAGAGATATTAACTCAATTACTAATTGACCAGGCCTTGATCAGCAGAGAGTTCATCTTAGAATTGACTGGTACTGACTCCACCAGCTACAGGAGAAACTTCGGGCAGCTCTTTTTTAAAAAAGCCACTCCTGTAGCCTCCCCGCTACCAAAAAGCCAGCCTAGACAAAACCACTACAAGTACTTCAAGCAAACTCTTACCAAATTTTTCTACCACAACTTCTTGGTCCCTTCCAGCTCACCAGCACAGCCATACTACCTCCTTTGCTCTTCTACAGTTACAGTAGAATTGAATTTTATCTGCATAGCTCCAATAACTTGAGGTGGCTCTAGATATACTAACCTAATAAGCAATACCCACTGTGTTTGGCAAGTGATGCTTCTTTCCACTTTCCCACTATAAGCCAGCATCATGAAGTACTGTATGCTAAACAATGGTTGTTGCAATTGACTCCTACTTTCATGGAATGATCCATGTTGGGGCAGTATGTGAAGAGCTGACATCATGAGAGGCCCCATGCTGGAGCAG
This sequence comes from Urocolius indicus, assembly GCA_013401255.1. NCBI lineage: Eukaryota > Metazoa > Chordata > Aves > Coliiformes > Coliidae > Urocolius > Urocolius indicus. The sequence continues at coordinate 76,432 of WBNH01002244.1, forward strand.
TTTATAAAGAAGTGTAGTCTATGGGAAGGACCTATGTTCACAAAGGACTGTCTTCTGTGAGAAGGACACCACAGTGTAGCAGGGGGAAGTGTGAGGAGGCCTCCCCTGAGAAGAAGCAGCAGCAAAGTCCATCTGTAATGAACTGACCACAACCCCCATCCCCTGTGCTGCTGGGCGGGAAGGAAGGAGAATCGCGACAAGAGGGAGACATGGGGGAAGGTGTTTTAAGATTCAGTTTTATTTCTCATGTCCCTGTTTTAATTGTTCCTTTAATGAATAAAACATTTTTCTCCCCAGATTGAGTCTGTTTTGCCTGTGATCCTAATTGCTGAGTGATCTCTCTGTCCTTAACCCACAAACAGCTCATATTTTTCTCTCTCTCCTGTCCACTTTAGGAGGGGGAGTAATTTTTGGTGGACACCTGACTAAACCACAACAATACTTTAAACAATAAATGTACTAATATACTCAACAAGATTTTATTTAAGTATAGTTTAGAAGAAAGTAAGTTAGGAAATTGTGGTTTTGTTGAAAAATATCTCAAAGCTGTTAATATACAATGAAATAATTAGGTCTGCAGTTATATGGAAAATGAACATATAAAAAATCAATGTAACTGTGTCCACACTATTATGGTATTAATTCCGAGATTTCAGTAATCTTGACTAATTATCAGATATTAAATTCAAACCATTGAGCTGTAAATGTTGGCAAAAACTATGTAAGTAGAGCTAAGCAGCCTGCTATATGAAACCATATAAACCTTGTATCTTACATCTCGTTTAGTTTTCTCTCTAAATTAAGAGAGGAATTTATTCTTACACCAGAAATGATTAATCGAAAACTGTCAGCAATAGGGTCAAGAAGTCTCTGAGTTGCAAATTGTGCAAGCTGTTCCTGTGCTTTGCCCTATGTATCCATTCTTGATTACTTCTGAAGATAGGACATTGAGACAGGTGAATCTTTGACCTGATTCTTCTTTTCTACTGGTCTTTGACAAGTGATATCTCCTGACTTGCACATAACTCATCTTGTATTTCAGTGTCTCGCAATGCCTTCTAGTAAAGAAACCTTTACTACATGGGGATTTTTTCGATGCATTACGGACACTCAATTGAAAAAAACTATATCATTATTGTACAATTGGCTGTAAATTCACAAAAGCAGTAGTTATTAGGGATTACTCCCAAAGAAGTGAAAAAACTCCACAACTCAAAATAAATAAATAAATAGAGGCTTTTGTATGACTGGCAAGGTATTCACTTTGGAATATGTGTTTGTATAGGTAAGAATAGATTCAATCTGATTTCTACTACAAGTATGAAAGGTCTAGTCAGAACATGAAGCATATACAGCATTGTCAAAATGTTACAGGACTAGCCATGTGAGCTGTACTTGTTTATGAAATCCAAGTCATAATTTAATTATTCATAGATAAAAATAATAAGAACCATCTACAATATGTTTATTTTGTTGGGATATTATCACTCTTGTTGATCAAAATAAAAGAACAAAATTCTGCTTCCAGAAGGTCATGTCAACAATAATTGTAATTCTAAACCATGCTGCTGTGATGCCTTCTGCAATTATAAATGAAAATTTATCTTCTCTGACTGGCATAATCATAAAAAGTCACTACCTAGCATAACAACAACAAAATAATGGATGAGATTATAAAACTAGGAATGCACTAAACATGATTTTCATTTTTTTTGCTGTAAAAAAGTCTCTCTGAATATTCCATTAAATGTTACATTTATTTGTAAAATAATTTAAAATAATTAGTATTAGTAGTATTTTTTGGAAATACTTTAGAATCTGGCAGTCTATTTGGTTACATGCTACATTGATTTTCATGTTCAAAGTGGAAAAAAAACAGAACCATAAGGAGTAGTAAACTATTAAAATTAAGTAATCCAAGGGAATATAGCAAGTCATCAAGAACTGTATATACAGATGCTAGTTTGTATGAATTCATGAACACATTTTTCATCATTAAATGAGCACTTTTAAAAGACTGTTAAAAGACACAAAGGCACTATCTGGTGTTACTTCTATTCTCTGTCCAGCTACTTGTTATATTGAGCAGTGAGGGTGGCAGAGACATGCATTGCAAGAAACTCTTTGTCACCTGCCACCTTCACATATAAAGTAATCATACATTCTTTTTCAAATTGTTACAGCTGGACTTAAAAATAATCTAAGACAGTATCTGAAATTTTGATAAGTGCAATTCAGTGTTTTCTGAAGTGTTAGTACTAAAGTTAATCAGCATTTATGAGAGAATATAGTGGCTAAATCAAGGGCTCCTTATTACTGTTTTTCAGAATTGTTGAGGTTTTTTTTTAATGTCCAGGACTACGTAACAACATTCAGCTCACTCCAGAATACACCTGGCAACTCGCAGGACATGGTGTTATAATGTACTACTGTTTTGATTGTGCATACTCCTCCCCCAGTAGCAGCACTAGTGAAATTTGGTTTCTGATTGATTTTTGTAACATGATTGTCTCATTTTTTTGCAATGCAATTGTGCAAAACAGGTTACATGAATTTGTCTAATGTGGACTTGAAAAGGACTTGCTGCTGATCTTTTTTCTTTGTTTTCTACTGTATTCAGATGTTTTTTCTGTACATATCTGAAGGAAAAACTATGAATACTATGAAATACTCTATAGCATTCTACAGTGATGAATGCCAAGCTTTCAACATTTTATCCTTGTACAGGTAAAAGGTGAACGAAAAGTGAAATGTTTTTAATGCTCATATCCTGGTTTAATTTATTAGCTCAGAGTACATATACTAAAATCTTTAGAATCAAAAGTCTAATACTTCACTGATACTTAGTACTACAAACAGGCTTATTTTGTGTAGATGGCAGTACGCCTCAAAGCTATAACTAGAGATAAATAATAAAGAGCTAATTTCTTCTTTGAAAGGTTTAGCCTCTAAATACAAAATTTAGAGGAGCATAATTCTCACTGATATACAAGTGTCTTCTTCCAATCTCCTGGCTGCTCCATCAGGAACCTCAAGCAAAATTTCTCCCACATAAATTCTTCCTTTCTCTTCTTTTAACCATCCTAATGTGTTTGTCTTCATCTCTCCAGTCTCCTGAAATTTCAATACCAAATAATATGTATACATTATGTTGCCTATCGAGGTGCTTCCACTTTCTTCTTGCTTTTTTCACTCTGGAGTTGCATCTTCTCTAATGCAAAGTCTGTACCTTCAAGAGTGAGGAGTCTATTGTCTCACCATCCTTATTGAAGTTCAGGTTTGTAATTCCAAGGGACAACATAGAATACAAACTTACTGGTCTACTGAAGGAGTTAGAAACCAATGAATTTCATCATTGTTAAAACAAAATTTAAATTGTCCTGTGGTTGAAAAACCTGTCTGTCCATGTGGGAACAAGTTCTGAAGTTAATTTATAATCCTCTGCCTCCATCTCCTCCAAAATGAGACAAGTAATAGAAAAGTAAACAAATCATGCACATTTTTAGCTGTGTACTGTTCTTCAGCCAGAATGATCAAATAAAGAGCAGACCTCAGTGCAAATCTCTGGGTAAAAATAGCTTTCTAAAGTAAGTAAATAGATAGTGAAACATTTCTTTATTGAAAAGGAGATTTTGTGTGTTTAATGTGTAGTCAATAACTGAGACACTATTGAGACCACGGAAGAGCTTTGCAATCCTAGTTTACCAGAGACGAGGTATGATTTACAACTAGTGGGACAGAAAGACAGGACTAGTGTGCAGGCCTGGGAGAGTGTCTGAGCTTCACAGGTCTTATTTATTCAGATTCTGAGAAGGAGATTCGTGGCTCAGTATGTCAGAAGGAAGGTAAAAGTCAGAGCTAGTGCTCTTTCTTGAAACAGAGACACATATATCATCATGTCATAGGAAAAGAAATACAATTTTGCTGTTTTACTTCAAAAAAACATGATCCTGAAACTCTAAAATACCAGTCATATAGAAGTCATGGATGGTAAATTGGAGGCAAAACTGTTACTTAAACCTTCCTTACAATGCTTGGCCTTGGGCTGCTCGATAGATCAATCCCATCAATGTCAAGATAGATTTACTCCTTCTCAGTAAGTGAATAAATAAGAGTCCTGAAGACTCAGCCATTCTTCAGGAACTTCTTTCTCTTCTCAACCTTGAAAAAACACTTAGGGCTACTGTCCTGCTCTCAGGCAGGCTGTATGAAGGAAAGCTGTTGGTCTGCTTATGAGGTTGCTGTAAAGGCGGAGGGCAGTGGTCCCCACAGCAAGGATCCACAGTAGGTGTGGCTTACTGTGACACTACAGTATGCACAGAGAGGCATACTGTACTGCCTGTCACATAATGTGATACCTTCTTTTCAAAAGCTACCAAACAGCTTAAGCTGAGCCTACACCAATTACAAATAAACAAAGCTGCAGTCAAACAAGACACAATGAGCACTTCTGTGCTGCCACAGGAAAGCTTGGGTTCTTCTCTTATTTGTTGTCAGTGCTGTTCCTTGATGTTGTTACGGCAGGACTTGCTTTTGAAGCTGCTCTATTTCCTGCTGTCAGAGCCCTGATGGCACCAACTGTTTTTTCCCCCAGGGGCTTGGCTGCTTTTGATGGAGGCAAGCTCTAAGGCAGTACAGCCTGTGGACCTGGGAGCAGGGAGCAGCCTTGCAAGGCTTCACCCACGAGCTGCATTTGTGCTCAGCCCTGGACGTCCTAGTGTCCATGTCTGGATCTGTTTGACCCTTCTTGTTTGGGTGCTGTGGGCCTGCATCCATGTCAGTGAGGACACTGCGACTCTTGGGTCTATCATCCTTTCCCTGCAGAGCTGCCGAGGCTGCTACTCCCTGACACCTCCTACCTATTGCAACCTTCAATAAATCTATATAGCAGTGCCTTCCCTTGACTATTCACAGAAATGTGCTGCAGCTTGCAGTGTACTACAGTTTTTGGAGAATCCTTGTTAACCTTACGTGCAGAAGTCCCTAGCTGTTGAAATTCTGGTCTTTTACATGTCATGTTAACATTGGAGTTGTCTTTGAAGATGGTCTGAGGCTATTCTTAGAAGACATTACCTAAGGAATATGTCCATGTTGAATGTCATAAGAAACTGTTTTAGTCAGTCCTGCATAAAAACTGTGTGCACAAAGGGGAGCAGTTTCCAGATATGTCTAAAGGCCCCTCAAGATGTAATAATTCATTGGAGTCAAATCCATGCAAATAAATCACAGACAGATGATCCTTTGAGATAACATGACCAAGTCATGGTATGAGTACATGAAAGCTTTGGGTGTCTCCTTTGATGCTGCCAGTCAAGGGCTGAGATCAGAGTCATCTAGAAATCCAAAGCATCTGCAAAACTAGAGTATTCCTTAGAAGTCTTCCAACACTGGAAGGTGTTTCATCCTGTGAGAGATCTAGCTAGTCACATGTCATACACAGAGAGAATCATAAAATTATTTTCTTTGGAAAAGACCTTTAAGATCATCAAGTCCAACCACTAACCTAATACTGCCAAGCTCACCACTAAATTATGTCCCTCAGCACCTCATCTACACAGCTTTTAAATATATCCTGGGATGGTGACTCAAACATCTCCCTGGGCAGTCTGTTTCAATGTCTAATGACCCTCTCAGTGAAAAAATTCTTCCTAATATCCAATCTAAACCTCCCCTGGTACAAATTGAGTCAATTTCCCCGTGTCCTATAATTTATTACTTGGGAGAAAAGACCAATCCCCACCTTACTATAACCTCCTTTCAGGTAGCTGTGGAGAGTAATCATGTCTCTGCTCAGACTCCTTTTCTAAATAACTCCAGTTCCATTAGATTCTCCTCGTAAAACCTGTTCTCCAGACCCTTCACCAGCTTTGTTGCATGGCTCTGGACACGCTCCAGCACGTCAGTGTCTTTCTTGTAGTGAGGGGCCCAAAAACTTGCACAGATAAGCTGCAATCAGTGTCATACATATGCATTTGATGTGAACAGTTCTTGTATGAAACACTAATACTTTATATGGAAAACATAATATCACTTCCAAATAAAGTTACTGACGTATTGTTATTCTACAAGTATCTGTGAACTTTTGTGTCTGGAAATCTGTTTTCTCATTTTGTCCTCAGAGTGATTTTTTTGTTCAGTTGGTTGAGTTCTATTATGTGTTTTGTTTCACAGTTTCAGTTGAAAATGGTGAGCCTTTTTTTCCCAACATGGACTGTATAGTGGTAGTGGGGAGGGGAATAAATTACTTTCCTACCCTAAGATTTTTGTGTTTGAGCAGAGAGAAGTAGGCAACTATAATTGCTGTTCTTTACTGACTGTAGCATTAAATAGCGGTGAGTACTTTCCTTTCTTTATATTTTGTTGAGTAAATGAGATTCATTGATCTGCTTTCCCTCCTGATTTGTCATTTACTCATATTACATTTCCTTCTACTTGCTTTCTTTGTGAGGAGTTCAATTGTACTTTATGTTCAGAGATTACTTTTTTGTGACTTCTAAAGTTTAGTTAGGTCACTAGTCAGGTTCTGTCTGCTATTGTATTCTCTGGAAAAGCACATTTCTCAGTTTTCTCTCTGTATCTTCTGTCAGGTTTTACTCCATACTGAGGAAAACTTGAAATTGATTTTATTTATTCCAAATGCCTTTGGTGGTAGGGAAAGCTTTCAGATGTTTAAAGGTATAAATGGACCACTGCTGTCTTGTACACTGGCAGGTCAGTGCCCAAACATAGCAAACCCAAGTATTGTCCAAAATAATGTTTTCTTGAAAAGAGGAGTATTCTGAATGAAATATAGTAATTTGTAAAACGTAGAGAAAAGTCTGGAGAGAATCATTTTGCTTTGGGATTAGAAAATATGTACTCCTATTGTGGCAAAAATAACCTTATGTAGCAAATGTCATAGAACTGGACTGCTACTAATAGACTTCTGGCAACAAGGAACTGCAGGCTTCAGAGGATTATGAAATAATGTATGTAGGATTTCCACTGAGAAATTCAAGCATTTTTTTCAGTCTGAGTGTGCACTCATTGATTCATATTTTGTGACATCTTGCATGGTATGTGACACAAAATCTAACATGTATATATTAAAAGACATAATTCTCTATGCATTCCTAGTGCTTTTCAAGTAGATAACACCTCCAAGTAGGATTCTTGGGACATTCATAATGAATGCAGAGTCAGAATTATGTTCCATGCCTCCTATTCCCAACCAAATATTACACATTGCAGTCTGATGCTATTGGCCACTGAAAAAAATTAATTGAATTGTCTCAAAAAGGGATTTTTGGAGGAGACAAGATATATGAAAAGAAGAAAATCAAAGTAAATAGTTAGTGATAGTGGCCATCGTATATCTTCTAAAAGTTCACATTTTGTGTTCTTCTATGTTCTTGTACAGTCTGTATAATTTAATTTTTTGTTTTAATCAAAAAATAATAAATACATCTGATAGAAGAAGAAGAGGGGTTGGACTAAATGATCTTTAAAGTTCCCTCCCAACCCTACCATTCTATGATTCTATGAAAGTAAGCCAATGGGTGTGAGGCAAGAGAAAGGCTAAAGCAAGTTAGAGTTATAAAGCATAACCTGTATTTATAGATTTATGAAGATGCTTTCCCGCAAACTGCCTCGTCCACTGTTTGAAGGAAAAATAGGTGATTATGTAAATAGAGTAAAGCTAGACTTGATATTGCACATCTCAGCAAGTAGCAAGTTTTCTTTCTGCACAAGTTTCATTTCAAGTGTGGTAACAGCACAATTGCTCTCAGCAAAACTATACAAGCAAGAAAAATCTGAAATATCTTATTTCTATTGCACAATGACTTTATTGTGCTGCATACCTTCATAATGGACTTAAAGCATAAAATGTGAACTCCTTTGAGTGATCATGAAAGTTGTGGGTGTATGGATTAAGCAAGGCTGTTACTCCAGGAACAATGAAGAGATGTGCAGAGAGATGTTCATTTTATGAACAATGTCAGAGAAAAAAATATTTATTAGAGTTTCAATAATTGGTGAAAACCTGAAACTGCATTTGACCTTACTTCTTTTCAATGTAAAAGCATCATAATCAGAGGTTGTTTTAATATCTTACTACATTGGTTGAGTAATTCATAGTTATATGAGCACATGTAAATCTGAATTATTTTGTTACTTATAGATGATTGCCTTGTTCCTCAACAAGAAACTTTTCTCCTTGTTGAGACTAAAAGAACAGATTCTGAGTCCTTGCATCATTATATTAGTTAAGGATTTCTATAGGCATGGGTATGCACGGCCAGATATGCTGTACCAGTTCCTCTTATATTTCCTATTCAGGACTGTTCCCACATGACCCTCAGTTGGCGTGTGCTGGTTGTCCTCCCTCCACAGAGATCTACCAGTTCTGCTTATTTAGTGGAGTGGTGTTTCTCTCCAGTCTTTCACATTTAATTTCAGGACTCATCCCTTTGCTAGTCTCCCAGCTACCTGTGTTCAGCTGCTGACTGCTGAGCCCATTAAAGTTATGTGTCCTGAAATATACGAAAGATCATTCATGGCATGTGTAAAGGAAAATGCCCTGGGATTAACTGATGCACAATTTTTTCTTCACACTATTGGTATGAGTTAAAAATTGTTTTCAAGCTCTGGATCAGGAAGATCCATTGGTTTGGGTTTTGGTTTAAAATTGATGGCTATCTTAGCTACAGAAGACTTTTCCTCTTTTATCATTCATGTTCCTTTTTATGTGACTGAAAGATAACAAGTAAATAAAACTGAAAGAAGACCATGATAGGTTCTGGCCCACAGAATAGGCACCAAATCCAGCATTGGTTTCCTAAGATTATTTGAAATACTCTAGCAAAGTGATTACTTTTTAATGTTAATTTCAGAGGCAGCCATTTCACCCAATTTAGTTCCAATTTTTTCAATACACAAGAAAATTGACTATTTGGCTTGAATAACAACATGTGAAAAGTAGTCTTTCACATGACAGCACAGGACTATTTACAATGCAAGTTTAATTATCAAACATCTGGTTTCCATAGCAACAGAAGGACATTCACTGTACAAAAATAAATTGCACATTCGTTTCAAGGCTAAAGCATATCTAATTAAGATGCAAGCTACCAAATCTTGGACTAAATCAAAACAAACTTTTAGTGATGAAGTATGATGTTTGAATATAATATCACCTCAAACACATCAGTGAGGAATTTCCTATCTTTAAATCAAAAGGCAGGATAAATTAATGTGTGGCAAGAGAAAAATTTAGAAACTTCTCTTTTTGGTTTGCTGATAGACAACTCCCTGTGCATGACAACTTGTGAGTTGTTTTCTAATTGTCAGCTCTCTGGGCAGGGGAGAAACTCGGTGAAAACCTCCATTTAAAGTTATACTTCTGGCAGTCATTATCCAAGCAAAATTACTGCTAAAATATTTTTGTTCAGGGTTATTTTTTTTGAATAAGAGAGAGGTTCAGTGACTGAACTGCTACTTTGCAGTGGCTTTACATCAGTGATTGCTGTAGGGTGTATAGCCATAGAATACATTAAATGCAAATTCAGCAATTTTAAATTCAGCAATCCTAAGCTCACAGACTTGAGCTGCCCAGGCTATTCCACTGACATTAACTGTTACTTTATCAATCTAAATTATTGAAAATAAAAAAAATTATTCCAAATAAAGAAATATAACCATTTTACACTATGTAAGAGGTCATATTATATAACCTGAATGCTCAGATGTGATCATAAAATTATATTAAGATATATAGTGTGCTTCCATTCTGTAAACAAAACTTGGTCTTTCTCAGAATAGTATCAGCTAATTGTAACAACTGTATTTAGGATTTCAGTAATTGAACTCACATTATGTTTATTTCTAATAAACCTCTCTTCCTTTTGAGAATGCAAGTCAGTTTTGATGGCAGTACTGTAGCAAAAATAGATTTGCTTTCTTGTGCGCTCTTCCACTTTATCCTTTTCTCAGCCTAGAAATATGGTCAGATTTTGAAATTTGTTCTGACATTCAACACATTTACACCACTATGATCACAGTATAAAAATTAATTGTAGGTTGAACTCCTTTTGTGGAGAAACCTTCATTGTCTGCCTTCTCCTATGCAAGCCTTTATGTGTGCATGGTATGTATGAGCAGGGAAGTCAGGGGTTTGAAATGAGATGTTTCCACTTTGCATCAATAGTTTCAGAAAATTTCAGGTGATGAAAGTTGCTTGGAAAGGAGATAGTAATAAAGGTCTAAAGTGTTTAGTAGTTTGAAGGCTAAAAGCAGCATCTTGGAAGATATCCAGAAATCAACTACAAGTGAAGCTGTAGACAGAATATTCTCCTTGCTGTGCAAAAGGACAGTAATTTTTTATACCTAGTGAAATAGGTGGCAAAGGTCTAGTACTACAGGCTCCACAAACAGTTTTTACAAATTGGTGTTGGAAGGAGAGAAAATCCACTTTTTGTGGCAAAAATTGCAGCTAACAAAAGAACAACTGTGGTTTCTTTGCTAAATGTAAATACAGCTTACCATGGGATACTGAGATGAATCATAATTCAAGAAATTGTGTTGTGAATAAAACCTTTGCCCCTTGAAGTTTTGAATCGATACAGAGACAACATTTCACGCAAAAGTTTTACAAGAACTCCACTTCCAAAAACACAGACAAGCAAAAATATGGAGTTTGAGCACTATGTATACATCTACCTATCCGGGCAGACAATATCCCTGTCAGTCTCTTCTGGTGTCTCTTCTGAACGGTAACAGTGCCTGGCCTGGGCTGGGCAATGATGTTTATCTTGGCTGCAGTTTTCACTGGGTAGGGGTGAGCTGACAGTTGACATTGTCTTTTCCAATTAAATGGAGCTGTAGAGATGAGTGTCAATCACCTAGGTTCCGCAGCCAGTGACAAAGATTGGAAGGGGCAAGTAGCAAAAATAGAGATAATTTTAAAGGCTGAAGTGTCTAGCAACCTGTTGTCTTTCAGAGATACTCTAAAGCTTTAATATTCAGAAGTCTCAATCTTTCAAAAGAGAATCAGGCAAACTGAAAATGGTACAGAATTGATTTGTTCTCATGACAACAGTTTTAATGGTAATGGAAAAAGAAATTAACCCATTCTTCTCATGAAGTGAAGGTTGTAATCAGCTTCTAAACGCTGAAGCTTTAAAGTCAACCAAATTGAACTGGAAAGGGAAGTAAGGTACACTTTAGTTTATTGGCTCTACACATTCATTTTGAGACCAGCATGACATTTATGGCACTAGGTAATGGTGTGTATTTACATCGTGTTGTTCCTTCGTACGATACACAAATATCAGACAAATTTACGGTTAATGCTTTTCCATTTCCATAAATACTTCATTACAATTTCTTTATTAAGTTTATACTCTTGCACAGTTAAGTTGTTATTTACACTAGAAGTTTCACCAATATTTCCCCTCAAATAGGTAGAATCTGTCCTGCAATAGTTTTGTACTGATGAAATGAGCACTAAAAGATTGAATTTCTATCCCTCTTGCATGATCAGTTGTCCAGGTCCCATTTTATACACTCATATTTTTTCTACCACTAATTTCTACTAGATATCAAAGGTTCTTTTTAATGTACTTATCCTAGCTTAAATCTCTCTTTTTCTTGTTTTTTTGTCTTTGTTTCTAATGATCTTGATGCTGCCAAGATTAAAAGAATCTTGAAAAAAAACAACTTTCCAACAGCTTTCATCTCCAAAGGTGAAGCATATTTTTGTGCAAGACTTTTTCCTCTGAGGCATGATAACAGTTGAATTGATCTGGAGGGAAAAGAAAAAAGAAAAACAGATGGGTGAGAAAATGAAGAGGAAGGAGATATGGGAACTTAAAATGAAAATTAGACCTGCTTACATTCAGTTCCCATTAACACAGTTTTTCTACATTTTATTTAAAACATATAAAGAATTCAGGACTCCATTGTTCTAAATTCTCTGAAGAAAACTAGCTGATTTTCTGAGTACCAGTATAAGAGTTTGACTTTCCAAAGCTTTTTCTTCTCTTTGATATCAGAAAATGCTCTTTTAATTTGGTTACTCTGAAGATTAAAAATTTATTAAAAGAAAGGCAAAAGATCTTACATGGGATATACAACCAAATGATCTCCTGATTTGCCAGAAAGTTGCTAAATGATTTAAATGGTTTGAATGGTCTAATAACACATAGGAACAAAAATCTAACAATGGGACATGTCATCCTAGGTATTGTTTACACAGGTTCTAGGACAAGTCTCTGTCCTCAAGAACCTGTGCCAAGGAACAGAAAGTAAAGTCAAACAAAGCTGGGTGGTAACATGGCAAGGTCAGTGAACTTGTCAGGTTTGGAATAAGGAGCATCTGGAATCACAACATTCCTATTTCAAAGCCATTGTCAATTACTGTGTTTGAAATTTTGGGAAAAACAAGATTTGAGACAGAACTGTTAAGAAGTCATTGCATGCCTTTCCTGGGGACTGTGGGGGAAGTGGTATTGTTAGGGTCTTTGCTTGCTTGTTTGCTTTTGCTTTCTCAGGGAATTCTTCTGCGTGGAAGGTGACAATATTTTACATGGTTAAAAAGAAAGAAAGACTTGAGATTATGCTAATCATGTATCACAGCTTTATTTTCAGTGTTGATGATAATCATTTGTAAATGCATAAATGGAATTAGACACCTAACTGTTCATTGTGCCTTTGAAAATCTCACTCTCTATACACAACTTAGTGTGTATCAATTAATTTTTTTGTTTACAGATATTGAAATAAAATTGTATTAGGAGGAAAAGGCTGTTCATTTTTTATTCTTTTCCCCTTTTATCAGAGACTAAAATAGTTTTTTTACTTTCCTTACAGTGAGTAAATAAAATTTATATTTCAATTCTATTGCAAATAGTGGTTTGTTAATGTAATAGCATTGCTTTCTCCTCATCAAGGGGAATCTAGAACTTCTTTGCAAAGCCTGGACTTGTAAAGTTAACACAGCCTCAATGCACCTCACAGTGGAATGTTAATCCACTCCCAGCCTGCTTTTAGAGCTAGTAACAAATGGGGCTTAGTATTCTCCCCTTGTTGCTTGCTAGGTTAAAGTTGCTCCTGCTCTTTTCACATGCCACGTTCTCTGTCTATTTTCAAAGTCCTCTTCATTTACATTGTGAAATTATTCAAGTTCGATCAACTCTGATGATTCATATTATTACATATATTGGAATAAAATATTATCTATTTCCAGAAAGAAAAAATCAATGTCAGAGAAGCAAATCGATGTGCAAACATGTTACCAATCTTTTTATTGGTAAAGCCTAAAAACAAGTCTGAAAAACAAGAAATGTGTCCTCTTACAGCTGTTACTTCTCAAAATTACAGGTCTCACGACCTCAAATGCTCAAAGGTGATGTTGCTGCAATGGTTATTGATTTCAGGGCTCTCTCAATGCCCTCTACATGACACAAGGAAAGAGGAGGCAGATGGCTACCTAGGAAGATCATCTCCTCATTGCATGAACATAGAAGTCTCCATTGTTAGTACGATCTATGCTTGAAAAAGTTGGAGCCTAAAATATACTACTTGCAGCAAGTAGAAAAAAAATGGCTTTTCCATATGAATGTACAGAGAGGTCTCAGGAGATTTCTTTGTGTGGAGATGCTGCTGATTAGACCTCTGTGTTAATGAAATGTTCAGCTGGGCTCACACTATTTACATTTCCTTAATTAAAAGAGGGTGACATTATGAGAGAAGAATTAACAAAAGTGAAGACCAAGTTAAAGACAGAAGCAGAAGAACCAGACAAGTTATTAGATATGAGGAAATAGATACAGGTTATGTCAGAAAAGTCAAAGGTTGTGGGATCTTCAATTGTGAAATTCTGTAAATGTGATGCTTTGCTGAGAATGTCTTATGTGGGAATTGTACATTTAGCAGAGGGATAAGCAGATATGTTTTAGCTTTATAGCTTACTAAACATTTCTTTATGTCTCTTAGTGTAAATAAAAACATAATCTAAAGATGAATCAAGCAAATACATTGAGGAACTTTGATGCAACTGCCAAGTAGTAATTTAATTTTATAACAACCAGCAGAGAGCAGTGCTACTTTGCAGTCTGAATGTGATCACTTTGCAAACTTGAAAGCTTTTTCAGCAGAAACTTAACAAAATTCCATCTAGATCTTTTTATAAATATATGTCTTTATACAAGTTATGATCTTATGTTAGTTAATGAACTTTTACTAGATTGCCTCTGATATTAAACAGGAATAATTGAAAGCATTCTGGCAAATATGGTAAAGGAAATGGAGGAAAGAAATTTCATTTCTCTCTCTAGAATTCTTTTTGCATAATCTATATATACAATTTTCTTCTTATTAATTTAAAAGTTATATTAACCATCATAGGAGGATTATCGTGTTTTTTTTTTTTTAAGAATAATCATCTGTCAATTTGAAAATACCACACATGCTTACCAGAACTGCTAGCAAGGTCTTTCACTGTTTTGGTAGAGTGAGAATGTTTAAATCATGAAATGAGGAAAATTATGACAAGTAGAAGAAGAAAAAAATATTTAGAAAAAAAGAGAATACGCATTGAAAACTTTTTTTTCCCTTCATACTTATGGCTTGTTATCTTGAGGGTAAATATGTTTGATCAGACATACATGTTACCACTTAACTTCTTTGAGATACGTCTGCCAAAAAGTTATGGATTATCTGAATTTAGTTGTTCAAGGTGAAGAAAATCAGCTTTGACCTTCACAGGACATCACATGCAGAATTTAAATCTGAAGTAGTGCCCTCATTTCAGCTAGCATAAAGAGCTATAAGTAACAGGTTGTCAAATTACCTTGACTGAGCAGATTAAATACACTATTTGTACTTCAACCCAACTGCAAGTAGTGTTATTAATAATTGCGTCTTGGGAGGTAAAATTCTCTGATGAATATTGAATAATTCTTTTTTTTCTTCCTTTTTAATTTAAATATGGTCTCAATTTAAACAAATTTAAGTATATTAGAGTTTTAAAATTTTCTAATAATACTTTTAAAACATTTGTATGATCATTAGCTTGTCATTGTGTGTTATTATTCATAGCATCCTTTAACTGCTGTGCTTATTTTCTTCTTCATGGGCCATCATGAGGTATTTAGGAGACTTTTCATTCCAAAATAGTATCTAAGAGCACACTGAATTATTTTATAAATTTCCAGTGACAACGTAATTCATTAAAAGAGAAAATAAAAGGATGAGAAGTCAAACTTGTGTTATAGCTCTTAATCTGACCCCTGACTGTCAAAGACCAATGGAGAATCCTCTGGGCATGAAGGGAGGTACCCTAGGTAGACTGAAATCCTCATTACCACTGGTCACATTCAAACTTGTATGACTGCAGCATTTAAGTCAGTCGTGTAAAAACAGTAAAAATTCAATGATTTCTCACCATATTCTTTCATAGATGACTCATTAAATCTATCAGACTTGCTAACAGTTAAAAAATACAACTGCAAAGTACTTCAAAGAGAAACACACAAGATTTGACTTAGACACCTATTGCCTGACAGTATGTGATCTTAAGTGCAACTAGAGAGATCAAAGCTCTGAACAGAGGTATGTTTAAATCGTTTGCATGTGAATGCTTTTGTGAATTGACTGGCTGATGCAAAGTTGTATAACATTTCTTTTTATCTTAAATTATCTCTGACACATTGATGCTAACGTTTTGGTTTGGTGAATATAGATACATATAATACAGTTCTCAACTGGACTATGAAGTTACCTACAAGTAGTTAATAGGAGCACAAAGACAGCCATGCAGAGAGGGTGAGACAGGGTCAGTAGTAGTCACTGCCCTGCAGCTGCAAACCTTTTCAGAAAGGGAATGATAGGAAGGTGATAAGACATAATGCTGTAAGAAAAAAAAAAAANTTATAGCTTACTAAACATTTCTTTATGTCTCTTAGTGTAAATAAAAACATAATCTAAAGATGAATCAAGCAAATACATTGAGGAACTTTGATGCAACTGCCAAGTAGTAATTTAATTTTATAACAACCAGCAGAGAGCAGTGCTACTTTGCAGTCTGAATGTGATCACTTTGCAAACTTGAAAGCTTTTTCAGCAGAAACTTAACAAAATTCCATCTAGATCTTTTATAAATATATGTCTTTATACAAGTTATGATCTTATGTTAGTTAATGAACTTTTACTAGATTGCCTCTGATATTAAACAGGAATAATTGAAAGCATTCTGGCAAATATGGTAAAGGAAATGGAGGAAAGAAATTTCATTTCTCTCTCTAGAATTCTTTTTGCATAATCTATATATACAATTTTCTTCTTATTAATTTAAAAGTTATATTAACCATCATAGGAGGATTATCGTGGTTTTTTTTTTTTAAGAATAATCATCTGTCAATTTGAAAATACCACACATGCTTACCAGAACTGCTAGCAAGGTCTTTCACTGTTTTGGTAGAGTGAGAATGTTTAAATCATGTAATGAGGAAAATTATGACAAGTAGAAGAAGAAAAAAATATTTAGAAAAAAAGAGAATACGCATTGAAAACTTTTTTTTCCCTTCATACTTATGGCTTGTTATCTTGAGGGTAAATATGTTTGATCAGACATACATGTTACCACTTAACTTCTTTGAGATACGTCTGCCAAAAAGTTATGGATTATCTGAATTTAGTTGTTCAAGGTGAAGAAAATCAGCTTTGACCTTCACAGGACATCACATGCAGAATTTAAATCTGAAGTAGTGCCCTCATTTCAGCTAGCATAAAGAGCTATAAGTAACAGGTTGTCAAATTACCTTGACTGAGCAGATTAAATACACTATTTGTACTTCAACCCAACTGCAAGTAGTGTTATTAATAATTGCGTCTTGGGAGGTAAAATTCTCTGATGAATATTGAATAATTCTTTTTTTTCTTCCTTTTTAATTTAAATATGGTCTCAATTTAAACAAATTTAAGTATATTAGAGTTTTAAAATTTTCTAATAATACTTTTAAAACATTTGTATGATCATTAGCTTGTCATTGTGTGTTATTATTCATAGCATCCTTTAACTGCTGTGCTTATTTTCTTCTTCATGGGCCATCATGAGGTATTTAGGAGACTTTTCATTCCAAAATAGTATCTAAGAGCACACTGAATTATTTTATAAATTTCCAGTGACAACGTAATTCATTAAAAGAGAAAATAAAAGGATGAGAAGTCAAACTTGTGTTATAGCTCTTAATCTGACCCCTGACTGTCAAAGACCAATGGAGAATCCTCTGGGCATGAAGGGAGGTACCCTAGGTAGACTGAAATCCTCATTACCACTGGTCACATTCAAACTTGTATGACTGCAGCATTTAAGTCAGTCGTGTAAAAACAGTAAAAATTCAATGATTTCTCACCATATTCTTTCATAGATGACTCATTAAATCTATCAGACTTGCTAACAGTTAAAAAATACAACTGCAAAGTACTTCAAAGAGAAACACACAAGATTTGACTTAGACACCTATTGCCTGACAGTATGTGATCTTAAGTGCAACTAGAGAGATCAAAGCTCTGAACAGAGGTATGTTTAAATCGTTTGCATGTGAATGCTTTTGTGAATTGACTGGCTGATGCAAAGTTGTATAACATTTCTTTTTATCTTAAATTATCTCTGACACATTGATGCTAACGTTTTGGTTTGGTGAATATAGATACATATAATACAGTTCTCAACTGGACTATGAAGTTACCTACAAGTAGTTAATAGGAGCACAAAGACAGCTATGCAGAGAGGGTGAGACAGGGTCAGTAGTAGTCACTGCCCTGCAGCTGCAAACCTTTTCAGAAAGGGAATGATAGGAAGGTGATAAGACATAATGCTGTAAGAAAAAAAAAAAATAAACACCCTCACGGATATACAATCTGCTGCTATATGCTTATTAGTGAAATTTAAGCTGCATTCTGCATCCTGACATGGGTGTTAGATTGGAGTCAACTCTTTCCCAACACAGTGGGCATGAAGGTCTTACAGATGCCTTCTTCAAGTATTCAAAATGTCCTGCAGACATATAAAATAAAGGAGACATTCTCTCTGCTTTAACCATGAATCTATAGTGTCAATGATCCTTCTTTTATTGTAAAACAGCATTCACAGCAAGACTACTAAGTCACATCCCAATGTCTGCAGTGTGTCAGTTTTTATGTGAGCTGGTCAGAGAAACACGCTCCACATTACTGTAACGTCTGTAATGCTGGCATAGGTCAGTATTTGCAATACTGCGAAAGTCACTGGGTAACTGCACACCATGAGCTGTTTGGTTTCCCAGTTGTTTGGCCTTGTGGCCAATTACTTACCTAAGCTATTTTAATCCTCCCAACATCTTCTGATCACAATTTCTGTCACCTTAGTGGAAAGAACAGTACTTTTAAATTTTTTCTGGTGTGGTAAAGCAAGCAAAGCCTGTGCTAGATCAGAAACAGCTTTGTTTGAGTGTGTCTTACACTGTTGAATTTGGCTTTGTGTTTAACTACATTGTGTCTCTTATGAAACCTTTTGAATTTAATGTAAAGGACTTTGTGGGAATCCTACCATACATAAAACACAGCATATGTCAATAAACAAACAGCTTCCAGCTTCTCCTAATGAGAAGAGGAAGCAGAAGAGATTTTTAGTGGCTCAATTGCACTCAATCACATTTTCAGTTAAAGGAAACCCTCATAATGATCAGATATTCTAGGAACTACTGAAGAAAGATGATGAAGTCAGAATCTGTCTGTAAAAAGTAACCCAGAAGTAAACTGGAAGATGATTTCCTCAGATTCATTGGCAGACACTCTGAGGGCACCATCTCCCCCTAATTCAATTATTTTGTGTTAGCATACGTTGACAAACAGCAAGGCAGAAAATCATTTGACATTGATGGAAGTCAAGAACGGAAGTTTTTCAGTAGTTTCTAAATTTTAAATGGAAAAGGATGTTTGTCTTAGAAAAAAACAAGCAAGGTGTACAAAAGTTGAAGAGAAAGAAGTAACCCATAGCCTACATAGCGTGGAAGCAGAATTCCTACAGTAGCTGAACTCTTCTGCCAAGAAATATATAGTTATTTCTTTCTCGGTATACTTTTGATTATAGCAATGTGAACATAAAAATCAGTTTTGAACTGTGAAGCTGTAACTGAACGCACAGAAACACTGATATCACTCCTGCCTATCTTATTTGGGACCGCATGTGAGCACACATCCAGAACACAACCATTTTTAGAAATATTTCTTTACAAATCATTTTCTTTAAGTCTTGGGATGACTTCTTAAGACAGTGTAGATCAATCTGACTAACAAAACTTTTGGATTTGAGAAATGTGAGAAAAGTAACATAACAGCTTTAGATATTTTTCAAAGCATTTGATACTACCAATCACACTATATTTCATGGGCCTTATTTATACTAGTTGAGATCTTATCTGTCTAATATAAAACAGACTGTAACATCAAGCTTTCCCAAGTTTTGCTGCAATGGGAAATTACAAAATGCTTCTAGGAATGGGACAAACTCTCTGAAGACAATTTTAGAAGGCAGTAAACTATCATGATCCTACACTCAAAAGGAAGAAATGCTTTTTTTGTGTAGCCTCTTTCTCACCTACTGGCTCTAATGTTAGGAATATTCCATCGAGAGGCTTTAGCATTGACTTTAACACCTGAAAACACTTTCTTTTTTGAAAGTACAAAGCCTGTTGTGAACTTTTGGTCTTATTAGACCATTCTATGTGGAACCAGTATGAATTATAACATGTTAAAATAACATTATCAATGCAACTTTATTTTGTGACCAATGCTGAAGAACTCTCAGCAAGAAGCTATAGCATTGTACAGGTAGAAGTTTGTGTAGCCTCTATTGCAGCAGTAGATGGCTAAAGTAATAGAAGTTTACAGTATAAAAGTTTTATACCACTAGATTAAATAACACCCAACAGATAGATAAATAGATGTCCAGATGATGAAAATACTAGGATGAAAAGTCATTCATTTCTGTTTATCTTGGACACCATGAAAGCAGAGCCCTCTAGTAGTTGGTAGTAGATGAGGATTCTTACTCTATATTTCGTCTCACCATATTTCTAAATTATATTAACTCATTCTGTTTCTTTCATCAGCCTTCTGTGTTCAAAACCAAGTTTCTTTGAACTTGTTCCTCTCATTTATCCTTGTACCCAAAGAAAAGTACCTTCTTGAGCCGTTGATTTACCTTTGTATCTCTGCAGTTTAAGCAGGTGGAGTCAGTTTTATTTTCCACATTGTAGGTTTGTGAGATAATTAAAACTACCCTTTACACTTACATGTTTCTCCTGTATAATAAAATTCAGTAAAGATTTTTTTTGGTATGAAAACATCTTTCATCATAAGATTCTGAAGAGTCCAGTGGATAGTAACTGATTCAACAAAGAATTACAATGTATTAGCAGCTAAACCTTCAGTAAAACAAAAAGGAGAGTTTCTATTTTAAAAACACTGTTCACCGCTAAGTAAATCTTCAAGATTACGAGTATTGAATTTTCAAGAGAATTTGGCCTTAATTGTTTTCATTTTATCAATCTGCATGTGAAAAATATGCCTTGTCTACATGAGACAAAATCTAGAGCTAAATAATTAAATTTGGCATGCCAGGAATAGAATCAAGATTACTAAACTACCTGACTCCTATGCTTTATTTAACTGCTAAGTCAAACAGCTAGTCTCCTGTCTAGACATGCGTGAAAAGTTTTAAATTGAATTCCTGTTGAAATCCCTATTTTAGTAAAAGATGATATAAATAAAGGTGAATAAAGGTATAACTAAAAGTGGTGGAAATACATTTCAGAATTATCTGAATTATGTTGACATCTACAAAACACTTTTTCCTTATATGACCTCCTTTTAACATTTGGTGTCAGGAAGTTGGGACATCCCTTTTTTCTATGGTAGCCAGTAACAGGACATGGGGTAATAGGATGAAGCTGAAACACAAAAAGTTCCATTTAAACGTAAGGAAAAACTATTTCACTGTGAGGGTGAGGAAGCCCTGGCACAGGCTGCCCAGGGAGAGTGTGGATTCTCCTTCCTTGGAGGTCTTCAAGACCCGCCTGGACATGTTCCTATGTGAGCAGATCTAGGTGGACCTGCTTCTGCAGGGGGGTTGGACTTTAAGATTTCAACTTTTGATCTAATTCAGGTCAAAGTTTTTTTTTAAATAACTATGCTTATCTAATTCTACTCATATCCCTATATTAACAACTAAAANAAAGGGCCTTTTGGCACACGGATAAAACCAATTTCACAGCCAACAGTTGTCCACTCATTGTGTCTTTTGAACACAGTATGAATTCAGACTAGCTTGTAGTTTTGAGCAAAAATATTTTGTATTTTGCATAAGCTCAATCTATTTGGAACCAAGTAATTTTTAGTATACATACCTGCATCTAATGATGTGAACAGATATTGCAACTTACCCTTTTTAAAATTGGTTTGTCTCTTGCTTCCAAATATTTTCCCTATAATTAATTCCCCAATTTATCCAAAGAGGTACAATGGTAATGGGAAATATTGGCTGTCACATTGCTTGTGCTTGATTGCTTGTGCTCATTTGATATTTACGAAGTGACTCAATACACTCTTCTCCACCACCTATATCTCTTTTGTTGCTAGTTAATAATGACAAAGAGGAGAATTAGCTGTGTGTGAGAATGGCTCTAGACTAGAAAAGTTTTGTGCTCCTAAAGAGAAATCTTGTGGACAGAGGAGGCTAAGCTGAAAAAGAAAGACATAATGTCTAAGGGACTATCCCTCTAGCCAGTGTGACAGCTCTTTCATCAGCAGCAGGCTATCAAAAGAAGTAGTTGATGATAGTCAGAAATCTGAAGGTGCACGGGAGAATCCAGGAGTCATGATTTGAGCTTGGTACCAGTGACTTGGAGCAGAGTTTGAATGATGCTTTGGATGGCTGTTTGAGCTGCCTGATTGAAGACCAGTTACAATTTTCGTGGTAGAATTCTACAAATTGCTGCCAGTTCCAAGGTGTGAGGCATGAGAGGAAGGCAAGGATCCAGAGTTGCAGTGCATAGATGAGACCATGGCATAGAATCATAGAATCATGGAATGGTAGAGTTGGAAGGGACCTTTAGGGATTATCTAGTCCAATTCCCCTGCAGAAGCAGGTCAACCTAGATCAGGTCTCATACGAACACGTCCAGGCAGGTCTTGAAGACCTCCAAGGATGGAGACTCCTTACCCTCCCTGGACAGCCTGTGCCAGGGCTCCCTTACCCTCACATGAAAGAAGTTTTTTATTATGTTTAAATGGAACTTTTTGTGTTCCAGCTTCATCTCATTACCCCTTGTCCTATTGCTAGATACCATTGAAAAAAGGGATGCCTCAATCTCCTGACACCCACCATTTTGATATTTGCAAATATTAATAAGATCCCCCCTCAGTCTCCTCTTCTCTAGACTAAACAGCCCCAGTTCCCACAGCCTTTCCTCATATGAAAGATGTTCCAGTCCTCTGATCATCTTGGTGGCCCTGTGCTGGATTCTCTGCAGAAGTTCTCTGTCCTTCTTGAGCTGAGAAGCCCAGAACTGGACACAGGACTGATGAGGCAAGGGCACAGATATTTCAGTGTATTAGGAACTGAGAAAGCTTGTTGAGGCAAAGGAAGCCCATAAAGGAAGGACAGATTCTATTTTAATCAAAGTGGAGACAGACTGCTGGCTCTGAAAATTAAGGTCATATAGGATTATTTAAACCAGAAACGGGGAAAATGTTGACAAGCATAGAGAAACACCTTGTTCAGCTTGATGCAACTTGGCAGAGTAGCCTGGATGGTATTCGGTACACCTCTGAAAAGGCCAGAAGGGAAATAATCAGAAACAGGGAAGACAAGTCAGTTTGCTTAAAATGGCAACTGATTAGAATGACAAAGGTAAACTAAGGGCAAAACTGGCAAATGCTGGCTTCTACACCAATGTTAGAAGCCTAAAAAATAAGATGGGAAAATCAGATTTTTTTTTTTTTTGCAGTAATGAGCAACCCTCATGCAATAGGCATCTCAGAGACCTGGTGAAAGGATAATTAGTAGGATACAGTGTTGCCAGGCTACCAGCTTTGAAGTATGATGGAATGAGGTACATGGGTGAGGGCATTGTTTGTGAAAGAAAATATAAAATTGCAGAGCATAAAAATATTGGGGAAATAGAGAGGTGCTATGGAATTCTAGGTAAAAATCTCATACCCCATTAACAAATAAATAATACTTGGATGATACTCTGGGCTCTTAGACCTGAAGGATGACAGTGCTCAGTAATGTTGCAGACTTAAGACAGGTTGCAGTAGCATGAAATTTTACTATACACATTCAGATTCTATCATTGCTGCCTCAGGACAAGAGAAGAAGATAAGACTGTTGTATGCAATAAATGACTGCTCCCTAGAACAACTAATCTTCACACTCTTATGAAAAGCTGCCATTTGGGCTTTGGTCCTGAGTAATGCACAGGACCTAATTGAAATGGTATTAGTTGAAGAGCACTCTGTATCAGCAATCAGAATAAAATTAGGCTTAATATTGCAGTGGGAGAGAACAAGCCAAATAAATTCCGCTTACAGAGATTTGATTTCAGGAAAGGGAATTACATAAAAATGAGGCAATTAATGAAAATACCCCTAGAAGGAACACTCCTAAAAGCAAGAAGCCTGCAAGCAGCCTTGAGGCTGTTTGAAAATAGTGTATTAGAAGCCCAGGTAAACTACTCAGAAAAAGAAAACTATCCAGTAAAAAACCCTAAAAAACTAAACAGAAAACTTACAAAGGGTACTGTACAGAAAAAACAGAAAAGTTGTTGAAATGAAGAGAGCTTAAACTTATATAATACCATATGTACAGAGGAAACAATAAGAAATATAAATGAATTTGTAAAAGATACTAAAAATGGTAATTAAAAGGTATTTAAATACCTTAGAGGACACATAACGGCTCATGAAACAGTTGGACAACGTGACGACAAAGTTGTATCAGTGGCTTTTGAGGGTAAGGCCAAAGCAGAGAATATGAGATTTATTTTTTGTGTAATTTTTTTTACCTTAAAGATGTTGGGGAATTTCCAGTAGCCAGTATATTTTTTTTGTAGCAGGTTGGTCAGGGGAGCCATACCAATTTGCGCTAAGTATACAGGAAGTATTAGACCACACAGAACAAGTTTGATGTCAATAAGTCACCAGGATCAGCAGCCATTCGCCCAAGAGCTGTGAAGGAACTCAAATGTGAAATTACAGAGCCGCTGGCCAAAATGTGTAACCTATCATTACAAGCAGCCAATGAACCAGGGACCTGTAAGATTGCCACTGTAAGTCCCATCCACAAACAGGGCTCCAGAGAGGATCCTGGAACTACACACCACCGAGCCTGTCTTTCATCTGTGGTAAAATGGAAAAGTCTATATTAAAGGATGAGATTACTGAGCACATGGACAAACTCAGCCTGTAAAGAAAGAATCAGTGTTAAAGGGAAATCCTGCCTCACTAACATTTTCTTGTAAATGGTACATGGATACAGCTGCCAGGAGGAGAGCCAATGATGCCCTGACCTTAAAAAATCCAGGTCCAGGTCATGGGTAAAAAAGCAGAGGCTTTGAAGCAGTGTAAGAAAATGAGCAGGACTGGGAGGATGACTCATTTTGTCTGAAGGCAAGGACCCACAGTAGATCTGCTCACCTTCACATCTGTTCTGACACCCTGACTGCTATTTTGTCCAAGCTGGGAGTTGGAGAGGTGTTGGTTGCAGAGCTGTAGATGAAAGACAAGTGTACATGTGCCCTGCCAGATGTTAAGCATGGGGGAAGGAGCGCACTTGTCCCCAGATATCAGGTCAAACGTTTTGAGCTATTTTCCCAGTGAAAGAGATCATCTAGTTGGTGCCTTCACAGGCTTTCATATCCATCAAGTCATCTGGGGTTTTATCCAGCCTTATAAACACCAACTTTCTCTACCTAGAGAAGGCAATGATGTCAAATCAAGAGTCACTCTCCCTGATAAAATGCAACAGTCTTGTTCAAGATCCTGCAGAATTGTACCAAGACTTCTGCAACAGTTTATAGTGCCTCAAGGGACCCCACAAAGCAGGGACTGATGCCATTGCATAGAGATTCCTATAGAATTGCTTTGATATTCCATGTTAAATGCCTTTTCTATGTGGAAGGACAGCAGTCAAATGCCAGACCAGATGAAGGATGTTTTCAACCAGATAGGAGTTATCAAAGATGCTCTGTCATAGGACCACATAGTCCCGATCTGGTTGAATCACATCCTCCAGCATGGGTAGCAGTCATAACAGATGGCCTTCACTATGGTCTTGTGCTGAGGAGAGAAACTGGGAATTTATGACTTGAGTTTCTATCAATGGGCTTACTGTGTGCCTCCTACACAATAAAGAAAGCATTCCACATGTTGAAAATTCATCTCCTGTGTAGGCATGGTCCCAACCAAAGTTGTCCCAATATACATAAACAAAACTTTACAGTGTGTGGAAACATTTTGTTTCTGGGTACCATTCTTCTCACCTGAAGTGCAAAAGTGCCTGCCATGAACTGTCACAGAAGAAGTGGATGCCTGAATATATGGAAGCACCTCATATCCAGAGGGTTTTCAGGGTCTAGAATTTCATAGAATCACAGAATCATTGTGGTTCAAGTCCAACCACTAACCTCACACTGTCAAGCCCATCACTAAATCATGTCCCTCAGCACCTCATCTATGCATCTTTTAAATATCTCCAGGGATGGTGACTCCACCACCTCTTTGGGCAGCCCATTCCAACGCTTAATAACACTCTCAGTAAAAAATTTCTTCCTAATATCCAATCTAAATCTCACTGCTGCAACTTGAGCCCACTTCCTGCTGTCCTATCTTTTGTTACGTGGGAGAAGAGACTGACCCCCACCTCACTGCCACTGCCTTTCAGAGTTGTAAAGAGTGATCATATCTCCTTTCATTTTTGTCTTCTCCAGCCAAAATAACCCCAGCTCCCTCAGCCACTTCTCATAAGACTTGTTCTCCAGACCCTTCATCAGCTTTGTTGCCCATCTCTGGACATGCTCCAGCACCTCAGTGTCTTGTAGTGAGGGGCCCAGAACTGAACACAGTATTCAAGGTGTGGCCCCACCAGTGCTGACTACAGGGGAACGATCACTTTCCTGGTCCTGCTGGTCACACTATTCCTGATACAAGCCAGGATGCCATTGGCCTTCTTGGTCATCTGGTCACACTGCTGGCTCATGTTCAGCTGGCTGTTGACCAACACTCCCAGGTCCTTTTCTTCTGAGCTGATTTCCAGTCATTTTTCCGCAAGCCTGTGGTGTTGTATGGGGTGGTTGTGCCCAACTGAAGGACCTTGCACTTGGTCTTACTGAACCTCTGTCATAGTTTTGGCCCAGCCAGGAAGAAAGGACAACAATCAGTCACTCGTTCACTCCGCCTTCTCCTGAATGAACAGGGAAGAGAAAAGTATTGAGCCTTTTGGAACAGGGAGGGCTCACTTATGATCTAGGTCAGAACAGACAAGACTACTCAATTTGGGGAAGAAAAAGAAATGTAATTTAATCTGCCATCAACCAAAAACATATGAAACATAAGCACCCAAATAAAAGCAATACACAGTACGGCAATGATGAAAAGTACAATCAGCCCCTTTAAGAGCCCTTTCACTCCACTCCTACCCTCTTCCCAGACTCAGGCACCTGATCCCAGTGTTTTTACCTCCTGTGCTGAACAGCTCAGGGAGGCAGGGAATGAGGGTTTCAGTCAGTCCTTTCCCAATGGCTCCTGCCTCTTGTCTTGCCTCAAGGCAGACTCCTCACTAGTCCTCTTTGCTCCAGTATGGGGTACCTCACACACCTGGCAGCCCTGCATGGGATGCTCCGACATCTGTTAATCTCAAAGGCTGCAGCTCCTCTCTGATTCCTCAGGCTCAGGATCCACAACATTTATCTCCTTTTGCATGAGGGTCTCTAAAATTCTCCCTCTCTAGCACATGGTACTCCCAGAGCTGTCGGCAACTCTCAGTCCTGCCATTGCCCCCCATGGGTCACAAAGGGACAGCTGTTCTCTCGCCATGGGCTATAAGTGATGGGGGGAGTCTCTGGTCCAGTGCTGCGCCTCCGCCTCCCTCCCTCCTTCTCTGACTGTGAGGTCCATGTAGTTGCCTCCATTTTTCCACACTTCCACCTCCTCCTATCACTATGAATTTCTGTATAGCTGCAGTAAAAGAGCTTGCATATACCTTCCTTACACTTTCGCATTTCTGGGTTTAGGTAGCTTGGGAGACACATTCCCAAAGAGTTTCTCCACTTATAACAGTCTTGGAAAAATACTTATTTCTCTTTCTCTTGATTTTGTGGTATTAATTCTCTAGTGTGCAACATCAACTTAGGTAGACAGTAAACAGTCTACATGTTATTTAGCTATTTTGAAGATCGTGCTGGGGTGAAGCAAAGTTTCCCTAGACAGTCTTTTTGTTTACTATGTCAGTGGATGAAAAGGGCCTTATCTAATTAACTTGAAATTCCTGTTAGTTTAAGTCAGGTAAAGTAAAATGCGAATGAGAATATTTATTTATATCATCCATAATTGGCAATATCATTAAAATTATTTATGAAATACAAGAGTAAATAGATTAAAGAATATCAATGCATTAATCAATTACAGTGTGGTTAAATTGAAAATATGTCTCTTCTCCTCCTCCTCCCTCTTCATTTTTTCCTCTCTTCAGCTGACTTGCACTCAGTTTCATTAAGATCTCCCTATCAGGTCATAACTTTCCTTAATCAAAGGTCACACTCTTCTCACTTCACCTAGCAATAAGATGCATGAGCAATCTGAGAGTCTGCTGACACAAGGAAAACAGACTCTTTGCCTTCAATCATTACTCAATAAAGTTTCTATCCAAAAGGTGAATAAAACAGTTTATATCAATCTGAGCAGTAAAAATTCTCTGATTTAGGCCAATTAAGAACAGACAATTCCGATCACCTGTGACTGCCTGCAGCAATTCAGTTAGTCTGAGTTAACCTCGTTTCAAAGGAGTTAGAGAAATAGTAACTGTTGTGGGAATTGAGCTGAAGGAGGAAAGAAAGAGGCCCTTGAATCAGAGCACAGGTTTTCTGGATTGCTTGTTGAAGGAAAAATTTCACTAACATTAGACATTTTGTGGAATTATTAGAGTAATTGTTTATTATTAGTTTCCCTCTATTTGAATTCAGGTGTTTCACATATAATTACCACACGAGACATTTGGATGTCATATAATGGACAACAATCTTGTACAATTTTTGAGAAATGAAGTGGGTCATGAACTTTGATGAAATTTTTGCTTGAAAAACGGAAGTTTGTGCTCAGAAAAAAATTCCAGCAACGTAGCATAGAATCACTGAATGGTTTGGGTTGGAAGAGATCTTTAAAGGTCATATAGACCAACCTCCCTGCAATGAGCAAGGACTTATTCAATCAGATCAAGTTGCTCAGAACCCCAGCCAACCTGACCTTCAATGTTTCAGTATCTTGACCTTCACTCCTCCTTCTTCACCAGCTCTTAGAATGAAGAACAAGGAAATCAAATTACATTTAAAGTTGAATAAATATGCTATGAGAGAAATGAACTTACATTTAAGGGTCTCTCTTTCTCTCTTTCTTAGAAATATTTCAGATGCAGGATAGAGCTGGTGAAATTGTCACTGCAAACCAGAGCCTGAATAACACGATCTGCACGCAGCCAAAAAGAATGAGTTTACCAGTACCATCTTCGCTACCTTGTTTATAGGTTGAGCATAAAATTCCAAACTTGAGCATAAAATTGTGTTAAGTCTGTTTAAATGGAAGCATTTATTGACAGTTAATAACTGACAGTTAAAAATTGGCAGTTAATCAGAAACAGTACAAAGCCAAGTGAAAGCAAATATAATATAAAGTTTTATGTATACAATGGGCTGTGAGTCCAAATATTCCATAAAGTGGAGTTTAAGATATGTCTTCAGGGTATATGGCAACAGAAACATGGAGGTATCAAGAAGGAGCTACAGACATCTGTAGGTGACTAAGTCAGAGGTTAGAGATGTGGGCAAATCTAAGCATTTTTTAATTGCAACACAAGATAAGTCAAAAAGCTGGAAAGCATGCAAGAACAAACATATCTTTAGATCAAGTCACAGATTGGCTGAGTGGACATATTTCTTTCTTAAACTGATGGAATGGAAGTTTTTAAAAACTGCTACAAAAATGGCTAACCAGTCTTCTGGGAGAAAAAAAAAGTTTATAAATGTGGATGAAGAAAGAACAGGAAATACATTCAAAAGCTGTCATTTACTTTGTTGCCTGGATACGCTGTGAATCATCAGAAAACTTGGAGATGAGCTTTCAAGGGGTAGTACACTGTAAAGCACTTGTCCTTTTTTTCATGTTAATAACTTATTTAAGTTGGTGCCTTTGAATTCTTTTTCTAGTACAGTTATTTAAAGATTGAGCTACAGCTGGAAATAAGATGCAACTGTCTTAATGAAGTTCCCTTTGAGCATGGATTTAGAATTTGAATAGATACAGAATTTACACAGCTTAGCATGCCTCTACTGTTAATGTCTATGTAATTCAGGATTATAGGCATTATGCATTCAGTTTATAATGAATGTGAACTAATCTCAAACAACTTACAGTTATTCCTCTAAAAAATTTAGTGGCTAATTTCCAGTAGTGAGTGCATTAAAAAATCTTAACAACAACAACAAAAAAAATCATAGTGTAAACAAAAGTTAAATATTTAAACCACTTATATTGCTGTAGCAGAAATGATTTCACAGAATTTAGGTGTCAACATTGCAAAAGTCTTCCTTATGCAAGAAATGGTGAAGACTGTGGAGTATCTAATATGAAGCATTGACACAAAAGTGATTCCCATTTAGCAGTACAAAAAATAAATTGTCCCTTAACTACCTATGAAGTAAAAGTGGTACCAAGAGCTGTATGCATGTATATTATCATGAATTTCTGTCACGACATTCCATTCAGCCATTGCATATATACACATATACACACAATTCTAACTTAACAGGATAAAATGTTCTTAAAATCCCAAATTCTAAAAATGCTATAAGTCCTATGAAGTTACTGATGCCTAACTTGTGTGGTACCAATATTGATCTCATAAACTTCAAGTACATTGTATCACACTGACTGGTAAACAGAACAAAGGGTGTATGTCCAATCTTTTTTTTTTTTTTATTAAGCTCTGGAAATCACAAGAACTTGTGAATCGTAAGTGAACATTCGTGAGAAAAGCATAATAGTTCATAAATCAAACTCAAAAATAATTCACATTATTTTGAGAATGCTTCAGTAATTCAGATGGAATATCAGTAAAAGTTTATCGCTGAGTAAAAGGTCAGTTGGCGTAGGATATATCAGGTTACCCTTGAGGACAAAAAGAATATGTTTTATCTAATCTAAAGAAAGGAAAAACAAAAGAGGAGAATATAAAATGAATGCTCAATTTTAATGGCACACTGCTTCAGGTGCACAGCTTGTAAGCTATGTATGTTATATTAAACAACTGTTTTGGGTCTGAGATAGTGGTAATTTTCCACAGCAGCCTTTATAGTGTTGTGCCTTCTGTTGGTAGCTAAAGACATGTATTAATAGCACATCAGTGTTTTGACTATTGCTCACATAGCATCAAGGCTGCGTCCCTCCAGCATTCCTTCTCTCACCTTCACCAGTCGCTGCGGGTGGGCAGGATCCTGGTAGGAGTCATGGCCAGGACAGCTGACCCAGACTGACCAAGGAGATATTTCATACTTATGACGTCAGCTTGGCAATATAAATTGAAGGAGAGGAGCAGGAAGTGGGAGGGATTCGTGACTCACATTTGCCCTTCAAAGCAACCGTTACGGGTACCAAAGCCCTGCTTCATGGTAAATGGCCAGGCATCACTGCTGATGGAAAATAGAGAGTAACAGCTTTATTTGCCACTTCTCACACACATGGCTTTGCCACTTCTTTGTTAAACTGCTTTTATTTCAACCTGTGAGGCTTCCATCTTATTTTCTCCCCTGCCTGGCTTGCTGAGGGGGCAGGTGATAGAGCATCATGGTGGGCACCTGGCATCCAGCCAGGGTCAAACCATCAAAACAACTCAGTTGATCAACCTCCATATTTATCAGTCATGTCAGGAGCTTGGGTTCACAGTTTTCATTGGGGATGCTCTCATATAGTAGATCTTGCCTGCTAAGAGAAACTGATAAATTTATTGTTCTTAGAATGGTTGCCAAAATATCAGTTCACATTCACTTAACCACAGCTAAATTAATTCCTATGTTAATTTTAAATGTCAGTTCAAGGAAGCACACACTGGAATGAAAAGCACATACTTGTGCCACAGAGTTGCTAATATTTTATGCTGTATGAATGATGTCATTCTTAGAATTAAAAAGTGGAGACTAGAATACAGTCTTGACTATTACCATCCACAAAAAGGAGCAGGAAGGTGTTAGGGCAGGAACCAGGGCAGGGAGAAATGAAGCTACAGCTGACTCTGCTATTCACCTATCATGTGATAGCATTGATAAATTAGTTAATATATGCTTCTTTTATTCTATATTATGTCTTCATGGGGTGATATCCTGTAGCAGTGTGCTCTGCTCTGGCTGAATCTGTTTCATTTCCTTTGCAGATGGCTTGCTGCCATGGAAGATAATGGAAAAATAAGACTGCCAGGCTTCTACATCCTGACAGTTTCAACAGAGTTTAGGAAAAAAAAAAAAAAAAAA
Source organism: Urocolius indicus (assembly GCA_013401255.1). Taxonomy (NCBI): domain Eukaryota; kingdom Metazoa; phylum Chordata; class Aves; order Coliiformes; family Coliidae; genus Urocolius; species Urocolius indicus. The sequence goes on from WBNH01002244.1 coordinate 108,246, forward strand.
AGCAGAATTTAATCTTAAAGACTCATTACAGTCATTTAGCATGATACAAACTGTAACAATTTCTCAAATAGTTTATTTTAGCATAACGCTAATCATGCATCACCAAAAATCTCCTTAAAACTTACACTTCTCTTTGAATGTATTCCATATTTAAAAAATGTTGTGGCATGGATGGGAAGAAGAAATAATTTGAGAAATAACAGTTAAACATCACGCTTAGATCAATAGAAGGTGATCATAGACAGGAAAGAAGGGTAGTAAGGAGGGAAAAGCTGAGGTAAATGGAGACGACTTATATTAAATTTGGCAGATTTAGCTTCTGTTTCACATTTAAAAAAAAAAAAATTAAAATTTTGCATTAGATCACCACTCAAATGTTTTGAGTTTTTACATCCAAGAGATTTATTCATGAGTAAACAGGTAAAGAAAATATGACCCAATATCTTTCCTCTTCTTCTGTCACAAACAGCAGTGTTATGTGCTTCAGAAATATATAATAATTTTAATCATATCAAAGTCCAAAAATATTAGCTATATTAGAAAGGGGTTAGGAAAAAAAAAGTGCAATAAAATATTCTAATTATGTGTAATTGTACAAATGTAAGCCGACAAAGACATGACTTGTATTTTTACAGAAAGTAAAAATATTGATTTGAATTTTATTTTTTTTAAACTGAAATTTTCTGCCAGTTATGATTTTTGATAGTTTCAGTCTCTTGGCCTTCACTCCTCCTTCTTCACCAGCTCTTAGAATGAAGAAATAGGTTTGGGAGAGAGCCTTATGGATTAGAGAAGGCTGAAAATACTACATTTCAATTTGGAGAAAAGTAGCAATGTGAGAAACAGAACTGTAGAAACACATCTATCTTACTCTCAGTTTTGCACTTAACTATCAGGAGTTGCTAGTTTCCCCTCCTCTCTTTAAATTACTATTTATTGGCATATATTGCTGGAAAGAGACCGTCGTCTTTTTCCTGAGTTTCTGTCTTGTAGATATATACCTCATAGAGTTTTGCAGTAACAATCAGTTACAGAAAGTTATTCATTTTTTCCTTTAAATCCTTAGAAAAGATGATGTCTGATCAGTTAGAGTCTAAAATCCACCAGTTACTGGACATCAAAGACTCAAATACCTTTGAGGGGAGGTAGTAAGTAGTTTGGTTCATAGAATCACAGAATAGCTTGGATTGGAAGGGACCTTTAAAGGTCCAACCCTTCTGAAATGAGCAGGGACATCTTCAGCCAGATCAGATTGCTCAGAGCCCCATCCAACCTGACTGTTTCCAGACAAGGAGCATCTACCTCTCTCGCAAACCTGTTCCAGTGTTTCAACAACCACATTGAAAAAAATTTTCTTCCTTATACCTAGTCTGAATTTACTCTCTTTTAGTTGAAGACCATTTACCCCCTCTCCTATCACAACAGGCTCAACAAAAAAACGTCTGTCTCCATCTTATAAGCCACTTTTAAGTTTGTAGAGCTGCATTAAGGTCTCCAGAGCCTTCTCTTCTCCAGGCTAACAACCCTCACTGTCTCAGCCTGTGTTGATAGGAGAGGTGTTCCAGCCCTCCTCTGCACCTGATCCAACAGGTTTATGTCTTTCCCATGCTGTGGACTCCAAAGCTGGACACAGAACTCCAGGTGAGGTCTCACAGAGCAGAGTACAGAGACAGAATCACCTCACCCAGCCTAATGACTTCCTGGGCTGCAAGTGCACATTGCTGGCTTATGTTCAGCTTTCAACCACCAGTACCCTCACATCCTCTTGTTAGGGCTGCTCTCAATGCCTTCGCTCCCCAGCTTGCATTGATACCAGGGGTTGCCTTGATTCAGACACTGGACCTTGCTCTTGTCATTTCCCTTTGTCTTCCCCTTGTCGTTGTTGAACATTATAAGATTTACATGGAACCATTTCTTCACCTTGTGTAGGTTCCTTTGGATGGCATCCCATCCCTTCTATTAATGAACCCTTTGATTTGTTAATAGTGTATGATAAAGATCAAAAGTCACTGACTTGTCCTATATCTAACAGAATTATCAAGCATTATGGGCAATTATGCTTAAAATGCTGGGACCATCACTGACAAGATGTGCATCTCCATGACCGCTAAAGAGTACTTTGAAAAAGTACAGGAAAAAAAAAAGCCTATCAGGCACAGTGAAATGAATGTCAGAGGAAACCAAAACTGATTCCAAATAAACACCAGATTTTGCTGTTGTCTTCTTCCATCTTGTTGACTACTTGCTATCAACAGAGAGAACGTCTCTTCTACTACCTTGATATATCCCTGCTCACTTTCCCTCCTATATCTTGCTCTTCTTTTTTTTTTTTCTTTTTTTTTTTTAAATGACCTGGTCACATTTCTGTGCTTAGTACCACTTCAACACTGTTAGCTTTTCTATGAGACAGTCCTACAGACAGTGAGGAAGTTAGAGCTGTATTCCTGGCTCTCAAAACCTGTAGCACAAGTCTGCACAGTCTCTTTTCAATAGCCAAGCAAAACTGGCCTTGGTCAACGTGTCTCTGTTCTTATTCTTTTCACAGAATGTGACAGAATAATTCCATTATTTGCCCACTTTTATGTAGATTTTCACCAGAATCAATGTTTTGAAGATAAAGCATGTAAAGATGAAAAAAAGTCTATACATATACACTTAGTAAATATTATCACTCAACTGTATAGCATCCCAATACTTAAAAATTCCCAAATTATTTCTTCTTTTTGTCTGTTTCAAACACGTAAACCTTCGATCTAAGCTCAAGGCTTTAAATGTTTGAGTTTTTTTTCGCTTCACCTCTTAAACAAGTGTAAGAGGCAATGCACAAGCTTGGGTTTTTTTTACTTTTTTTCTCCTCAGGTTTCTCTAATTTTCTGAAGAATTTTGTGAATTGTATCCTCATCCAGCATGAAACTGAAGAACATAAACACTTGTAGTAATAATAAGCAATTCTCCAATGTTGTATTTTTCACTTGTAGAAATCACCAAGCACTTTTTAATAAAAAACAGATGCCCATACACTCAGAATCTCAACTCTTTCACACCCTTCCTAACTCACCAGTCTTTTTTCACTATCTTTTCACAATAACCACATACATACAGAAGAAAATTTTAGCATCCTGCTGTTAACTCAGTACAAGTGTTACAGCCTCTCTTATGTTACTTTTTTTATCTCTCAGTCTGTGTGCTCTTTTTACTTGGTAAACTCACTGTCACATAGGACTCCCTTCTTAATTGGATTTTAGAATGGTACTGAATACCATTAATAACTAACAAGACATCTACTGTAGACTATGATCTGTCTGTAGTAGAGGTTAGCACTTTACTGATATTTGAATTTGAAATATTTCCTTATATTAAAGTAATACTGATAAAAGTGACTCTAACATTGGTTATCACTACTACAAATGTGACTAATTTGTTAGTAGAATATCTCTTGGAAATATGTATTTTTTAAAAAAAGGATTGGACCCAGGATTCAAAACAGTGCTATTGATTTTCCTTACACTAAAGCTATCACAAATGGAAAAGATACTCTTTAGCTCTGTCTCTCCCCACAGATTCAGAGTCTGTTTTATGGCATGCAGAGCAGTAATTATTCAGGTCTGTATAAACTGCAGGAGGACCACCTGCCATAGTTCTGTGGAACTGAACCATTGACTCAACAACCATCAGTCATTGTGAATAACAAGTGACTATCTTCAGCAGGCTAAGGATTTCCTCTGTAATGTTTTGATTATGATCTATGTCAACTCTTTACACAGAAACCAAACAGTACAAAATCCAAGTCAATCAATCCTTGGTAATATCCTGTGTTGGAATCTATTTTAAAAATAACAAAATCACTAATCGTTACTAAATGGTGTCTAGGATGACTTATAGAAACCATGCAAGCTGTCTTTAACCTCCCTTACTTTGTATCTCTAACCTTACAGGGAAGATAAGGGTTATTTGAAAAGCATGGATATTTCTTTTCCATGCCACTTCCTCTCCTTGCACTTCCTCCTTCCACCGCAGAATTTTTCCCCCTCCCTAAATAAATATTTCAGATGTGCTTGATTGGCCTAGCTTGGCCAGAGATGGGTCTGACCTACAGGCGGGGAAGTTTCAAGCAATCTGTTATAGGAGCCAGCACCTCAGCCCTTCACCCACTACCAAAAAAACCGTCCACACAAACCCTGCACACACAGACTCCATGAAACATTGACACTAACATAAAATTCTCGAAATGACCATGGCTTCATCGTAGGGATAGAATCAATGTATTTTCTTTTAACATTGGAATAAGAAGAAATTGTGTGTCTGTAGCAACTGGAAGCCTATAAATTCTTTTCTGAATAGTTTAGAGTTATTGTATTTTCAATTGAGGTGCCTAATACTTTTTTTCTTTTGCCATGAGATTGGAAGCTAAATCTTAGCTTCTATGAATATGTATCAAGATCTTTCAGCATTTTGCTTCTGTTGATGAAACAGTTGTCTATTTTGAGAGTGAAATGCACAGTTAGTCCTCACAGAGAATAGAAGTAATGATTTTTGTACAATATATATGGAAGTAAAAGCTTTTTCTTCTTCCATTTATTCTTTTATGCACAGATAATTTTTGGATTCTATTTTTTCTTAGGACCTTAATTGTATTTTCTCCTTATTAGGATACCTGAAAAAAGGGTATAAGGATTACATTGGTTTTGTCTAGAAATCAATATGATCTTGAAATTTTATTCATTTCATTTTCTGCTACCATTTATGAAATTGTGTTTCAGGACTCTTTAAAAGAAAAAGCAGAACTAAAGAAACATTGGCCAGCTGTATAATATATTCTGAGCACAATTTTCCTGTTACAAATAATTTTTTAAATATTCAATAGCTTTAATTACTACTGAAAATGGTGCAACAATTTCTCTCTGTAGAATTCAGGCTGGGCCAGACACCATTTTCAGATCTCTTCTTGTATTTAGACAGTTGTACTCCTAGCAAGCACACACATCTGTGTTTAACATGCAAAGCCAAGCCAACAAAGAACTATGCAAATGTTAACTGCTGTTCCTGTGTCCACTCAGTTTCCTTTTTTGTTTAATTTACTCAGTGGTTCAATTTTGCCTTCAGGACTCTATTGACTAGTCTGAAATATGGGCAGATTTCTAGAAAACGTTACCCATTGGTGGCTGCCTGCTTTGATACAGGAATGAATAATGATTAAACTGCCTTACATTAGAGGAACCAGAATAACTGCCTCTGTAAAAATGGATCTCTTCACTGTTTCAGCACTGGGATGTTGAGGATGTTCCCTCCAGGACACTGAAAATTACAAAAAACTTACAAAATAATATAGCGAGTAACAGTGCAGATGAATGGCTGGACAATCTTCTCATTCAGGTAATATAAATGTCTGTCTGGGTTGTCATTGAATGGAAGGAATTTTTACACATACCTTCTACTTTCCCAGCACAGCTAAGACAACATGACTGTTAGTATACTGCAGACTCAAGGCAAATTTCTGAGGCAAGATAAGAGAAGACTGGAACTGTGTCATATAACAAAATCCATCATCCACAATTCCACCTAAGGTGGTACTGCTTATGCATCATCTGGGCAGCTCCTACTGTCATGTCTTAATCGTATCAGGAGAGTATTTAGAAGCCTGAGTCACAGATGAGGGCATTACTGTCAAACACAGGAAACAGTAAAGTAGACTTTATTCCAAAGACATGTTTCTAAATTTGTGGTGCTTCTCCACAGAATTTAGGACATTTGAACATAATGCTAAAAAACCACAACAAAACAAAACCAAAAAACCCACATACAAACCACGTAAAAAGGATAGGATAGGCTAGGCTAGGCTACAGAAAGAAAAACAAAGGACATTCTGGAAGAATATAATAAATTATTTTAACCGAGCTGTTTCCAGCTTTGTCTATCTCACTCTACTGTTGTGCAGAATAGTAATATTTAATAATATTTAATAA